>JASEVX010000003.1:64630432-64862261 GCA_031761405.1 Serripes groenlandicus
ACTTTGAAAACCCAAAAAGCCTATTTAACGCATAGTTGATCGGATATTTAACAGTGAATATACGATGATGTACTTGTTTATATATCGTCGTCTGTGTCTGCAAGCCTAAACACCTACCTCTCTCTCTCTCTCTCTCTCTCTCCTTCCCTCTATCCCTCCATTCCCCCCTCTCTCTGTTTCTCTGTCTCTCTCGCTCTCTCTCGCTCTCTCTCTCGCTCTCTCTCGCTCTCTCGCTCTCTCGCTCTCTCTCATAGCTTACACATCCCTCCCTCCACCCCCCCCCCTCCCTTCGTCCGCCCGTGTGCGTATATACTACAATCACCACAAAACACGGAAATGGTTAAAACTTATACTTTCAAATTGATATAACAAATCATATTGAAATAGGTTTAGAACCTAACCACAAATGTAAATATTGTTAAACGCGGCCATTCCAATACGTAAATATGTACCGGTATGTTGAAATGAATCGTCATTACATAAAAGTAAAATAAGTCGATTCTCTGTACAAACAAACTATAAACAAGAGAACGCCAACGCTCGTCTGAGTTTTCTAAGGCATTATTGAATAATTATAAAAACCAGAGTTATGTGACTTGGTATAGATATTCGTATTGTTTCAAGGAATATGTGTACCAAGTTTCATTTGAAAATGTTTCAGTTATGAGGTAAGGTAAAAGTTGTATGATGACGCAGACGACGCCGACGACGCAGACGACGCCGACGACGCCGACGACGCCGACGACGCCGACGACGCAGACGACGCCGACGACGCAGACGACCCGACGATGACGATGCCAAGGGTATCATAATGTCCCGACTTTTTCTCTTCGACAAACAGACGAACTAAAAACTATATTCCATACATAACGCGCATATATATGAGCGAGGCTCCACGAAAACAAATCCTCCATTGTGGCTGGAGGACGCTCAGAAAAATGACAGCCACAGTCCGACCCTCACTTGAACCGTTAGAGCCGGCTAAATGGGTCTGAACTATTAGAGTCGATGCAACTCTTTAGCTCCAGCAGGTGGGGGTGATATTTGTTTAACCCTTTCCCTCATACGGCAATTCTGCAGCAGACGACTTTGAACGTATTTTGTCAAAAAATAGACAATCTCCATAATTGAATGGATAACCTATGACAACAAGTGGAAAACATTGTGGCAAAAGGATGTTTTCAAAAAGCCGTCTGCTGCAGAGGTGTCAGAAAGCGTCTATATGAGGGAAAGGGTTAATACCTCATATATCTTGATGTAAATATAGGGTGTATCACCAATATCCTTAGCTGTTGAAAGCGGAGTAAAGCCCAACACGAACAAATATTCACTGGTCGCAAATAGGTCAAAACAGAATTTTAACATGCAGTGTATATTTAGATCATTGAGTATGAATGTGCAAATTTATCGTTTAAAAACACTTATCATAACAACTACATTGACCGCCTCAGTGATGTAGTGGTACAGCGGTCGCCTCGAGTACGGGAGGTGGCGGACTCAATCCCCTGTCGGGAGAAACCAATTACTTTAATCAAAGTACAAAGTACTGAAGGTAGAATTGCGATCGTTTAAGAAGAGATACAGAAGTGCATATATGAATATTTATTTTACCGGTTACCTTCAGGCAAAGTTTCAAGTGTGTAACCCTTTCCAGTGCTGAGATTTTGCCTCAACCTGAAACTTTAACCAAAATGTTGACGAACAGACAGACGGAGAGACAGACATCGCCAATCTATAGACCGGAATTGCTAGAGCAATCCGGCCAAAAATAAAAAAAAATCATCCATTTTAGCAGTAAAATCCTGCCAAGAAGTAATGAATTGAGAAAAAAATGTGCTGAGAGGTCCATAATTTCAAACTTGCTAAGATTTGGTCTGTGCAATGAATGTACAAATTGAAAAATGTATTGTTGACATGTATTTTCTACACCATCATTGTAATGTTGTTTATCATAAATAAAATTATTCCTTTTTTTAAATAAATTTTTTTAATCAAAATGTGTGTCTCAGTGTTGTCTTCTTCAGCAGTTTGACAGAAACAAAGCCTAAGTCTGAAATTGTATCAATGTGTTATTTGTCAACTCTGTCCCATAAGTTTTGCTTGTGATTTGAACTCTCATAAAAAAAGCACGGAAAGGGACAACTTTCCCAACTTTGATTAAATATGTTTTCAATTAAATTGTAAAAAATTTCTTGTTTTTTGAAAGT
This sequence comes from Serripes groenlandicus, assembly GCA_031761405.1. Lineage (NCBI taxonomy): Eukaryota > Metazoa > Mollusca > Bivalvia > Cardiida > Cardiidae > Serripes > Serripes groenlandicus. The sequence goes on from JASEVX010000003.1 coordinate 64,632,640, forward strand.
TTTGTCATTATTATTTAAGACTATATTATATACTAGAATAGCCAACTGACTATCATTTGAAAAAGTGTTTCTTATTTAAACCTTTCCCACTTGCATACGTAATTGCAGCCGACGACTTTTGAAAACATTGATGCAGAAGAAGAAATTGCTCATAACAAGCTTTCTCCTTTTGCAACAATGTTTTCAACTATATTCAATGATTACACTTCCAATAAATGTGATTTTCTGTATCTTTGCTCAGATTTTTTTTAATTCGTCTGCTGCAGAGTTTTTATATTGTGGGGCGGGTTGTGATTTGTTAAAGGGCAAGCAGGATTGGGAATTGAGTGTTGCACTTATCCTAATGAAACATTCGCCTGCCTGTGCATGTTTTAGCTTAACTTAACTTGTTAATGTTCTTTCCATCATCAACTTAGTCATCTGTTAGTAATCAACTCTATGAACGAAATAATCGCGTCAAAATCTTGAATCGCGTCAAAATCATAACGAAATCAAAGTATTCTAAACGCTTTATAAACAAGTGATTTAAAGCGCTCAAATCATTTGATGAAATTTGTTTCTTTAGACGCGGACCTTGTCGAAAGCACCTATCCAAAATGCAAAGTTAATCGTTGTCGAAGGAATATATGGACTGAGAGAAAGAGAAAGAAAAGGCTTAGCAATGCATACTATCTTTATGAATAAGGACATGAACGAATATGTATGGACTAGCGCCTAGAATTTCGTACTAGCCGATCCTTCATTCCACTCGCTTATGCTAGCTGGCGAGTGGATGTTTACATCTCTGCCGAGAGGGAAAAAAGGGTTACAATTTACAAAGGGTAATTGCGCGGTGCAGTGCTATATTGGCGTAGTGATATTAAATAATATCTAAATAATTGTGTACACTTTAAATATGATATTTACACTTACACGACTTGTTATTTTCTATTATAAGCTTGAATAATCGGATTTTTTTTCTTTACTCTATGTTTGCTTTTGTGAGCATTCGTAAATTAGTCAAACCAAAAATTGCACTTAATTGTTGGTGGTGAAGGGCATATACATCACGTGACTTCAAACTCACTATGACTATGGCAGCCTCTGCGCATGCGCAAGTCTACCAAAAATCGAAGTAATGGCTGCCCCCCTTGGCGCTCAGGGTTGCGGGGATAGCATAACGAGTGAGTGCCTGGTGTCAGGATAATGGAGTCCCAGTAGTACTGGTAACGTACCCAGGAAACGCCGTGATATAATTGAAAACATTGTTGAAAGCGGCGTAAAACACCAAATAATCAAACACTCTTAACTAACGATCATTCTCTTGGAGTTCTGGTAATACAGTTTTTTTCCAATCAATCTTCCGACCTTAACATATGACATAAGTCAATACATTTATATTAAGAAATGCTGTGTTTACCCTTTCCCACATACAGCACCTCTGCGACAGACGACATTTGAAGGCATCTCGGCTACAATCAATTGGAGCATAATTATGTATTGATTAAAGATGAAAACATTGTGAAAAATGAGGGAAATTGCTAATTATGAATAATTCCCCTTTTGCCTCAATGTAATCAAAAATCATCTGCTGCAGAGGTGTGTCAGAAGGCGTCTTTATGTGGAAAAGGGTTGATAAACGTTACATCGTCAATGCCTTATCCGAAAATTCCCCCGAGACAATGATGTCATTAGACATTATTATTATTTCCCTCCGCTTCAATACTTTACAGATTATCAGATCTTACAATATCATGCAATGTTATGTAATTTAACCCTTTCCCATCTACGAACGCTTTCTGACGAATCTGCAGCAGACGACTTTTGTAAACATTGTGACAGGAAGAGAAATTGCTCGTGACGAACAACTCCTTCTTCCCCCAAAAATAACTCATAATATTATCATAAGATTAAAACCCTATTATGTGAGACGATTCTTTTGAGAACCCAGAACATAGTTTCGAGGGTCGAATAAGCATTTTGAGGATGTGTAAATACAATGTACTCTTCTTATCTAGAGCTCTGGACGTGCAAGTAAGTAAGTAAGTAAGTAAATTTTTTATTAAAGTGACATGTGTATAACATATAATAAAAGATTTAATAAAGTTCGTTGAAAAAACACCCGGCCCCATGGGCCTATATGTCACTATATATAAAGGTAATGTCTGTGTACATATATTCATTCATTCTTATCAATGTGTGGTACAAGCAGTCTATATACGTGAAGAAGGCGCGGGCGAGTATCTGTCTCACGTGAAGAAGACGCGGGCGAGTATCTGTCTCACGTGAAGAAGACGCGGGCGAGTCTCTGTCTCACGTGAAGAAGACGCGGGGCCAGTATCTGTCTCACGTGAAGAAGACGCGGGCGAGTATCTGTCTCACGTAACGAAGACGCGGGCGAGTATCTGTCTCACGTGAAGAAGACGCGGGCGAGTATCTGTCTCACGTAACGAAGACGCGGGCGAGTATCTGTCTCACGTAACGAAGACGCGGGCGAGTATCTGTCTCACGTGAAGAAGACGCGGGCGAGTATCTGTCTCACGTAACGAAGACGCGGGCGAGTATCTGTCTCACGTGAAGAAGACGCGGGCGAGTATCTGCCTCACGTGAAGAAGACGCGGGCGAGTATCTGCCTCACGTGAAGAAGACGCGGGCGAGTATCTGTCTCACGTAACGAAGACGCGGGCGAGTATCTGCCTCACGTGAAGAAGACGCGGACGAGTATCTGTCTCACGTGAAGAAGACGCGGGTGAGTATCTGTCTCACGTGAAGAAGACGCGGGCGAGTATCTGTCTCACGTGAAGAAGACGCGGGCGAGTATATGTCTCACGTGAAGAAGACGCGGGCGAGTATCTGTCTCAGTGAGACGATTCTTTTGAGTACCCACAACATAGGGTTTGAAGGTCAAATGAAGATTTCGCGATGGGGGAAATACCCGTCTTATCTAAACCTCTAAAGTGTGTGTGTGTGTTAATGTCACTCCTATTAAAAGTGCAAGCCATTCTCTGACTCACGAGGACACATTTTTACTTCCCGAGTCAGCCGCCGGGCAGGTAGGATTGCGATACTTGGAACAAATAGAGAAATTACATAAATGAAAGTATAAACATTGAATAGAATTGAAAGTTTCTCAATTTGTCTCGTTGTTTTCAAAGGCCATATCGAGGGCTTGGCATGAAACGGTTGTAATTTAAAACCTATTTTGAAAACCCTGGTTTAGGGGCAATTTTTACCCCTTTGTAAAAAATGCAAATTTAGGTGCTATTGCTCAGAACGAGCAATGGCACCTAAATTTCCATTCTTTACCAAGAAAAAATGATTTAACGCTTATAAAGACTTTATGGCAAGGTGATAAACCTTGGAGAAAAAAAATACCAATTTTAGTTACAACCATTTCACGCCAAGCCCTCGATATGTTGCATATGAGGCAATATGTGCTTGGATCTGGAAAAGTGTTAATTAACCCTTGCCCACATATAGACGCTTTCTGACGCCTCTGGAGCAGACGACTTTTTGAAAACATTGTGACAAAAGAATAAATTGCTCAAAACGAGCAATTTCTTCTTTTGCCACAATGTTTTCAACTCTTATCTGTAAATATACCTACGTGTATAGACTTTTCAGTATTTTGCCTAGATGATTTCAAAGTCGTCTGCTGCAGATTTGTTATATGTGGGAAAGGGTTAAGCTTATTTGTCTACATTAATTATGTTTTGAATGTTTACAATGTATACCATTTTCTCCTGAAGCGCAATAGGGTGATCGTTCCAGGGTTCATGAGCTCGAATCGCGACTTGGCCATTGATAGATACTAATCACTGATTGTTAACTACCTGGCGACTAATTAACCGGCCATCCTGTTAGAACGGACCCCCAATGTGGTCACTGGGACTCGAACCTTCCACCGCCCTCTCCGGATGCGGGTGCCTTTATACCACATATAGACATGTAATGCATATCATGAAAAAAGAATGGTAGCCAATTAATATTTAACCATTTCCCACCTATAGACGCATTTTGACGCATCTACAGCAGACGACCTTTCAAAACATTGTGACAAAAGTAGAAATTGCTCAAAACGAGCAATTTCTCCTTTTGACACAATGTGTTTCAACTTTTTTTTTCAGTTACTTTACCTTCATTTCTAAAGAGTTTCCATGTCTTGAGTAGATGTTTTCAAAGTCGTCTGCTGCATATGTGTTGTATGTGGGAAAGGGTTAAGACAAACTACCCTTATTCGATCACCGGTTATGAAGAATAAATCAGACCCCAAATAGCCAGGGTCGACACGAATATCAAACCGTCTCAATAAATGAGCCGTCCACATGAGAAAACCAACATTTTTCCTCTGCGTAATGTATCGACGCAGATCAGCCTGATCAGTTCGCGCAGACTGATCCGGGCCGACATATTCCGTCTCATGGGAATAGATGTATAGAGTAATGATTTCTGAAACAGAAAATCCACAGGAGGCGAAAGGTTCCATCCGGGTAAGCCTTCGCGGCATGCCTAGGCTGATCCGGGTCGATAATTAACGCAGAGTCCACAATGTTGATTTTCTCGCGGGACGACTCAAATGTGTTTGATCCTTCTATTACAGATCCTTTTGAGAGAAAATGTTAGATTCAGAAAATTAAACATGTAACTTTGAAAGCATTCTTGATAAGCGAACAGTACTAAATTTGATCAAAACTTCCGCTTTTCTAAAAATGTGTTTGAAATTCTTCTGCTACACAGGTGATGAGTATCGTCTGTATGAAGGTATATGTAAGTTAACCAATATTACATAAAGCAAATATACAGCAGACGACTTTGAAAACATCTAGGAAAAAATGTGGTAAATTTCTCTAAATGTAGGTATAACTACTGGAAAATGTTGGAAAACATTGTGGCAAACGGAGAAATTGCTCGGTTAGAGCAATTTCTCCTTTTGTCACACTGTTTTCCAAAGGACGTCTGATGCAGAGGCGTCCGAATGCATCTTTATACGGGAAAGGGTTAAACCAATATCCCATTTCACATTGAATCGAGGAACTAACACTTCACCTAATTAATTAGTTCTGCTTTCTCGTATATTATTGTTTTTTAGTTATATTCTTTATTACATATATATTAGACTACATATATATTAGACTATTCCGTTATCTATTGCCTAAATGAGAAAAACCAACTTCGGCGACAAAGATCAAACTGCAAGTATGTGCGGTCTAATCTTAGGCTGTAATGTTCAACACAAAATGTTCAACCTTTTCCACATATACTAAATCTAAAGCAGGCGACTTTAAACACATCTTGTCACAATTTCAGATTTTTTATTTTTTTATCTATGAATACAAGTAAATCATTATGTAAGAATAGATAACAGAGTGACAAATTGATAATTTACTCATTTTGAGCAATGTCTCCTTGTGCCGCAATGTTTTCAAAAGTCGTCAGCTGCAAATGCGCCATATTGCGTCTAAATGAGTGGAAAGTGTAAATGCCACGTAGAACAGGATAAGTGTTAACCCTTTCCCTTTATATACGACGCTTTCTGAGGCCACTGCAGCAGACGACGACTTTTGAAATCATTGTGGCGAAAGGAGACATTGCTCATAATGAGCAATGTCTCCATTTGCCACTATGATTTCAACCCTATTTAATACTCATAATATCATCTATAGAGATTTTCTATAGTTTGGACTTGATTTTTTTCCGAGTATGTGGGAGAGTGTAAATAGCGCGTAGAACAGGATAATCGTTTAACCCTTTCCCTCATACGACAATTCTGCAGCAGACGACTTTGAACCTATTTTGTAAAAAATTAGAAAATCTCTATAATTGAATGGATAACCTATGACTAAAAGTGGAAAACATTGTGGTAAACGGAGAAATTGCTCGTTTTAAAAAAGCCGTCTGCTGCAGAGGGCGTCAGAAAGCGTGTATATGAGGATAAGGGTTAAAGGTCCTCCCGTATCAAGCTGTTGGAGTGTAGTATCGTTTACAAACTGATAAAAAGGGTTTGTTCGATCGATGGGCTGGGTTAAAATAGTCTCTCACATACCACGTCACACGAAAACCGACCTTCAGAGACAGTGAAATTAACGGCATGTGTTGTTTCCCTTGCCTACATACAACAAATCTGCAGCAGACGACTTTTGAAATCATCATGTTCAAAATATTGAAAATCTCAATAAATGATAGTATGATTATTGAATAGGATAGTGGCAAGTAGATAAATTGCTCATTTGAGTAATTTCTCCTTTTGCAACAATGATTTCAAAAGTCGTCTGCTGCAGAGGCCTCAGAAAGCGTCGTATTTGTGCGAAAATCTCAAAAAAAGGATATTTGGTATAGGGTTGAAATCATGGTTTCAAAAGTCGTCTGCTGCAGACTGTACAACCTTGCTCAACGATTCAGACCAGGTCAATATTGTCGATCGATACCTAACCCTTTCCAACGTGCAATAAATCTGCAGCAGACGACTTTGAAAACATAACCGAAAACAAAATAGGGAAACTCCCTTTAAATGAAAGTACATGTACAATAATTTAATAGAGTTGAATAATGGGGGAAAAAGAAGAAATTGCTCATTTTGAGCAACTTCTTCTTTTGTCGACGCCATGTTTTAAAGAATCGGTGTGCTGCAGAGGCGTCAGAAAGCGTCTATATGGGGGAAAGGGTTAATTCGAATCAAGATAACATGTAGCCATGTATTGAATAACATGAATATCTATAGACTAATTGTTTCTAAATATGGAATACATTGGGCTAAACCGATTTTCTACCGCAATGCGTTTGTGGTAGACGATATACATTTCCAGCCTACGACTTATCTTCGGTTAACAACTTGGCAAAAATGTTTTGGCAAATTTAAATGAAAACAAGAAACCGCTGAAGACGGTAAGGCCGGATTGTCTGCAATTTGACCTTGAAAATCGACAAACCAAGGTCAAGGTCAAAGTAACCATAGAAATCAATAGAACTTGTTACTGGTAACCTTCAGGCAAAGTTTTGCCTCAACCTGAAACTTTAACCAAAATGTTGACGGACAGACAGACAGCCATGCCTACGAATGGGCATTTGTTGGGTACTTTCCTTTGATGTTTTCTTGTTGGGTACTACCCAACGAGGATACGGTTTATTCCGTAAATATCACCCTTTTACGGAATAAATAGCATTAATATGCTAATTAGATACCCATTAGAAAATTATAAAAAAAAAAACTTATCAAAGTGTCTTATAAGGGCGGTGGTGGGCTTTCGTCGGCTCAGACAGACGGACGGACGGACGGACATCGCCAATCTATAGACCGGACTTGCTAGAGCAATCCGGCCAATAAAACTATCGAAAGAGTTGAAAATAATTTTGCATAAGGATACATTTTTCAAAATGAACAATGGCTCTTGTTGCCATCATATTTTCGCCCGCTGCACGTGGGAAAGTGTTTAGAAAAGGGAGGAGGGAGTAAGATTAATCAATGTACTCCTATTTGTAAATTGTCGGTGTGTCTGTATCGAGACTACCAATTCCTCCAACAATGTTCGTGTGACGTGTAAGTGACAGACTATTTAACTCTTTCAGCGCCGAATTGTTTAAAGTAGACTCTTCCATATTCAAAATCGGGCGCCTCCATTACTCGTGTAATCAAAGTTTAGGCAATTTTGATAACTAAAAGGCAAACAATGCTGATTTCAGGTGAGACAGCTCGTTACGAGCTGACTCACCTGAATCAGTATTGTTTGCAAAAACCTCAATATTGCCTTTGGCGCTGAAAGGGTTAACCCTTTCCCACATACAGACACTCTCTGACGAAATAATGGCGGTAAAAGTCGTCTGCTTCAGATACGTCAATCTGACTAAAGTACACGATCTTACTAAATGTAACCTATGCGTAGCGTTAATAGGAGCTGATTTTAATGAGATTGCAGATACGTGAGAATGTGTCTGCATGTTGGTAAAGTTCAATAATAATGATAACTAGAATTGTTTTTGCAAAAAACAGATGTCTCCCCTCAAATATCTGTCAAAATCTCTCAAAACATTCCAACCTATAAATTTGGGACAGATATGGAGCGGACACGAAATAAAGCCTCAAACCTTTGACCTTCAAGCGTGACCTTGACATTGACCCTATATTGTCGAGACGCGGGTTCTGCACGTCGCCTTGATGAGGTAAACATGTGACCCAAGTTTCATGAAAATCCTTCAAGCCGTCTGGGAGATATGGAGCGGACACGAAATAAAGCCTCAAACCTTTGACATTCAAGCGTGACCTTGACCTTGACCCTATATTGTCGAGACGCAGGTTCTGCACGTCGCCTTGATGAGGTGAACATGTGACCCGAGTTTCATGAAAATCCTTCAAGCCGTCTCGGAGATATGGAGCGGACACGAAATAAAGCCTCAAACCTTTGACCTTCAAGTGTGACCTTGGCCTTGACCTTATATTGTCGAGACGCGGGTTCTGCACGTCGCCTTGATGAGGTGAACATGTGACCCAAGTTTCATGAAAATCCTTCAAGCCGTCTGGGAGATATGGAGCGGACACGAAATAAAGCCTCAAACCTTTGACCTTCAAGCGTGACCTTGACCTTGACCCTATATTGTTGAGACGCGGGTTCTGCACGTCGCCTTGATGAGGTGAACATGTGAGCCAAGTTTCATGAAAATCCTTCAAGCCGTCTTGGAGATATGGAGCGGACACGATTTCGGACAGACGGACAGACAGACAGACAGACAGAAGGACAGACAGACAGGACAGACGCCCAGGACAAAAACAATATATCTCCCCTGTATACAGGGGGAGACATAATAATAATAATTATAATAATGATAATAATATTCATTCATTCATTCATTCATTCTCTTTATTTCCTCCGTTCGGAGATTAATTGAATACATTCATTATATCAACTGTTAACAACAAGTAATTGGATTAGTTTCTATACATAAAATGATATGGTAATTGAAAATCAATCTTAACATAATAGTACGCAGATTGTAAGTAGTCACAATATGTCTATATGCATATATATATACACACACACACACATACATATATATATATATATATATATACATATTCATACACACATATACACGTATTACCCACGTATTCAAGGCCACATGTATACGGCCACACAGATCACATGACGAAGGTTTTTCTGAAGTAACAGTCACCCACAATTTAGCCATGAAGGCTATTTTATGTGAAGCTATTCTTGTACCATAGAGGTTATACAGGTTGCAGGCTGTGATTGATGTATGCAATCGACTGAACCTGACGAAATGATAATAACAATAATAATAATAATAATAATAATAATAATAATAATAATAATTTTAATGTATACGTATATAAATCTTTGCACCTAAAATGCAAGGATAAATATAATTTTGTCAAGTAACATCGAATTTATGTGTGTACAGTTCGCCATTGAAATCAAAAGCGAATTATATTAAATCGATATACGTAAATGTAAATGTAATTCAAATCAGACTGTATATATATATTATAGAATCTCAGAGCAGTCAATTCAATGTTCAGCTAATTCGTCAAGGAATAACTCAGAGAGATTGAGAATAACCAACCGACTGCGATCAGCGAATGTTGGATCGAATCTATACCGTTAGAAAACTAGAACTATCACTGAATGTGATTAATACCCCCGAACGCCGCCCTGATAGGAAAGGTTGTGAAATATTTAGAAACCCCACCCTAAAAGGACAATGTTATGGATCGGGTTATTCTTGTTTTGTTCATTTTTGGATAACAAAGGGCAATAACTCTGTAATTATGTAAATTAGAGTTATGGTTCTTGTACACCGCACTTCCTCTGATTATGCTCTACCGTTGTATGTAGTTTTATTAGATTCCATCTGTTAGTTATTAAATAATTCTCCGGACAAGAAAAAGTAACAAAGGGCAATAACTCTGTAATTATGTAAATAAGAGTTATGGTTCTTGTACACTGCACTTCCTCTAATTATGCTCTACCATTGTATGCAGTTTTATTAGATTCCACCGGTTAGTTATTAAGTAATTCTCTGGACAAGAAAAAGTAACAAAGGGCAATAACTCTGTATTTAGGTAAAATAGAGTTATGGTTCTTGTACACCGCACTTCCTCTCAATGTGTTGTATCATCCTATGAAGTTTTATTAAATTCCAACAATTAGTTTTAAAGTTATGCTCCGGACAAGACTACGAACAAGAAAAAGTAACAAAGGGCAATAACTCTGTAATTATGTAAAGTAGAGTTATGGTTCTTGTACACTGCACTCCTCTGATTATGCTCTACCATTGTATGTAGGTTTATTAGATTCCATCTGTTAGTTATTAGGTAATTTTCCGGACAAGAAAAAGTAACAAAGGGCAATAACTCTGTATTTAGGTAAAATAGAGTTATTGTTCCTGTACACCGCACTTCCTCTCAATGTTTTGTATCATCCTATGAAGTTTTATTAAATTCCAACAATTAGTTTTAAAGTTATGCTCCGGACAAGACTCTACGAACAAGAAAAAGTAACAAAGGGCAATAACTCTGTAATTATGTAAATTAGAGTTATGGTTCGTGTACACTGCACTTCCTCTCATTATGCTCTACCATTGTATGCAGTCTTATTAGATTCCATCTGTTAGTAATTAAGTAATTCTCCGGACAAGAAAAAGTAACAAAGGGCAATAACTCTGTATTTAGGTATAATAGAGTTATGGTTCCTGTAGACCGCACTTCCTCTCAATGTGTTGTATCATCCTATGAAGTTTTATTAAATTCCAACAATTAGTTTTAAAGTTATGCTCCGGACAAGACTCTACGAACAAGAAAAAGTAACAAAGGGCAATAACTCTGTAATTATGTAAATTAGAGTTATGGTTCGTGTACACTGCACTTCCTCTGATTATGCTCTACCATTGTATGCAGTCTTATTAGATTCCATCTGTTAGTTATTAAGTAATTCTCCGGACAAGAAAAAGTAACAAAGGGCAATAACTCTGTATTTAGATAAAATAGAGTTATGGTTCTTGTACACCGCACTTCCTCTCAATGTGTTGTATCATCCTATGAAGCTTTATTAAATTCCAACAATTAGTTTTAAAGTTATGCTCCGGACAAGACTCAACGAACAAGAAAAAGTAACAAAGGGCAATAACTCTGTAATTATGTAAAGTAGAGTTATGGTTCTTGTACACTGCACTTCCTCTGATTATGCTCTACCATTGTATGTAGTTTTATTAGATTCCATCTGTTAGTTATTCAGTAATTTTCCGGACAAGAAAAAGTAACAAAGGGCAATAACTCTGTATTTAGGTAAAATAGAGTTATGGTTCCTGTACACCGCACTTCCTCTCAATGTGTTGTATCATCCTATGATGTTTTATTAAATTCCAACAATTAGTTATAAAGTTATGCTCCGGACAAGACTCTACGAACAATAAAAAGTAACAAAGGGCAATAACTCTGTAATTATGTAAATTAGAGTTATGGTTCTTGTACACTGCACTTCCTCACATTATGCTCTACCATTGTATGTAGTTTTATTAGATTCCATTTGTTAGTTATTAAGTAATTCTCCGGACAAGAAAAAGTAACAAAGGGCAATAACTCTGTATTTAGATAAAATAGAGTTATGGTTCCTGTACACCACACTTCGTCTCAATGTGTTGTATCATCCTATGAAGTTTTATTAAATTTCAACAATTTGTTTTAAAGTTATGCTCCGGACAAGACTCTACGAATAAGAAAAAGTAACAAAGGGCAATAACTCTGTAATTATGTAAATTAGAGTTATGGTTCTTGTATACTGCACTTCCGCTGATTATGCTCTACCATTGTATGTAGTTTTATTAGATTCCATCTGTTAGTTATTAAGTAATTCTCCGGACAAGAAAAAGTAACAAAGGGCAATAACTCTGTATTTGGGTAAAATAGAGTTATGGTTCCTGTACACCGCACTTCCTCTCAATGTGTTGTATCATCCTATGAAGTTTTATTAAATTCCAACAATTAGTTTTAAAGTTATGCTCCGGACAAGGAAAATCGCAACGGACCGACCGACCGACCGACCGACCGACCGACCAACCGACCGACCGACCGACCGACCGACCAACCACAGGGTGACTCCAATATACCCCCTCTAAACTTCGTTTATCGGGGGTATAATGAGCTCGGCTGGGTTTTCTTCTAACACGCGGTTTGCCGTTTAAATTATGATAACATCATATTTTACTGTCTGTTTCACCGTTTCCTAACCCTTTCCTACATACTGGCGCTTTTTGACGCAATAGCAGCTGACGACTTTTGAAAACATTGTGGCCAAAGGTGAAATTGCTCATGATGAGCAATTTCTCCTTTGACCACAATGTTTTCAACTTTCCTTTCCCACATACAACAAATCTGCAGCAGACGACTTTGAAAACATAAGGAAAACCTCTATATATGAAAACTTCATTATTAAATAAAGTTGAAAACATTGTGGCAAAGGGATAAATTGCTTGTTTTGGGGGCAATTTCTTCTTTTGTCACAATGTTTTCAAAAGTCGTCTGCTGTCAATGCGTCTTCGGGTGGGAAAGGGAAGTTCTACGTTGGGTGAAGATAATGACAGAGCCTCGACTTAACGCTTTCCCTCATACGACAATTCTGCATCAGACGACTTTGAACGTATTTTGTCAAAACATAGAAAATCTCCATAATTGAATGGATAACCTATGACTAAAATCGGAAAACATTGTGGCAAAAGGAGAAATTCCACGTTTTGCGCAATTTCTTCTTTTGTCACTATGTTTTCAAAAGGCCGTCTGCTGCAGAGGTGTCAGAAAGCGTTTATATGAGGGAAAGGGTTTAGGCCAATGTGCAACGCGACCAGTGTTTCTACAGATAGTCATATATTCGATGATTGATTGATTGATTGATTGATTGATTGATTGATTGATTGATTGATTGATTTATTGATTGATTGATTGATTGTTTGTTTGATTGTTTGATTGTTTGGTGTTTTACGCCGCTTTCAACATTATTTCAGTTATATCACGGCGGTTCCTGGGTAAGTTACCAACAAGTACTTCTGGTCCATTTATCCTGACCACAGCAAGTCAGTCGTAATGCTAACCCCCGAAGCCCAGAGCGACAAGGAGGGCAGCCATTACTACCACCCATTTTCAAAGTATTTGTTATGACTCGGCCGGGGATCGAACCCGCGACCTCCCGCGATCGAGACGGATGCTGTATACCGCTACACCACCGAAGCGGTTCTATTCGAGGAAAGGATCTGTCGGAACTGTTCGCCATCCAGTTATTGAGCCATTTACCGCGTCCCTCATTACAGCCGCAATTGGACGCATCTACAGCAGACGACTTTTGTAAACATTCTGTCAATAGAGAAATTGCTCATTATGAGCAATTCCACTAGGCCACGACGCTTTCCTCGATCAAGTTTGAAATTTCTCTATTTGCCACAATGTTGTCAACACTAGTTCGTGACTATACTTATATTTATAAATATTTTCAATACGTTTTAAAATTTTAATAGTCGTTTTCAAAATTATTTGCTGCAATTTTATCATAAGTGGGAAGAAGTTAAAGTATGTTCTAGTATGAAATCCCCGTTCAGACATGTGTAGAAATGTGTAAGCTGATCTGAATCTACACTTGCTACAATCTTTATGCTCTATTATATCCTGTGTCGAAGGCCCATCATCGACAATTGAATGTAGTCAGATACAAAATTGAAAGTTCACGAGAATATACCCTTCACCCGTTACGGACGACTTCGGGCGAATCTTGACAACTTTTACAAATCATTGAGGGAAATATAAAAGCTCGCATGAGCGGTCACTGTCGTATAAACATCTCGTTTAACCCTTTCCCACATACAGCAAACAGACGACGTTGAAAACAATTAGGCTGTCATATGGAATATCTCTTTACATAATAGTAGTATTGTTGAATCGAGTTGAAAACATTGTGGCAAAAGGAGAAATTGCTCATTATGATCAATTTCTCCTTTTGCCACAACGTTTTCAAAAGTCGCCAGCTTTCGATACGTCAGAAATTAAAGCTTCTGCAAGGGGGAAAGGGTTAACGCGACCGCATGCCATATCAACAGTACTGTAGGCGAACTGTATCGAGATTCCATTTTCTCTGTTTGTTTTTCAAGCAGAACTGCTGGGTACGTTATAAATCAAGTATGTCAACACACAGCAGAACTGTGTCCACACGGAAGCATTGTTAATAAGCAAACGGTTAAATAATTATTAAGTCAACTTACCAACCTATTTCACAAAGAGTTAATCCTGTCTAAGCCGTCGATGTCTAGGCTGCATACACTATTCCATGTTTATTTCCGATCACATACATATGTGTCCTATTTATAGCAATCGTTTTCAATCGAGTGTAAAGACTTCTTTAATATATCGCATGTTCGCAATTCAAAATCAACATCCACCAATAAGCGATTGGTTTTTCACAAACAATAAATATCGACAAATTTTACTATTAAGTTTTGAAATATTTTAAGCATAAAAAAGGAACAGGTTTTAAAACAGTGGATCGTATTTGTTTCCCTATATTTCAAAACCAGCCAACACCTATGACAAAATTCGTTCAAAATCCAATACAGAAGAAAACGTCACGCACACCTGTATCGTACTGTTCTAAAAATAGCCACCGTTCAGGTAGCTTCGTGTTGATAGGCTTGCAGGCAGTTATAACTACATGTAGTAAACCGTGAATGTTACGACATTGTGCAATCAGTCTACCGTGCTATTCTTATTTTTTTGTTCAATAGAATTCCAACTATGTCGTGTTAACCCTTTCCCTCATACGACATTTCTGCAGCAGACGACTTTAAACCTTTTTTGTCAAAACATAGAAAATCTCTATAATTGAATGGATAACCCATGACTTAAAGTGGAAAGCATTGTGTCAAAAGGAGAAATTGCACGTTTTGTGCAATTTCTTCTTTTGTCACTATGTTTTCAAGTAGCCGTCAGCTGCAGAGGCGTCAGAAAGCGTCTATATGAGGAAAAGGGTTAGTAAAATTCATTCAAGTGTTCGCTTCAAATTGTTAAAGTGAATTATTAACTTGACGGTTTAACTATAGTGTTCTCCATGCTTTCTCCCTCCCTTTTCTATTCTGTAATACTTTAATGGGGTTTTACGCCATTCTTCAACATCATTAACGTTATATCCCGGCAACAGACCACTTGGTAAACAATTGATTGATTGATTGGGGTTTAACGCCGTTTTTAACAAATTTTCAGTTATATCACGGCGGCCAGTTCACATACTCATGCATTTCCTGGTTTTCTCACACCAGTACTCCACACAACAATCTTCCCAAGCAACTGGCTGCTTTTCCACATAGACTTAGCCCATTGGTGGAAGACGAATGACGCATGTCGCATTGACTTTTGTCAATACTTGGTCAACAAGCCAGCTCTAGAATAGAAAATGTGTCTTGCCTGAGGGTGTTTAAACGTAAACGCCACAAGTAGGGATCGAACCCGAACCGGCCTGTTCCAAATGAACCACTTGGCCACATCGGATTTCGTAGTCGGATGTACACGCAGATCTGTAGCACATGGGTTTTTAGAACGTTGTGAAAAGGGTCGACCGATTTCTTTAGTTTAGTTTCATTACCAATATTATATAATATACAAATGTACTATATAAGCTGTTTATTATAAGGTTTATTATAAAATAATAATGGCGCGTCAGCTGAAAATGTTATATATGTCGAATCCGTGATCAGTGAAGACTCAGGAGAGCATACGTAGTTTGCACTGTTAGTCTGCAAAATTCGTAAACAATGATTTATTCATTGTGACAAATGTATATGAGCCGTCCCGCGAGAAAACCGACAGTATGGCATCTGCGTAATGTATCGACCCAGATCAGCCTGCGCAGTCTGCGCAGACTGATCAGGGCCAACACATTCCGCCTCATGGG
Source organism: Serripes groenlandicus (assembly GCA_031761405.1). Lineage (NCBI taxonomy): Eukaryota > Metazoa > Mollusca > Bivalvia > Cardiida > Cardiidae > Serripes > Serripes groenlandicus. The sequence continues at coordinate 64,648,551 of JASEVX010000003.1, forward strand.
GATAGAGGTATAGAGTAATGATTCCTGAAACAGAAAATCCCAGGAGGCGAAAAGTGTCTATCCAGGTAAGCCTGCGAGGTATGCTTATGCTGATCCGGGGCGATACTTTACGACAGAGTCCGCACTGTTGGTTTTTATCGCGAGACGGCTCGTATGTAAATTATAACAAAAAACGAACAAAAAAAGGACACAATTACGACAACCCATAGTCGGCAATTTGTGCAGAGATGTCACTACTTTCATTCAAACACTATAAATTTCGATGTAAAATGTTAACCCTTTCCCACATACAGACGCCTTGCGACACATCTGCAGTAGACAATATTTGAAAAAAACATTGTTCCATAGTGTTTTCGACTTTATTAAATTGTTCTTTTAAAAAACGTTCCCATATTAATGACCACATATTTTAAAATTCGTCTGCTGCAGATTTGTTGTATGAAGGAAAGGATAACGTCACGATGAAAGCATGTAAACGAATGTAGTTTGAGCCTTAAGTCGAAAGAAGTTGATAAACAAGAGACACTGAATACATCCAAGACCATTTATAAGAAAGAATCCCCATTTCCAAATATTTATTGTTAAACCCTTCATATATATATATATATATATATGTGTGTGTGTGTATACGAAAAAGACAGACAGACAAATACGAATTAAACGAGAAAGAGGCCCCGGGATAAAATGTATTTGGAAAACCCTTCTTAAAATACAGACGTCTTCACATGTCGCTAAAAGAGAAGGATTTTGAAAAACATTGTTATAAAAGTGTAACGTTTTAATTTAGAAAAAATAATATTTTGTAAATTAACCTTTTATAGCCACATATTACATTTCCCGAAAATGTGTTTTTGAATTCAAAGCAGACGACCATGGAAATGTCGTTTCGTGTAAAGATTTTACAAGGCAAGTATGATATGAAGTACCGGGAAAAATGTGTTTACAAAACCCTTACCGGAATACAGACGAATTTACATGTCGCAACAGCAGACGGATTTGTAAAACATTGCAATAAGAGGGTAACGTTTTAATTTTGACAAAATAGTATTTTGTAAATTAACCTTCTTTTGTAACATATTACATTTTATCGAAAACGTGTTTTTGAATTCAAAGCAGACGACCATGGAACTGTCGTTTCATGTAAAGATTTTACAAGGCAAGTATTATATGAAGTATGGGGATACAGACAACTTTTAAAACATGTCGCTACAACAGACGCATTTGCAAAACATTGCAATAAGACGTTAACCCTTTCCATCATACGACTTTGAACATATTTCGACAAAAAAATAGAAAATCTCTATAATTAAATGGATAACCTATGACTAAAAGTGGAAAACATTGTGGCAAATGGAGAAATTGCTCGTTTTGAGCAATTTCTTCTTTTGTCACTATGTTTCCAAAAAGCTGTCTGCTGCAGAGGCGTCAGAAATCGTCTATATGAGGGAAAGGGTTAATTAACGTGTTCCCTCTTTCCCACAGCGTTTTAATTTTTACGAAATTGAATTTTGTAAATTGACGATGCAAGTATGATATGAAGTTTACTGGAATACAGACGACTTTACACGTCGCTGTAACAGACGGATTTGCAAAACAATGAATTCGAAGCAGACGAAAATAGAAATGTGTTTTCGTGTCAATTTGTACAAGGCAAGTATTAGATGAAGTACCGGGGATAAAAAATAGTTAACTGAAATACAGACGACTTAAAATGTTTCTGCAAGAGACGGATTTGTAAAACATTGCAATAAAAGATTAACGTTTTCCCTCTTTCCCACAGCGTTTTAATTTTTACGAAATAGAATTTTGTAAATTAACGATTTTACGTTTCCCGCAGAGATGTTTTTGAATTCGAAGGTTGTGTTTTAAAGCAATACCATCTTTGGTTTTTCAGAAAAAGCCTTGCATGCAAAACTTTACCCAAAGTTGCAACGACGACACCAACGCCCACGCCCACGCACAAGTGACTGTAATAGCTCTCATATTCTTAGCATACGACAATGGAAATGTCGTTTCATGTAAATTTGTACAAAGCAAGTATGAAGTTTACTGGAATCCAGACGACTTTACACGTCGCTCTAACAGACGGATTTGTAAAACATTGCAGCGAATAAAAGGGTAACATTTTTCCTCTTCCAACAACGTTTTAATTTTTACGAAATAGAATTTTGTAAATTGACGATGTTTTAGCCATTCTCTGTAAGCATTTGCACTCCCATATAGGGAGTGTGGCACGCATGGTCACGGATTTTGTTCAAACTTCACACATTTTCTCAACTTGATGAAAGAAATGGAAAATGGCAAAAAAAACTTTGCTATAGACTTTGGTTGCCATAGCAACCGGTTCTCGTTTTTTATAGGACTGATTTCAATGGGAAATTCACTAAATTTTCCAATCAGTTTTTAGCATAAATGAAGATATATATGCAAAAGTTCATATTTTCTACCAAAAGTCATCATTTGATGAAGGATATTAAGTAGAAAACAATTGATTATCAAATTGTTAAATGTGGTCCCAAACCCTTCTTTGCAAATGGTGTTTTTTACGGGGAAAAAGAACACTTTTTTGCCATTTTTTGAATGGTTATAACAATTTAATGCGTTCATATGAATACAAATGAACAATGGATGCATGAAGGTCAACATCTCTTCTCACGAGAAATGAAAAAAAGCTATGGGGAACAGTGCCTCTAAAATTAGTTACCATGGATACAAAATGTATCATTTTAAAATTTAAAAAAAAAAAAAGAAATATGGTTTAATGTTTATTTAAATATTGCCAGCATGTGGGTTAAAAAAAATGGATCATATTTTCTACCAAAAGTCATCATTTGATGAAAGAAATTAATTAGAAAACAATTGATTATCAAATTGTTAAATGTGGTCCTAAACCCTTCTTTGCAAATGGTGTTTTTTTACGGGGAAAAAGAACACTTTTTTACCATTTTTTGAATGGTTATAAAAATTTAATGCGTTCATGTGAATACAAATGAACAATGGATGTATGAAGGTCAACATCTCTTCTCACAAGAAATGAAAAAAAGCTATGGGGAACAGTGCCTCTAAAAATAGTTACCATGGATACAAAATGTATCATTTTAAAATTTAAAAAAAAAAAAAAAAACATTGTTTAATGTTTATTTAAATATTACCAGCATGTGGGTTAAAAAAAATGGATCATATTTTCTACCAAAAGTCATCATTTGATGAAAGAAATTAATTAGAAAACAATTGATTATCAAATTGTTAAATGTGGTCCCAAACCCTTCTTTGCAAATGGAGTTTTTTACGGGGAAAAAGAACACTTTTTTGCCAATTTTTGAATGGTTATAAAAATTTAATACGTTCATATGAATACAAATGAAGAATGGATGCATGAAGGTCAACATCTCTTCTCACAATAAATGAAAAAAAGCTATGGAGAACAGTGCCTCTAAAATTAGTTACCATGGATACAAAATGTATCATTTTAAAATAAAAAAAAATAAAAAAAAATGGTTTAATGTTTATTTAAATATTGCCAGCATGTGGGTTAAACAAAATGGATCATATTTTCTACCAAAGTCATCATTTGATGAAGGAAATTAAGTAGAAAACAATTGATTATCAAATTGTTAAATGTGGTCCCAAACCCTTCTTTGAAAATGGTGTTTTTTACGGGAAAAAAGAACACTTTTTTGCCATTTTTTGAATAGTTATAACAATTTGATGCGGCCATATGAATACAAATGAACAATGAATGCATGAAGATCAACATCTCTTCTCACAAGAAATGAAAAAAAGCTATGGGGCTCTATCTAACAGTGCCTCTATTTTTTGTAACAGTGACCTTGACCCCAAAAACACAATCTAATTGAAGATATTCATAATACGTTTGAAATACATCATGTTTTTATTACTTGGGGAAAATTTGAATTCAATGTAACAAAAAGTGAAGAAACTATGTTGAATTCTCATAAATAACCAAAATACATCAAAATTGATGTGTGTTACCCTACAAAACAGGCCAGCTCAGCCTCTTTATCATTCAATGTGAAGAAGGTTATTAGATGCACAAGTTTTCCTAATTTTAAAGTAATAAGTTTGATAGATTCCATGTAAGTGACCTAAATGCAAAATTTAACCAACTATGTCCAATTCTCAAAATCAACCAAAATACATCAAAATTGATATTTTTTACCCAAAAAAAACAGGCCTCAGCATCAAGGTTTGATAGTTTCCATATAAGTGACTTAAAGGCAAAAATTAACCAACACCGCCAATTCTCAAAATCAACCAAAATTCATCAAAATTTATGTTTTTTACATAAAAAAACAGACAACACTCAGCATCTTTAGCATACAATGTGAAGAAAGGTATTATTAGAGAACAAGTTTCAAAGAATTAGGTTTGATAGTTTCCATGTAAGTGACCTAAACGTAAAACTTAACCAACTATGTCCAATTCTCAAAATCGACAAAAATACATCAAAAATGATGTTTTTTACCCTAAAAAAGACTACACTTAGCATCTTCAGCATACAATGTGAAGAAGAGTATTAGATGAACAAGTTTTCCAAGTTTCAAAGTGTTAGGTTTGATAGTTTTCACGTAAGTGACCTAAACGCAAAACTTAACCAACGCCGACGACGACGACGACGAAGACGACTACGACGATCAAATGACGACAATAGCTCATCTTTTTCCCCCAAAAAAATCAGACGAGCTAAATATCAAAATAGAAGGATTAGTTAGTGATAAAAAAAATATCAGACGAGCTAAAAATCAAAATAGAAGGATTAGTTAGTGATATAAAACATGGAAAATTGTAATTTTCAAACAAAGTTATCATTAGTTGTTATGATTCAATAAAGAAGTATATTATTTTACATGTCAAGTTGGGTGACGCATTTTATACGTGAAAGTAATGTTCATCATTATTTGTATTAATGTATAATATATTTTTAAGAAAAAACACGAATACACTTTCAAAAAGTGTCTATCATAAACCCCGATAGACAACTTATTTATGAAATACTATTGGAAAAAAAGCATCCGTTTTTAGCCAATAAAAACAGGTACAGGTACAGCAAAAGTATGCAAATAAATTGAAGGGTTTAACCCTTTCCCTCATACGACAATTATGCAGCAGACGACTTTGAACATATTTTGACAAATGGTATTAGGAAAGTCCTTGGTTATACATCTGATAATTATCTGTTCATGTAGGTTCGAATGTTCAGCGTCAGTGATTATGAACCTAGAGTCACAGGTTCGATCCAAAAGTGCCCCGCACCAATTATGGTGGAGTACCCTTGGGCAAGGTACATTTCCTTACATAGTACTGGTTTGTTTGCCCAGGGATCACAAACAAGTGAATTGATGCTGTAATATTACTGAAATAATGTTAAAACGGCTCAAATCCCCAATAAAACAAAACTCTAAAATTCCAAGGGAGGTAATTCATGTTTTTTTTATTTTTCTAAATAACTAAGGGAGGTAATTTGTATTTTTTGGTGATGAGGTATTTTAAAATCTTATTTATGCAAAAACGATCCTATGTTCCCCGTAGCTTTTTTCTTGCGTTTGATTAAGCAAATGTTCATCTATCTATTTATGTAATTCACTTAATTGGAGATGGCTGCATTTTTTTTTAAATAAGTGATAAATATTGCGTTTTTCATCAAAAACTCAACTTTGCACACTGTTTCCATGGCAGCAGGGCAATATTTGGAATTTCTAACACTATTTTTCTGAATAGTTCACTGATGACAACATGTGGAATAAGTTTAAGCAATATCCGTGACTATGCGTGCCGAAAAAGTTTAAATGCTTACAGAGAATAGCTATTAAGTTTCCTGCAGAGATGTTTTTTTCGAATTCGAAGCATACGACAATGGACATATCGTTTCATGTAAAGTATGATATGAAGTACCGGGGATAAAAAATAGTTTACTGAAATACAGACGACTGAACTCTTTCGGCGCCGAATTGTTTAAAGTAGACTCTTCCATGTTCAAACTCGGACGTTTCTATTTTCATCTTATAGGATTTTTGGAATATCTTTATAACTCACAGCCAAACAATGCAGATTTCAGGTGAGACAGCTCGTTACGAGCTGACTCCTGAATCTGTATTGTTTGCAAAAAAGCTCAATATTACCTTTGGCGCTGAAAAAGTTAAAATGTTTCTGCAACAGACGGATTTTAAAAACATTGCAATAAAAGGGTAGAGTTTGTACACGGCAAGTATATCGTATGAGCGGTATACCCGATATCGCGCTATATCGATTACACACGATAACATGATATAATGGTGAAGGCTAGATGATAGTAAAACGATTTCCCCATCCATTACTGAGAAAACCTGATGCAAATTTGTAATGTATAATTGATGTGCAACATTTAACGTCGTTTTCATAATCATGAGCAGGGTCGGGCGAAAAACACCCTATTTCGCTCATTACTGGTTCAATTACTCCTTTTTCCCACGCTTTATGAAAATATTTGTTTTTTATTGAAAGTAACTAGTCCACCGGCCCATAGTTCAAAGCATTCTGTTTAACACTTTCAGCGCCGAATTGTTTAGAGTAGACTCTTCCATATTTAAACTCGGACGACTCTATTTTAATGTTATAGGATTTTTGTAATATTTTTATAAATCACAGCCAAACAATGCAGATTTCAGGTGAGACAGCTCGTTATGAGCGTCGTTTTGTAGCAACGTATACAAGTCATCAATGTAGACGCTTTCTGTTATTTCTGCAGAAAACGAATTTTGAAAACATTGTGACGAAAGGAGAAATTGCTATTTTTCAGTATTTTTTACTGATATTTATAGAGATTTTCCATGTTTTGCCTAGATGTTTTCAAAGTCGTCTGCTGCAGATTTGTTGTATGTGGGAAGAATTAAACTGTTTAAGCCTCCGATGCACCCTTATTTTGTAAGCATTGTGTGCCAATGAGAAATTGGATATAATGTGCATTTTTTCTTTTTACATAACATGCATTTACTTTCAAATCGTTTGCCCAGCTGCAGACGAATTTGAAAAATGCGACATAAGAAATTGCTCATTACGGGCACATTGTCTTATTTCAGAAGATCCGCCTACTGCAAACCTTTCTCACAATGTTTTATAACGTAGAGTCGACAGAAATCGCCTGCAAGGCCTATTAAATGAATACGGTTAACCCTTTCCCTCATATAGACGCTTTCTGACGTCTCAAAACGAGCAATTTCTCCTTTTGCAACAATGTTTTCCACTTTTAGTCATAGGTTATCCATTCAATTATAGAGATTTTTTTGACAACATATGTTCAAAGTCGTCTGCTGCAGAATTGTCGTATGAGGGAAAGGGTTAAACTGTAGAAAATATCAGCCTAATCTCAATCATTTAAGGTTTGTGAAATCGAGTTCTTACAACTGATCACTCTCAACGTCTGCTTCACTCTCAACGTCTGATTCAGTCGGCTTCACTCTCAACGTTTGCTTCACTTTCAACGTCTGCTTCATTTTAAGCGTTTGCTTCGGTCTGCTTCACTCTGAAACGTCTGCTTCAGTCTGCTTCGCTCTCAATGCCTTCTTCACTCTCAAGGTTTGCTTCACTCTCAGCGTCTGCTTCACTCACAACCTCTGCTTCGCTCTCAACCTCTGCTTCGATCTCAACATCTGCTTTACTCTCAACATCTTCTTCACTCTCAACGTCTTCTTCACTCTCAACGTTTTCTTCACTCTCAACGTCTGCTTTACTCTCAACCTCTGCTTTACTCTTAACGTCTTCTTCACTCTCAACGTCTGCTTTACTCTCAACCTCTGCTTCGATCTGATCGTCTTCTTCACTCTCAGCGTCTGCTTTACTCTCAACCTCTGCTTCGCTCTCAACCTCTGCTTTACTATCAACTTCTTCTTCACTCTCAACGTCTGCTTTACTCTCAACCTCTGCTTCGCTCTCAACCCCTGATTCGGTCTCAACCTCTGCTTTAATCTCAACGTCTTCTTCACTCTCAACGTCTGCTTTACTCTCAACGTCTACTTCGATCTCAACCTCTGCTTCGATCTCAATGTCTGCTTTACTCTCAACGTCTGCTTCGATCTCAACCTCTGCTTCGATCTCAACGTCTTCTTCACTCTCAACCTCTGCTTCGATCTCAACCTCTGCTTCGATCTCAACCTCTGCTTCGATCTCAACCTCTGCTTTACTCTCAACGTCTTCTTCACTCTCAACCTCTGCTTCGATCTTAACTTCTGTTTCGCTCTCAACCTCTGCTTCGATCTCAACCTCTGCTTCACTTTCAACGTCTGCTTCACGCTCAGCGTTTGCTTCAGTCTGCTTCACTCTGAAACGTCTGCTTCAGTCTGCTTCACTCTCAATACCTTCTTCACTCTCAACGTCTTCTTCCTTGATGCACAACCTCGTACTAACGTGATCCAGTTATTTTTTATCACGACCCTAGCAATCTTCCACCAACACATTTCACTGAATTCATACAATTGACTGCATCATCGATGGGAAGTGTCTATTAAATATGCATAGCGTACTTTTACCGCTGATCGAAGTAAACATCAAACACCCAAATAGCCCGCAAGAGTACCATGCGATTGTTTTGTTTTTGTACGTACCCAGCGTTCTATAGTAAATAAGTACGTCCGGCATGAGCCAACAATGGCGACTAGATTGGTCACCTCTAGTCAGGTACCCAGCGTTCTATAGTAAATAAGTACGTCCGGCATCAGCCAACACTGACGACTAGACCGGTCACCTCCCCTTATACATCGCTATCGCACGTTTAGTAAATTAGTAAATTATAACTTTTCGTAAACTCTACAGTGGACTGTTATAACTTGATTTTTGGAATCAATACATAAATAATAAACTACTTTCAGAGTTTAAAGGGTTAACCGGTTGTTCCATAAAAAACTTGTCTCAAAAGCCTTTCGCTTGCAACACCATGTCCAAAGGTCGCCGACATTATTGGTGTATGCCTGACCCTATAATGTTATGGTAGGGGCAGTTTGCTCAAGACTAGTGGTTGTATGTCTTGCATGCTTGGTTGTCTTTAATTGACTGCATTGACTACTTCAAACTGAGTTTACGGGCAGGATCCATGTAGAGTTGATGTTGTGAACGTGTTTGAAGATCTCAATGCAATATCAAATTTGCGTGCAATACTAAAGCAAGCTATACGGACAGATACTGCATCTGTTTTACACATGGACATATCAAAGTATACAATAGCAGTCAATGAAGCACGCTTTGATATTGCACTCGGATCTTTTTTCACGTGCTGCTACGGACAGAACTATTGCCTTGCAGTAACGTAACAAAGCGCTCCCATCTAACCTTTGATGAGTTTAGAGATCAGCTAACAATGTTTGGTACATCATTTGTAAATGATACGCAGCGAAATATCGATGATATATACATACGAAAAACACCAATTCAGTATATTTATAGCGCTGTCCGTGTGTAATGCATTATGTAGTTTCTGATGTATTAATGTGACGTGTTATACAACGGCATCGATATTTTTATTTAAAAAAAGACTTGCTACATATTTTGTTATACGCTGTAATTGTTTTCATAGTCGTTGACGATATATATAAGTTTATCTCAATTACACATGACCAACAAAACCAAGGGGGTTTTTATAACTGATAGAATGAATAATTTCAATAAATGATTGTTTTAAAGGTAGGTCTTCTGTTTATCTTTGTCATTCTCAGGTGTGAAGTTTTTCAACGCAAAATAGGAGACGTTTGGTGGCTTTACTGAACATACTGTGAGGTCGAAATGGGCATCTAAAACGTAATAATGAACACAAATATCCAGGTGTAATTACCAGAATAGGATTAAACACGAGTTCCTTATGAAATCCACGTTACACATCATTTTATCGACCAAACAATTTCGAGACAAAACCAAATGGGGAACCAAAATGGCGGTTCCTAGATTATATTTTCCACGACCCTGGCAACCATCGGAAAGGACAATAATTGCGCGATAAATCTTTTTTTTTTTTATCAATAGTAAAATGTTTAAAACACACAAAACGATAAATTTTAAGACAATATCAAATTATACAATTAAAAGGTTATCGCATGATTATAGGAAAGTATTGGGTCGGGACTAATTCCTTCGGCGGAATGCTGACCTCGCAAGCTCCGGCAACTCAGCCGAAGGAATTCCTCCAACACACAATTTTCCCTTACAGATGCAATAACCTATAGTTTTGATTTTAATTTTTATTTTTTGTTAATTGTTTGAGTAACAGTATACATTGCGATTTTCTAGTTTGACTGACCTTTTGACACCAAACTCCTTCAATGACTCTAAAGCCCTATGTTGTGGGTACTCAACATAAACGATGCATTGATACGATTCTATTGAGTACCCACAACATACGGTTTGGTTAGATAATAAGAGAAATATTGTGGGGAAAAGCTGTATACCCCTCCTTAAAAGAGTAAGCACGAATGTGTTATCACTTACCACACCCATAGTCCGTGTGCCACACCAGGGGTATCCGTACAGCCCCGTCACACCACGGGGACTTATCCTTCCTTTTCTTCTTATATTTATCGTTTTGGTCCTTCTTCTTTCCTCCATCCTTCTTTCCTCCATCCTTCTCCCGCTTTCGTTTTGCTTTTTTCAAATACATTGTCTTTAATATAAGGCCCAACGACAGTAAGCTTAATTATTTTCTAAGCCTTTATTATCGTTTTTTGGTCAATTTGGTTTTAAGTTCAAGCATTTATGATACAATCTCTGTTCTGATTTATGTCTAAAATGTCGCATTGCACAATTCAAAGAAGAACTTCTTCAAAATACCATTGTAGTAACGTTAATATAGTTATATGTCTTTTCGATGATCGCTTTTGAACTCTCTCGCGGCTTTATCAATACCTCTGGCCACAACTAAGGGATTCAGAAACACATTTTATAATTGCCTATCTTTAACCCTTTCCCTCATATAGACGCTTTCTGACGCCTCTGCAGCAGACGGCTTTTTGAAAACATGGTGACAAAAGAAGAAATTGCACAAAACGTGCAATTTCTCCTTTTGCCACAATGTTTTCCACTTTTTGTCATAGGTTATCCATTCAATTATGGAGATTTTCTATGTTTTGACAACATACATTCAAAGTCGTCTGCTGCAGAAGTGTCGTATGAGGGAAAGGGTTAACTAAATCCTAAAAGTTCTAAAAACAATTATGCAACCACAGACACTAATATTTTCACTATAAACCAAATATACCAAATACGGATATCGATACACGAATTGGTGAATAATGCAATTATATCTTCTACTGAAACACTGCGGTATCTATTCGTATCGGGAATCTACGAAAGACCGGTGGTGACTTCAAAACTTCACACTTCACATTTCACACTTCATACTTCACACTTCACACTTCACACTTTACACTTCATACTTCACACTTCACACTTCATACTTCACACTTCATACTTCACACTTCAAACTTCAGACTACACATTTCATACTTCACACTTCACACTTCATACGTCACACTTCACACTTCAAAATCTTCTTACGTCATTCGCAAATTGAAATGAAATGTGAAGTTTGAAGTTTGAAGTATGAAGTATGAAGTATGAAGCATGACGCATGAAGTGTGAAGTGTGAAGTATGAAGTGTGAAGTGTGAAGTATGAAGTGTGAAGTTTGAAGTGTGAAGTGTGAAGTATGAAGTGTGAAGCGTGAATTCAGACTTCATACTTCACACTTCACAATTCACACTTCAAACATATTATCTATGAAGTGTGAAGTATGAAGTCTGAATATCAAAGACTTCAGACTTCAAACTTCACACTTCAAACATATTATCTATGAAGTGTGAAGTGTGAAGTGTGAAGTGTGAAATGAGAAGTATGAAGTTTTGAAGTCACCACCGGTCTTTCGTAGGAATCACACCCATCTCTTCCTTATTCTGTTCCATTCCAAATCCCGTATTTTATATCGCCTTTACAGCCGGCGACCAATGGAGGCGGTTTTGGAAAGAGGGAAAACGAATCGAGTTTTTCTTATGAGTATTATCTTCAAATATGTTCAAACATTAAAACTTTTCAAAATGAATATCCCATTTTCTTGAAATTAACTCAAAATATGTTATGTTGTTCGTACGTGTTTGAAACAGCATACTACTCCATAATGGAGTTATTGGATTGGCTAATTAGATCTTATCTTAATAACTTATTGGTTAATTACAAGTGTAGTGGTCATCAGAAAACAGTCCTATACCATACACCACGAGGTAGTTGTATTTGCGTAGGAACACTAAATGGAGATGCGTCAGGCAAAATGGCGTCTTGTGGCGTCACGTGGCGTCTCTATTTTGACGTCACGAAGACAGGCAACCTTTCTATTTTTCATGAACAATTACGGTCGGAACGGCCTACCCCTCTCTGGGCGTTTTGGTTTCTGAGCAATTTCGATTTTCTACACAATGTTTTCAAATACAGATGTGTCAAAAGTCGCCTGTATTAGAGAAATTGTTTAGGAGAAGAGTGTACAGTGTATCTTGCCCAACAAATCATTACAATATATATATTATTTAAATGAAATGCTCCATAACTTAATCATCTAAGTAATCTGTTAATTAAAGGATGTACTATTCATAGCCCTGTTCCTACAATATTTGTTTAAGTAAATGAAAGAACCCTGAGAAATAATTCTGACACTTTAATCCCATCATGATTCACTTGATCCACGTTTTTATCAACGTTATTATTTTGTTAAAGTTTGGATTTGTTTTAAAAACAGTCTTACTGAAAGTCTTACACTTAACAACACCCTAAACGTATAATACATGACATTAATATTTATCCTGTTTCCACAAACAAAACAGATCTCAGCAGACGACTTTCAAACATTCTAGGCAAATATACAGAAAATATCTATACATGATAGTATTATAAGAGTTGATTTTTGTTTTACTAAATTAGAAATTAATAGTTATGAGCATATCTTCTTTTGCCACACAATGTTTACATGCGTTTGCGGCTTCTTTGAGCACATATGAAGAAAACGTTTAAAGCTGTAGAAAATTTGAGATGTCATTTTTTGAAAAAAAAAAAATCCAAATAAAAACCAAGTGAATGACTAACATTTCCATGAACCATATTAGACCTTCACTTTTGAGATACAAAATAAAACATTGTGACAAACTGACAATTTGCTCATTCTGGAAAAGTTCTCATTCCAAAACAATGTATTGAAAAGTATTCTACTGCAGCCACGTTGTTTCACTTCTTCCATGGAATTGTGAATGTTGAATATATAAATATAATATGATTATAATATAAATATAACACACCTATTATAATATAATAATATGATATAAATATTATATTAATTTAAAACTTATTTATTCATAAATAAATATAACATCAATATATATATTATATATATTTCAATAATGTAATATTAATATGATATTTATAAAAATATGTAACATTTATTAATGTAATATAAATAATAATACAATATTAAATGATCAATTTAAAAATCCGTAGACATCAGCCTAAATGTACAACTTGTACACTCGCTAATTAATTTGTGAATTTGAATCAATATGGGTATGATAGTAGCAAATCCATTTCACAACGATCGAATTCCACATTTATTCGCTTGAAATGTCCGAGAGGTATATTAATTAAAATAAAAGAACAAAGTCACACTGCAGCTGAAGCAGCCATCCACATTGTAATGAACGAATTAATTAATGTCCATTGAATATACCAAGATGTCTGTTCAGAGATGGTTTATATTTCAAAACAGACGTAACTATAACGGGTAACGGGTACAAGATATGTCTGTTTTGAATTAATCATTTGAAGAAAAAAACGGAATGCAATTGATGCCTCTACAAGAGACGACTTTAGAAAACAAGGTTGGCAAAGTAGAAATTGCATTGCTTGTATTTTTTCCGAATTGTCTCCCCACGACTTCTACGTTAGTTTGCCCTCATCCCTATTCCCATTAATTGTCTTGAGATAGATTCAATTTGGTCGAGTCTAAGAAAGGTACAGTAGGTAATGGGATAAGGAAAACCAAGTCAAACAAACGCCTATATCACATGACCCAGGACTGCCATGTTCACCTCTATTCATCAAATATTCATTCATTTATTGTACAATGCCTTGACTTTTCTTTCATTACCTGCAGACGCAAAACATTTCCCTGACTCTGAGAAATTGCAAGATAACAATTAGAAAAGGATAAGAAATAAAGCTATGAAGCTCTTGAAGTATAAATCAATGTGTAGAAATAAGCCCTTGTTCATACCGGGAAATAGCTTATTTCCAATAAATGAGCTCAATCAACAGCTTAATATTATACAGAAAAAATCAGAGGAAAAAGAAATAAGAAAGATCCCGGGTTCGCCTAATTGATTTTTCTATAATTAATTTACAGGTATACGTAGAGCACATCATCTTGGGGTGATAATTTCTTACATTTGCTATTGATGTATCATGTTGTTCATTGATGAATATAAGATTTCTACGTTAAGCCTATACCATATATAGACACTTATTGACGCCTCTGCAGCAGACGACTTTTAAAAACATTGCGGAAAATGGAGAAATTGTTGATTCTCCATTTGGCACACTGTTTTTGAACTCTTATTGAAAGTATACTTTCATTTACAGAGACTTTCCACATTTTGGCGGGTATGTTTTCAAAGTCGTCTGCTGAAGATATGTTACATGTGGAAAAGGGTTGACAGTTGTATTTCAAATCTGTTTGTATGCAATGATGTTGTTGATTTAAATATGACGTCCAGCTTTTTTGAAAACATAGTGACAAAAGAAGAAATTGCTCAAAACGAGCAATTTCTCCTTTTGCCACAATGTTTTCCACTTTTAGTCATAGGTTATCCATTCAATTATAGAGATTTACCATTTTTTGACAAAAAGTCGTCTGCTGCAGAATTGTCGTATGAGGGAAAGGGTTAAACCCTACTCATTATATATAGGTTTCAACACAGCAAAATACAGGCGTCAAAGGGATGATTCTACAGTAGAGAGAGGATAACGTTACTCACACATATATATATGTATAAATCGTCAATCGATGTACACAAATTATGAGCAATTTCTCACTTTGCCTCATTGTTTTCAACTGTATTCAATACCAGCCGAGCCCCGGTAGCACAGTCGGTACGACGCGGGCTGTCAATCAAGGGGTTGTGAGTTCGAATCCCAACTTTCTTTCCGACGATTGATAAAAGTCAATGCAACATGCGTCATTCGTCTTCCACCAATGGGCTAAGTCTATGTGGGAAAGCAGCCAATTGCTTGGGAAGATTGTTGTGTGGAGTACTGGTGTGAGAAAACCAGGAAATACATGAGTAGGTGAACTGGCCGCCGTGATATAAATGAGAAATTGTTAAAAACGGCGTTAAACCCCAATCAATCAATCAATCAATCAAAGTATTCAATACCTATTATTATACCCCCTTCGAAGAAGAGGGGGTATATAGGAGTCACTGTGTCGGTTTGTCTGTCGGTCGGAAGCCTATTTCTTACAAACCACTGGGTGGAATTCAATAAAACTACATGAAGCTTCTTTATCAAGAGGAGATGTGCATATCCTAAAGGGGTTACAATTGCATGTTATGTTACATAGTTATGGCCCTTTTACTTATTAAGTAAGCCATATTTTGTCCGGCCTATTTCTTACAAACCACTGGGTGGAATTCAATAAAATGTTACATGAAGCTTCTATACCAAGAGGAGATGTGCATATCCTAAAGGGGTTACAATTGCATGTTATTTTACAGAGTTATGGCCCTTTTACTTATTAAGTTATGGTGTAGGTCAAGGTGCTGTTTAGGGGGTATTTATCATATTCAGTGATAGTTCTAGTTTTATTTATAGACATTTGACATAGAGGTTTTAAAAGTCGTCCGATCCAGATTTGTTTTATGTTGGAAAGGGTTAAATTCTCAATAAAATTTTACATGAAGCTTCTATACCAAGAGGAGATGTGCATATCCTAAAGGGGTTACAATTGCATGTTATTTTACAGAGTTATGGCCCTTTTACTTATTAAGTTATGGTGTAGGTCAAGGTGCTGTTTAGGGGGTATTTATCATATTCAGTGATAGTTCTAGTTTTATTTATAGACATTTGACATAGAGGTTTTAAAAGTCGTCCGATCCAGATTTGTTTTATGTTGGAAAGGGTTAAATTCTCAATAAAATTGTACATGAAGCTTCTATACCAAGAGGAGATGTGCATATCCTAAAGGGGTTACAATTGCATGTTATTTTACAGAGTTATGGCCCTTTTACTTATTAAGTTATGGTGTAGGCCAAGGTGCTGTTTAGGGGGTATTTATCATCTTCAGTGATAGTTCTAGTTTTATTTATAGACATTTGACATAGAGGTTTTAAAAGTCGTCCGATCCAGATTTGTTTTATGTTGGAAAGGGTTAAATTCTCAATGAGAATAATACATGTTGCTCTGAACACAAACAAGTAATCACAAATATGTTGATTACACCAAGTGATTATTCCGAAAACAGGGTGGATTAACAGAATGGCGGGTAGGTCAACCAACCCTTGCCCAGATACAACAAATCTGCCGGAGACTTTCAAAATGTCTTTGTTGAAAAATCCAAAATATGAACGTGTACTCATTTGCATTGACCGTTTGCTGCAATTGGAGACATCGATCAGTTATCTCCCTTTAATACTCTCCACATCTAACTAGGTCCTATCATTTGGTTTCCTCTGTTTTTATCATTGGTTTCTTTGCATTGGATGGTGCACTTATAATTGCATTTTCTTGGCCAACTGTTATTATATTGATTAGTAATTCCACATTTGTTTTCTTTAAACACTGCTATGTATATTTTCTCTTTTGAATCATCACTTTAATTAACACATTTATGATTAATGTGTACAGAGTAATTGCAATATCTCATTGCGAAATCGCAATAAAGACAAAGGATTCCAACTAAAAAGACCTACCAACTATTTGGTCTTCCATGGTCTTTATCTGACAAGGGAAATAATATAATTATCACTAATGTCCCTAATTGCTTCTTAAAGACGCTTACTCAGCCAAGGAAAACATGTGGGACAAACGAATAGTATATTCAGTAAGGCAGGGATACATGGGTCAAACAAATAGTCTGTCCATTCACATGAGACAAACAGATAGTCTATACAGTTAGGAAGAGATACATGGGACGAACATATAGTCTATACAGTTAGGCAGGGAACAATGGGACAAATAGATAGTCTATACAGTTAGGCAGGGAACCATGGGACAGACATATAGTCTATACAGTTAGGCAGGGAAACATGGGACATACATATAGTCTATACAGTTAGTCAGGGAACCATGGGATATACATATAGTCTATACAGTTAGGCAGGGAACCATGGGACAGACATATTGTCTATACAGTTAGGGAGGGAATCATGGGACAGACAGATAGTCTTTACATTTAGGTAGGGAACATGGGACGAACATATAGTCTATACAGTTAGGCAGGGAACAATGGGACAAATAGATAGTCTATACAGTTAGGCAGGGAACCATGGGACAGACATATAGTCTATACAGTTAGGCAGGGAACCATGGGACATACATATAGTCTATACAGTTAGTCAGGGAACCATGGGATATACATATAGTCTATACAGTTAGGCAGGGAACCATGGGACAGACATATTGTCTATACAGTTAGGGAGGGAATCATGGGACAGACAGATAGTCTTTACATTTAGGTAGGGAACATGGGACAAACATATAGTCTCTACAGTTAGACAGGGAACCATGGGACAAACATATTTTCTATACAGTTAGGCAGGGAACCATGGGACAAACAGATAGTATATATAGTTAGACAGGGAACCATGGGACAGACATATTGTCTATACAGATGGGTAGGGATTGATGGGACAAACAAATAGTCCACTCAGTAAAGATTGGATACATTGGACAAACAAATAGTTCACTCAGTAAGGAAGGGAAACATGGGACAAACAGATAGTCTACTCAGTCAGGCGAGAACATATTGGATAAACTGATATCAAGAAAAGGAAATCATTAGGAACATGTGACAATCCGATAGTCTTTACAGAAAGGGAAACATCGGACAAACAGATAGTCGGCTCAGTCAAGCGGGGGAACATTGGACCGACAAATAGCCCACTCAGTCAGGCGGGGGAACATCGGACAAACAGATAGTCCACTCAGTAAGGATTGGATACATCGGACAAACAAATCGTCTACTCAGTCAGGCAGGGGAACATCGGACAAACAGATAGTCCACTCGGTAAGGATTGGATACATCGGACAAACAAATCGTCTACTCAGTCAGGCAGGGGAACATCGGACAAACAGATAGTCCACTATATCAGGTAGGGAACATTGGACAAACAGATAGTCTATACAGTTAGGCAGGGAACACATGGGACAAACAAATAGTCCACTCAGTCAGGCGGGGGGAACATGGGACAATCAAGTAATCCACTCAGTCAGGCAGGTACACATAATACAAACAGATAGTCTACTAAGTAAGGCAGGGGAACATAAGAAAGACAGAAAGTATATATAGTGAAGGGAAACGTAAGACACACAACTAGAACACTCAGTCAGGTAAGGTAAACAGGGACAAACGGATAGTACACTCAGTCAGGCAAGGGAACAAGGGACAACTAGAAAATCTATACAGTCAGAGAGGGACACATGGGACAAACAGATAGCCCACTCTGTCAGACAGGAACATGAGACTAGCAGATAGTCAACTCAGTCAGGCAAGGGAACACGGGACATACATATAGTTTACTCAGTCAGGCATGGCCACATGGGACAAACAAATGGTTCACTCAGTATGGTACAAACAGATAGTCTATACAGTAAGGCAAATATAGAAAACGTGGTTTAACAGAATGCTTCTCGGGAAACACAAAATTTACTCAGCCAGAAAACATATAAGACACACACACCACAAAGCTATGCAAAATACAACAGAACAAACTTTAAGGTGAGATTCAGGAAAACAGACTTTGTGACATGTATGTGAAGCAATATATATCCTGATCAAACTGCACATACTCACAGTTTGATCTGGCTCTACCCCCCTGTTCACAAATTCGTCATTGTAAGTTTCAAGAAACTTCAAAGAAGAAAACTTTAGAAAAAAAATCAACCTTGAGTATTTGGATCAGATAGCATGGATGAAAAGGCAATGTCTTTAATCTATACTTGTTATTACTTATGCTAAGGCTGATTTCCCTAATGGGTCAGGACTAAAACACAAATCAAAGCCAAAGATGAGCGAAATTTAAGTAGACATGCGTTTAACTCTTTCCGACGTACAACAAATCTGGTTTTTTTAACATCTTATCAAAAATGTGAAAAATCTCCATTAATGACAGTTTAATTATTAAATAAAGTTGAAAACATTGTGGCAAATGGCGAAATTGCTCATCATGAGCAATTTCACCTTTGCCACAATGTTTTCAAAAGTCTTCTGCTGCAGAGGCGTCTGAAAGCGTCTATATGTGGGAAAGGGTTAAAATAATGAAGAAATGTTACTTACTGCGAGAATGTTTAATTCCCATCGTCAAAAATTTCCAAAATATATATCCCAGCTATTACGAATAATATCCCTTTTTTATAACCAGCACACATATTTATACCACAATGAATTATCAAATGATTATACACCGTTCGTGCAGCGGAATAAATGGGTCGCAATACTGGGGCATTTTGGCCGCCATTTCATATTTGACGGACGAGATATCTATTCAGATAGTGTCATTAAAGGAATTCAAATCACATTAAACTGATTTGGCCTTGCAATGCAAATCCAACCATTGTCTCCGTGCTTGTCTCCGTGAATAACAATTGTGCCGTCCCACGAGAAAAACCAACATTGTGGACTCTGCGTAAAGTATTGACACGGATCAGCCTAAGCATGCCATGCAGGCTTACCTGGACCGACACTGTTCGTATCCTGTGGATTTTCTGTTTCAGGAATAACTACTGTATACATCTATCCCCCTAATACGGAATGTGTCGGCCGGATCAGTCTGCGCGGACAGCGCAGGCTGATCTGGTCGATACATTACGCAGATATATTGATATGAGCCGTCCCACGAGAACACCCAACATTGTGGACTCTGCGTAAAGTATTGACACGGATCAGCCTAAGCATGCCACGCAGGCTAACCCGGACATACACGTTTTGCCTCCTGTGGTTATTCTGTTTCAGGAATCACTACTCTATACCTATATCCCTCTCTGAGACGGAATGTGTCGGCACGGATTAGCCTGCGCGGACTGCGCAGGCTGATCCGGGTTGATATATTACGCAGAGGCCATACTGTTGGTTTTCTCGCGGGTTGGATCAATTTAAAAGCGTTCCTTTGTACATGAATATTAATCTTTATACAATATTTCGTTTTCTTCATTTTTTCAGTTTAAGAGAAGGGATAACTAAATAATTATATGTTTGTAATATGACGTAACCTATTCAATTTTTGTGTTATTTTTATTAAGGTGTGTGCCGTCTTAACCCTTTCCCACATATAGCAAATCTGCAGCAGACGACTTTTAAAACATCTCGGCAAAAATATGACAACTCTCCTCTATAAATGCAAGGGTAATTATTGAATGGAGTTGAAATCATTGTAGCAAAAATGAGAAATTGCTCATTATGAGCAATTTCTACCTTTTACCACAATGATTTCAAAAGTCGTCTGCTTCTGATGCGTCTGAATGCGTCTGAATGGGAAAGGGATAACGAATCGCGAAATATTCGTATCGGAGCGAAGGACAGCGAAATATTCGTATCGGAGCTAAGGACAGCGAAAAGTTCGTATCGGAGCGAAGGACAGCGAAATATTCGTATCGGAGCGAAGGACAGCGAAATGTTCGTATCGGAGCTAAGGACAGCGAAATATTCGTATCGGAGCGAAGGACAGCGAAATATTCGTATCGGAGCGAAGGACAGCGAAATATTCGTATCGGAGCGAAGGACAGCGAAATGTTCATATCGGAGCGAAGGACAGCGAAATGTTCGTATCGAAGCGAAGGAGAGCGAAATAAACAATGAAGATGGACCGGTCCCTATCAAAACGGGTGTATCCAGTACGTATATTGGTCAGTCGTTTAACATTTCCGACAAGTGTATATTCAGACCAGCATGCGCATCCACGAAGCCGTCTGATCAGATTCTGCACAACTCGTTTACAGCTTTCCCTCATATAGACGCTTTCTGACGCCTCTGCAGCAGACGGCTTTTTAAAAACATAGTGACAAAAGAAGAAATTGCACAAAACACAATGTTTTCCACTTTTTGTCATAGGTTATCCATTCAACTATGAAGATTTTCTATGTTTTGACAAAATATGTTCAAAGTCGTCTGCTGCGGAGCTGTCGTATGAGGGAAAGGGTTAAAGCTTTATGAAAATCAAAATCTTCCTTGACGAATGTGTTACATGGTGAAGGCTCCAATGAGATTGAATCTGTTTACAACAAGATGCGAATCGACAATTGTCAAAGATGTACGGGTATTAATCCTCTCCTATATACAACAAATCTGCAGCAGACGACTTGGAAGTCAAAAAGGCAAAACTGTAGATGATATCGATAAATGAAAGTTTAACAAGAAACCGCTGAAGACGGTAAGGCAGGATTGTCGGCAATTTGACCTTGAAAATCGACAAACCAAGGTCAAGGTCAAAGTAACCATAGAAATCGATAGAACTTGTTACTGGTTACCTTCAGGCAAAGTCTCAAGTTTGTAACCCTTTCCAGTGCTGAGATTTTGCCTCAACCTGAAACTTTAACCAAAATGTTGACGGACAGACAGACAGACGGACATCGCCAATCTATAAACCGGAATTGCTAGAGCAATACGGCCAAAAATGAAATAGAGAAGAAAACATTGTAGCAAAAGATGAAACTGCTCATTATGAGCGATTTATCCTTTTGTCACAATATTTTCAAAATGTGTCTGCTACAGAGGCGTCAGAAAGCGTCTGTATGTTGAAAGTGTTGAAGTTGACTTTCTCCAATCATGGTTCATAGTTTACAATATACCAATCTAGTCATACTTGTTTGTGCTATACTTTTCATTATATACTAAGCAATACTAAGCTGTCTATTAATTAATATGTTTTGCTGGAATGGATTTTCCTCATTTGAAATTTAAAATCAAAGTACAAAGTACTGAAGGTAGAATTGCGATCGTTTAAGAAGAGATACAGAAGTGCATATACGAATATTTATTTTACCGGTTACCTTCATGTAAAGTTTCAAGTGTGTAACCCTTTCCAGTGCTGAGATTTTGCCTCAACCTGAAACTTTAACCAATATGTTGACGAACAGACAGACGGAGAGACAGACATCGCCAATCTATAGACCGGAATTGCTAAAGCAATCCGGCCAAAAATAAAAAAAAATCATCCATTTTAGCAGTAAAATCCTGCCAAGAAGTAATGAGTTGAGAAAAAAATGTGCTGAGAGGTCCATAATTTCAAACTTGCTAAGATTTGGTCTGTGCAATGAATGTACAAATTGAAAAATGTATTGTTGACATGTATTTTCTACACCATCATTGTAATGTTGTTTATCATAAATAAAAGTATTCCTTTTTTTAAATAAACTTTTAATCAAAATGTGTGTCTCAGTGTTGTCTTCTTCAGCAGTTTGACAGAAATAAAGCCTAAATCTGAAATTGTGTCAATGTGTTATTTGTCAACTCTGTCCCATAAGTTTTGCTTGTGATTTGAACTCTCATAAAAAAAGCACGGAAAGGGACAACTTTCCCAACTTTGATTAAATATGTTTTCAATTAAATTGTAAAAATTTTCTTGTTTTTTGAAAGTTTTGTCATTATTATTTAAGACGGACATTATATACTAGAATAGCCAACTGACTATCGTTTGAAAAAGTGTTTCTTATTTGAACCTTTCCCACTTGCATACGTAATTGCAGCCGACGACTTTTGAAAACATTGATGCAGTAGAAGAAATTGCTCATAACAAGCTCTCTCCTTTTGCAACAATGTTTTCAACTATATTCAATGATTACACTTCCAATAAATGTGATTTTCTGTATCTTTGCTCAGATTTTTTTTAATTCGTCTGCTGCAGAGTTTTTATATTGTGGGGTGGGTTGTGATTTGTTAAAGGGCAAGCAGGATTGGGAATTGAGTGTTGCACTTATCCTAATGAAACATTCGCCTGCCTGTGCATGTTTTAGCTTAACTTAACTTGTTAATGTTCTTTCCATCATCAACTTAGTCATCTGTTAGTAATCAACTCTATGAACGAAATAATCGCGTCAAAATCTTGAATCGCGTCAAAATCATAACGAAATCAAAGTATTCTAAACGCTTTATAAACAAGTGATTTAAAGAGCTCAAATCATTTGATGAAATTTGTTTCTTTAGACGCGGACATTGTCGAAAGCACCTATCCAAAATGCAAAGGTAATCGTTGTCGAAGGAATAGATGGACTGAGAGAAAGAGAAAGAAAAGGCTTAGCAATGCATACTATCTTTATGAATAAGGACATGAACGAATATGTATGGACTAGCGCCTAGAATTTCGTACTAGCCGATCCTTCATTCCACTCGCTTATGCTAGCGGGCGAGTGGATGTTTACATCTCTGCCGAGAGGGAAAAAAGGGTTACAATTTACAAAGGGTAATTGCGCGGTTCAGTGCTATATTGGCGTAGTGATATCTAAATAATTGTGTACACTTTAAATATGATATTTACACTTACACGACTTGTTATTTTCTATTATAAGCTTGAATAATCGGATTTTTTTTCTTTACTCTATGTTTGCCTTTGTGAGCATTCGTAAATTAGCCAAACCAAAAATTGCACTTAATTGTTGGTGGTGAAGGGCATATACATCACGTGACTTCAAACTCACTATGACTATGGTAGCCTCTGCGCATGCGCAAGTCTACCAAAAATAATAGGAAATTCCAAAATGAATGGCAGTATATTAATATCCATTTTTTTTTTTTAAGATATCGATAAAGTGCGGTAATGCTGGAACAGGAAAAATCTGTATTTTAGAAGGCTTTATTACAGAAAGAGCTTACTAGATGCCCCGATTGGCTCTAAAATAATGCCACATTTAGCGGTGACTTTTCTCATATTAAACTTTTATTGCCCATATTTAATAGGTTGTGGGGTCCACATTGGCAGATACAGGGGTAATAAACATAACGATAAATTGCCACTGTGTGTCACGTGACTTTTGTATATGTCATAAATCATCCGATACATAATCTCATTCTGTAAATAATGGTTTCAAATGTGCGCGAATTCGAATGTTTCTGTCATAAAAAAATCAAATTTCTTTCCAATCTTGAAGGTTAACATCTGTTTTTACCCTGGATGAAGCCGAACTCCGGTAGCTCGGTCGATAGCGACGCGGGGGCGTGAGTTCGAATCCAAGTTCGGTCCACTTTTGACAAAAATGTATGCAGCAAGCGTCATTCGTTTTCCACCAATGAGTTAACAGTCTATGTGGGTAAAGCAGCCAGTTGTTTTGGAAAGACAGTTGTGTGGTGTACTGACGAGAGAAAGCAATGACACACATGAATCAGTGAACTGGCCGCCGTGATATGACTGAAAACATCGTTAAAAACGGCGTCAATCCCCAATCAATTAATCATCCTAGATTAACAGTTCTTATGCTGCATTGAAAATCGGCATCAGCACATTACATTGAAAAACGAAATCAACCTTTAAACAAGATACAAAGATGAATCGCAAACAAAAATTACATACCGAGGGCTTGGCGTGAAACGGTTGTAACTAAAAACCTATTTTGAAAACCCTGGTTATGGGGCAATTTTGACCCTTTTGTAAACAATGCAAATTTAGGTGCCATTGCTCAGAATGAGCAATGGCACCTAAATTTCCATTGTTTACCAAGAAAAATGATTTAACGCTTATAAAAACTTTATGGCGGGTTGATTAATCTTGTTAAAAAAATACCCATTTGAGTTACAACCGTTTCACGCCAAGCCCTCGATACGGCGTAACACACTATACAAACAAATTACATTGAAATACCAAATAAGTAACTAATGAATGAATGCATATTGTTTTATTGCGCATCGACAGCTAAGGTCATTTAGCGCGCATTTAAATTTTATTATTCATGTTCCCTGGGTGAACAAACCAGTACTAGGCTAGAAAATGTGCCTTGCCCAAGGGCACTCCACCATGACCGAATTGCCGCGACTGGGGATCGAACCCGGGACAACCGGTTTCGAAATCCCCGACGCTAACCACTCGACCACAAATAAGTAACTAAACAAGATATGTAGCATTTTACGTGTATTTTAACTGATACAAAGTCAAATCGCAAAAGACGAGGTTTATGCTAGATATGTGAAATGGCAATGAAGGATGTACCACCATACAATTTTCTACCGTTATTTAAAACCTTAAACACATATGTCTCTCGTATCAAAGGTCCTGGTTCGATTCCCGTGATGAGCGGGTCCTGACTTTGGTATATTTACACACAAACGGCGCGAGTACTGGTTAAGTCTCCAGGAAGCAGACATCGAGCGTGATTAATATAAAACAAAAGCTTGTTTCGCCAATCGATGTACAATAAATCATGTTTAAATTAAACACATGTATGATAATTGCGTGTAATACTTTATTAGATAATGTTACTTTCCTTTATATATATATTCCTAGTTTTTCCTAGATGTTTTCAAAGTATTATGCTGATTTGTGTTGTCGTATATGGGAAAAAGACCAAGTAGCAGTAAGGTTATTCATCAATAGTGTAGATTGTTAGAAATGTTTGCAGTTTGATCGCGACGTTTCACCTGGTTAAGTTACCAGTACTGTTTGTTATATCCTGACATTCATCCTGACAAAATCGAGCCAGTCGTAATGCTAATTCCACAATCCAGAGCGCCAGAACTACCATTTCTTCAGTCTTTGGTATAACCCTGTCGGGGATCGAACCCGCGACCTCCCGCTCTCAAGGCGGAAGCTCTTCCAATACAACACAGAGGTTTGGTCTCGTCAAAATGAAATACAACACTTTGCAAATTTAACTTCATTCATAAAATGTGTATCATTGCTATAATAGTATTTAAAACTCCTTCATTTGAATGTATAGCTTGTAAAATGCTTTTTATATATAACTCACATTTCATTGCGCCCCGTGTGCTTATAGGGAGCAATTTATACATTTGCGACATTGTTTTCAAAATTCGTCTGCTTCAAAGCCACTAGAAAGAGTCTGTATGTGTAAACCTATTACGTCCAAAGATTGATACAAACATTCACGAGTGCAGAAGCCAGTAGGTCGAACATCTTGTTTCAGTTGTCTGCCATAAATATATGAAGAAACAAAAACAAGCAGGGGACGGAACTACACATATTATATGATCACAATGTTTACAGTTGCTTCCCCTGTAAAGGAAAAAGAAATGACACTAAATTTTTGGACACATAACCACAGAGTGAATTGGCTGTATTTTGACTTCTGCCGATCTTTACCCATAAATATACGGACCTTCTTTCTTGCTCGTATTTATAGGTAAGTGTCTGTCCTAAAACACGAGGGCCATAATGGCCCAGGATATACAATGTGATTTTTCATGCGGACCACAATTACTCATTTGCGGTCGGGTAAGCTTATACAGGAGGCCAAAGAGTACCAGTAAAGTTTCGAATTAATATGACTTAATAAATATTACACTCTGGGCATAACGTATAAAACAAATCAAGCCCCTGGTGGACATGGCTTTAGTGCATCTCGTAGAGGGTCACCCAAGGAACATTTTTACAACATTGTTGGTAAATTGGCCAGAACAATTCTTGTTGTTGTTCGTTTACTTTCTTTACCCTCGCACTCGGCATTATAGCCATATTAAGAGCAATTCCTTTCGGAGAAGAAGATTTTGAAAGTTTTCATTTAAGCCTTATAAGGCGAAACAGCCCCGCTCCCTGGTGGCCACGTTTTTTTCGACCAATCAACATTTATAACGCAACACTTTATATACCAATCATTCATTCATTTAATTTTATTTTGAACACTAGTTCATGAAATTCATAATACATGTAAATCGATCATTTACAGAGTGCCTGAATAATTCAAATTTAACAAACGATGTCCGTGGGACCAGAGACATATAAACACATATATATGTTTAAATGTCTCTGGTGGGACTCAGACATTCAAAACAGTATTACATGATGAAACAAAGCAATGTTCAAAAAGTAAAAAAAGCATGTAAATATCGGGTATAATGTTGTCATCCACAAGAAACATGGTTGTTCGGACGACATATGGGCGAGCTTTTTCTTCTTGGATATTAACATGACCGGCATTTAACATGACCGTTCGGCAGATTGTCCTGTTATGTGTGAGTCAATAATAACAGTAGGAGAAGTGGTTGATTTATTTATTTATTTATTTATTGGGGTTTTACGCCGCTTTCAACATTATTTCAGTTATATCACGGCGACAGTTCACTTATGCATGATCCCTGGGTAAACAAACCAGGCTAGAAAATGTGCCTTGCCCAAGAGCACTCCACCATGACCGTAGTGCCGCGACTGGGGATCGAACCCGGGACACCCGGTTTCGAAATCCCCGACGCTAACCACTCGACCACAGCGGATTCCCTGGAGAAGTGGTTGAAGGGAGTCGTCTGTCTTCGTCCGATTGCGTTATACTGCTGCCTCGTCGATACACATTGACGGCTACGTCTTGGTAGGTGAGCGACCTCACCTGAAACGTAATACACGAACGTAAGGGCAACTTCAGATAATGTAAAAATCAATACAATCGCATCGCTGGTCAATCACACAAGGACACAAATATATAATAACAAAAACGACCACTTACCAGTTTGGATAAACTGTTCACATACTATGGTAATTGTAGAGGGAAAACAGTTGGACACACGTGCGACCTGCCGCTTTGGTATACCGGATTGAACAACTCCAATTGCTCGACTGCGATCATCAATGAGTAATCTTGGCATCATGTACGCAGCCGATGTGAATTATTAGACATGTGTTTGAATGGATAACTGGGTTTGGTATATATATCGTTGTTGATTTTAAATCTTAGACTTGCACGTGCTCGGCGTCAATCGCGTGGAACGTTTAACACAATTGTTGCCAGTTGACCCATATACTCGGGTGCGTAAATCGCGTGGAACGTTTAACACAATTGTTGCCAGTTGACCCATATACTCGGGTGCGAAATCGCGCGGAACGATTAACACATGTGTTGCCAGTTGACCCATATACTCGGGTGCGTAAATCGCGCGGAACGTTTAACACATGTGTTGCCAGTTGACCCATATACTTGGGTGCGTAAATCGCGCGGAACGTTTAACACATGTGTTGCCAGTTGACCCATATACTCGGGTGCGTAAATCGCGCGGAACGTTTAACACATTTGTTGCCAGTTGACCCATATACTCGGGTGCGTAAATCGCGCGGAACGTTTAACATATTTGTTGCCAGTTGACCCATATACTCGGTGCGGGAATATTGCGCGGAACGTTTAACACATTTGTTGCCAGTTGACCCATATACTCGGGTGCGGGAGTTCGCGGGTTCGACCCCGGCTGGGTCATACCAAATACTTTAAAAATGGGCGAAGTGGATGCCCTCCTTGGCGCTCAGGGATGCGGGGTTAACTTTACGACTTACTGACTCGATTAAATAAAAATGTATCTATAATAGAACTAGATTGTATTTGTTGCTGTGCTGTTTTCAAAGTTGTCTGCTGCAGCTGTGTTGTATGTGGGCATGGGTTACTTCAGTCACCCATCTTGTTACATCACTTACCATCTCAGTGGTGAAATGGTACAGTATCCGCCTCGGTGCGGGCGGTCGTAGGTTTGATCCACGACCTGGTCATACACAATGCTTTAAAATGGTAGTAATGTCTTCCCTAGGCTCCTTGGCGGTCAGGTTTGTGTGGTTAGCATTCCAACTCATTGACTTGTGTCCGGATAAAAGTTCCAGTAGTAGACCCTATTGGTAATTTACCAGGGAAAACACCGTGATACAACTAAAAAATGTTGAAAGCGGCGTGTAACACCAATCAATCAATCAATCGCCTTGTACGAGACAGCTCGTTGGAAAGAATGACACGATGGGTGTGTTTGAGTGTGCTTCGCTTATGCCCCAGTCATAGTGTCACGTTTTGGCCTCGCCGTTGTGCCCCATCATCTGACACCCACGGTTTAGAAATTTCAGCCGGGTTCCACGTTGTGCCACGTTGTGCCACGTTGTACCACGTTGTTGTCACGTGCTACCCACGCTGTCGCCTCGTTGTGTTCCCGGTGTGACACAATTTAAAATTGACAACGAATATCAAAGTCGGGTAATGTCTCAGCTGCCCCCACGCTGTCGCCTTGTTGTCGCCACGCTGTGCTTCGTTATGCCTTGCTGCCGCCACTTTCAGTTAAAACGCGTCACGCATTGATGACCCTCTACCAAGACTGTTAACATTATTACAATCCATTGAGGCGACAGAGCGTATTATATATAGCGTACCACAACGTAATAAACCGTAGCACAACATAGAAGAAAAGTAGCACAACGTCGAACAACGCAAAACACCGTTGCATTACGTAGCTCATAACGTACAAGGTATTATAGCGTATCATATCGTGACACAGCGTGGCATAACGCGGCCAGACGAACCTGGTAGCAACGAGGGCACAGCGTAGCATAGCGCAGCACAACGTGTCAGTAAACGCAAAACAGAACGTATCAACCGGCGAGACGCGCTGTATGCACGTTATTACGTTTGGCTACGTTTCTGCTACGTTATACTACGCTCTACCACGTTCTCGCCACGTTGAAGTACGTTGTGGGGAAACGTGAACGAGTTTTGAACATGTCCAAAATTAAAATTTCCACTTCACGTTTTGTCACGTTTAATCACGTTTAAGCCACGTTGTTCTACGTTTGCTGTTTGCTGTTTCCCAACGTAGCTAAACGTGCCGTCCAAAACGTGACACTATGACTGGGGCATTAGAGGTGTGCGGGGAATGGTTGAAACAATGGCCCATGATGTGCGCTATAGTTAATAATGACAGATGAATGTTAAGTAAATATGGGTAAGTACAACACGTTAAAGAACGTGATTAAGGTGAAACAGGCAATAAGACAACATACACATATATGGTGTATGGGTAAATGATCCCTGTAAACCACGTTGAATATACTTAATAAACATATATATATATATATATATATGAGCCGAATTACGAGAAAACCAACATTGTGGACTCTGCGTAAAGTATCGACCCGGATCAGGCTAAGCTAACCCGGACCGTATACTTTTCGCCTCCTATGTGTTTTCTCTTTCAGGAATCATTACTCTATACTTCAATTCCCCTGAGACGGAATGTGTCGGCCCGGGTTAGCCTGCGCAGGCTGGTCCGGGTCGATACCTTACGCAGAGGCCATAATGTTGGTTTTCTCGAGGAACGGCTCATATATACTACTTAATGTGAAATTAATACTACAAACCTGTACCCTAAATACACAAATCAAACCATGAAAGTACAAGATACACAGTATCCGAAGACTAAACAAACAGATAGACATTCGGTAATTTCCGTCTTCAGCGGAAAAGACCGAGCGATTATTCGAAAAATCCGAATGTAAGTTTTCGCGGAGTCGGGAACCAGTTTCGTACTTGTTGTCAAAGTCTAAAGACGGAAAGAGCGAAATAGATTCACGTCCTGTGTTCGTAGAAATTCTAAATGTAGGACTTTGACAGCTGGTGGAAGTGGATAAAATATACCATATTTGAGTGTAAGTTAAATGTACGATCATTCTGCTTTCCATGACTTTGTACTGAAACGTTTGAGAAACATACAGCTGATAAATTTCAAGCATTGGATTATTCAAGATGTACAGTACAGTCAGTGTCAGTGTACTATTTAATATTATACTTCGTTCAATTATATAACTTGACCTAAGTGTAGAAGTACCCCGACAATACTCGGTAAATGGTCGACATTAACCCTTTCCCTCATATGACAATTCTGCAGCAGACGACTTTGAACGTATTTTGTCAAAACATAGAAAATCTCCATAATTGAATGGATAACCTATGACAAAAAGTGGAAAACATTGTGGCAAAAGGAGAAATTGCACGTTTTGTGCAATTTCTTCTTTTGTCACTATGTTTTCAAAAAGGCGTCTGCTGCAGAGGCGTCAGAAAGCGTCTATATGAGGGAAAGGGTTAACTACTGACCGTGTCAGCTATGTTTTAGGGTCATGTACATCGATAGTGTCAGTGAGAGGTTCAGATGAGGAGGGGTATTCAGCTCTTTTCCCCACAATTTCTCTCTTATTATTTAAGCAAACCATACGTTGTGGGTACTCAAAAGAATTGTCTCACTGAGTCGATTCTTTTTAGTACCCACAACATAGGGTTAGAGGGTCAGAGGGTCAAATAAGGTTTTTTTAGAACATGCAAAATGCTCCTAAACTAGAGCTCTGCTGTCAGTGTACACTAAACCCTTTGAAAAAATTTAGACAAAAATATATTATGGAAAAATCTTGGTAATTGACAGTGTAATGATTTAATAGATCGTTTTGGGGTCCCTTCGTTTTGATCAATTTCTCATTTTGTCACATTGTTTTAAAAAGTCGTCTGCTGCAGAGGCAACATAAAGCGTCTGTATGTGGGAAAGAGTTAAATAATATATATCCTAGGCCATGACTCGCTCCCCGAAGCATTAAGATTTTAAATAAAATATGATTCGATAAATTAAAGGTGAAATAATTCCTTATCCGTATTCTAGAATTTATATTCATAATCCTTCGATAACCATCGGCAATAAATCATATATAATCATAGGACTTTATAAGGAAGAGTAAAAAGGTCTTTCCCTCATACGACAATTCTGCAGCAGACGACTTTGAACGTATTTTGTCAAAACATAGAAAATCTCCATAATTGAATTGATAACCTATGACAAAAAGTGGAAAACATTGTGGCAAAAGGAGAAATTGCACGTTTTGTGCAATTTCTTCTTTTGTCACTATGTTTTCAAAAAGCCGTCTGCTGCAGAGGCGTCAGGAAGCGTCTATATGAGAGAAAGGGTTAAATAATAGTATGTTCACTGTGGAAGGAACTTAACAAATTAACCCTGACCCACCTGCAGACACATTTTGATGCATTTAATTTATTCCTTGAAGCAGACAACTTTTGAAAAAAAATAAGAGGTAAAAGGAGCAACAGTTACTGCTCAGCATGAAAAATTACTCCTTTTTCTAAAATGTTTAAGACTACACTTAATTTTTAGCACACATTTTGTAAAGAACGTCTAGTGATATACATTTTGACCTAGATGTTTTCAAAGCTGTTTGCTTATGTTGATTTGTTGTATGTGGGTAAGGTTAGTAGGATAGGGCTTGATAAAGTGAAAATATTCAATTCAGGATTAATTTTCCCCTTTAATACTATGTCAAAGTTTGACCTTAATTTTGTACTTTTGTAAATAAAATGACTTTGGTATCATCAGTATATTTTGTATACCCTTTCTCTCATATTCCGAAGTCAAATAATTATCCCTTTCCCTCATATAGACGCTTTCTGACGCCTCTGCAGCAGATGGCTTTTTGAAAACATAGTGACAAAAGAAGAAATTGCTCAAAACGAGCAATTTCTCCTTTTGACACAATGTTTTCCACTTTTAGTCATACGTTATCCATTCAATTAAAGAGATTTTCTGTTTTTTGACAAAATATGTTCAAAGTCGTCTCAGGGCCTTTTTTCCAGAAATTGGGAAGAGGCCTTAGCCTTTCATTTTGGGAAATTTTAGCGCGATTTTTTGCCAAATTGGGAAAAATTAGACATATAACATGTGGCTATATAAATAGTCCTTTTTACAATAACTTAAGACTTTTGGTTTATATAATGCAATTAAACAATCATATTACCTTAAACAAGACAAATATATAATGTAATAGTGTATTCCACTTCACTTCACTTAAAAAAAAAAAAAACCTTTTTTTTTTTTTTTTTTTTTTTTTTAGATTTTGGGAAATATTTTTTTCCAATTGGGAAAAAAACAACGTTTTTCCAATTGGGAAGACACCGTTTAACGGCGTCACTTATATAAGGTAAAAAGGCCCTGCGTCTGCTGTAGAATTATCGTATGAGGGGAAGGGTTAAGGGGATGTAAACAGCCTCACCGTCTTTGGCCAACAATATCCCCTTTAACCCTTTCCCTCATATGGATGCTTTTTGACGCCACTGCAGCAGACAGCTTTTTAAAAAGATTGTAACAAAAGAAGAAATTGATCAAACCCGAAACAAGCAATTTCTCCTTTTGCCACAATGTGTTTAACTTTTTTCAGTAATATACCCTGATTTATAGGGATTTTCTATATTTTTGTCCACACACATGTTTCCAAAGTTGTCTGCTGTTGTATGTGGTAAAGGGTTAACACTTACGGTAATCCTACCCAACATAGAACAAATCTGAAGCAGACTACTTTGAAAACATCTGGGCGAAACAGTGTAAAATAAGGTACAAATAAAAGTAACGTTATATATATAGAAATCAGTTGAAAAAAACATGGTAGTAAAAGGAGAAATTTATGTGCTCATTGTGGGCATTTTCTTCCTTTGCATCAATGGTTTGTAAAAGTCATCTACTGCATATTATATGTATGTAAGTTAGAAAGAGTTAACCCTTTCCCTCATTAAGACGCTTGCGACTAAAGAAGAAATTGCTCTCCATTTGTCACCATGTTTTGAACTCTAGTCAATTATTGTACTTTCATTTTAAAGAAGTTTCCAAAATATTTCGGGTAGGTTTCAACGTCGTCTGCTGCAAAATTGTCGTAGGTGGAAAAGGGTTAACTATACCATATTTTTTTTATGCCCAAAAAGAAATTTGTAAGTGAGGTGATTCTTTAAGCACCTGCAACATGTATACTGATTGGGGGTCAAATAGGCCATAAACTGGAGTTCTGCAAATATGTGCTTTTAACCCATTTCTTCACACAGACTACATTTACCCCTGCCATTGAACATGACTTCTGAAAACATTTCAATAAAAGGCGAAATTGCTCAAAAGAGCAATTTAATTTCACCTTTTATTGCAATATTTTCGACTCTTTTATCAATATTCAATGTTCATCTGATGATTGTAAAGCAGACAACCTTTGAAAAGTCATATGAAGTAATGGGTTAAACACAACGGCAACATTTTTTTTATTTAAAAAAGTATGACAGGCAAATCACTCATACAAAGGTCTGTCAACTTGTACTTTCGAACAAAGCTTTTAGACAAAAAATATTGGTTTATTGGGGTTTTACCCCGTTTTCAACATTATTTCAGTTATATTTCGTCGACAGTTCACTTATTCATGATCCCTGGGTAAACCAACCAGTACTAGGCTAGGAAATATGCCTTTCCCAACCAAGGGCACTCCACCATGACCGTCGTGCTGTGACTGGGGAAACAAAATTGAAAGAATACTAGAAACTGTTGACTGTTATCGGTTTATTTGTATATATAGCAATGACTATTTATTTGCTTACATAATTTCACAGATTAGATAAATGATTATTATGATAACATTTTTAACCTTCTTAACACTTTCCCTCATATAGACGCTTTCTGACGCCTCTGCAGCAGACAGCTTTTTGAAAACATAGTGACAAAAGAAGAAATTGCACAAAACGTGCAATTTCTCCTTTTGCCACAATATTTTCCACTTTTTGTCATAGGTTATCCATTCAATTATAGAGATTTTCTATTTTTTGACCACATATATTCAAAGTCGTCTGCTGTCGTATGAGGGAAAGGGTTAACAAGAAATGGATCTTTCTCCACATCAATTTAACCCTTTCCCACACACCACAAACAAGCGACATATCAACATTTGGAAACTCTTAATAGATGAAAGACTAATTATGGAATATTATTGAAAACATTGTGACAAAAGGAAAAAATGGCTCATTATGAGCAACAACCATATAAAGGAACTTGCATCCGGAATAGATCCTAATCAAACCCCTCCCTATCCACACAGTATGATCTTTATCGAGACTTGGTAACACAACAGTCACAGCTAGACCACTCTGATAACCTTTTCCACATACCACATATCTGCAGCAGGCAACTTTGAAAATGTCTTGGTAAAAATGTGAAAAGTCCCAATAAATGAGAGTTGAATCATTTAATAGAGAAAAATTTGCTTGTCACGAGCAATTTCTTCTTTTGCCAGTCAGTGTTTTCACAGAAAGTGTATATATGTGGGAAAGGGTTAAACTGTGTACTATTTAGATAAGACTGAATGTAATCGCAGTCGGATTCGACAAATATGTCAAAATGAAACTGCATGATTGTTGGAAAGGGTTCACTCAATCGGATGATTTTTTGGGGGTTTAACGCCTATTTCAACAATTTTTCAGTCATATTATGGGGGCCAGTTTACCTATTCATGTGTTTCCTGGCTTTTCCACACCAGTACACCTCACAACAGACTTTCCAAGCAACTGGCTGCTTTTACACATAGCCTGTTTTTACACATAACCTGTTAGCAAAAAAGGTGGAAGACGAATGATGCTTGTCACCGTGACTTTCGTCAAAAGTCGGAAAGAATGATGGCTGAGCTGGATTAGAACTCGAGACCCCTGGATTGAAAGCGCGCTTTGATACCGACTGAGCTACCAGGGTTCGGTCACTCAGTCTTAGAGACATACATTAACCTATTCCCACAGACAACAATTATGCGGCAGACAACTTTCGAAACACCTAACATCTCTATTAATGAAAATATAATTATTGAAAAAATTGTGGCAAACGGAGAAATTGCTTGCCTTGAGCAATTTTTCATTTTGTCAAATTGTTTTCAAAAGTTGTCTGCTGCACAGGTGTCAGGAAGCGTCTACATATAGGAAAAGGGGGTTAAATTTGTACTATTTCAGTTGGAACTATTGGCTAACATACAGTCTGAATGAAAATGCAATAAGTTTAAACTGTTTACCTGTTAAAATATTTTTAAGGTCGTCTCCTTTGAAAACATCTGAGGGAAATATTTGAATTGTCAGGAAAAGTTGGATTTACAATTCTGATGCAGAATTCAAAACTTTGTGCTAAAAGTAGAAATTGCTCATTTTGTGAGATTTTCCCTTTTACACAATTTGTTCAATTGTTATCTGTAGTTAAAGGTGCCAAAGGTAAACTGTATCAGAAAATGGTTTACAAACTCACTCACAGTAACAGAAAATGGTTTTATGATGTAAAATTGATTGTCGCCAGTAAACTTCCTCTTTTACCTGTTATTGTGACAAATCAATATTAATAAGATGAATTTGATTGGTTTGTGCTGATAAGGAAGTTGCAAGTTATCTTATGTAATAATTGTTATTTTGTTGTTTAACCCTTTTCCACATATAGACGCTTTCTGACGCCTCTGCAGCAGACAGCTTTTTGAAAACATAGTGACAAAAGAAGAAATTGCTCAAAATGAGTAATTTCGTCTTTTTCCACAATGTTTTCAACTCTTTTCAGTAATTATACCTACAATAATATGAGATTTTCCATATTTTTTAGTTGTCAAAACATAAACAATCTCCATAATTGAATGGATAACCTACGACAAAAAGTGGAAAACATTGTGGCAAAAGGAGAAATTGCACGTTTTGTGCAATTTCTTCTTTTGTCACTATGTTTTCAAAAAGCCGTCTCCTGCAGATTTGTTGTCTGTGGGAAAGGGTAAACATAACTGACAACAACACCTGTGATACAGACGGACGGACGGACAATAGAACAAGATGATGGACCATTGTAGACATCAAAACTTCCTGGTTGTGTCATCACTTGTGACTTGTTCCATCCCACGCAGTTTGTTTCTGTTAACCCTTTCCCACATACAGGAAATTTGCACCAGAAAACTTTGAAATCATCTGGGCAAGATCATTGTTTCATAAATATCTTGATAAGAGATAGTTTAATTATTAAAAGGGGTTGAAAACATTTTGAAATTGATCGTTTTGATCAATTCCTCCTTTTGCCACAATGTTTTCAAAAGTCGTCTGCTGTAGAGGCTTCAGATAGCGTCTGTATATGGGAAAGGGTTAACTACTGACTAATGCGAAAAAGGAACATATTTAACACCTTGTCTCTCAAATAACTGAAAAGTTGTTTGTAGATGAAGAAAAAAATCTCTGTTAAATAGGAAAAGGTTTCAAGTTCATCAATATATATTGTCAAACATTGTAAACTCTTTGAGAGCATCTTTGCAAAAAAAATGAAAATCTCTATAAATGAAAGCATAATTACTGAAAAAAGTTGAAAACATTGTGGCAAAAGGAGAAATTGCTTGTTTTGAGCAATTTCTTCAATTGTCACAATGTTTTTCAAAAAGTCGTTTTGCTGCAGAGGCGTCAGAAAGTGTTTATATATGTGGGAAAGGGTTTAAAACAACAGTAACTGTCTTTTTAAGCCATGTCCTAAATGTGACCTCATTATTGAGTGAAGCACAACAGTATTTATTTCAACATCAGTTTCTTATCTGACATACTTTGTAGTAACTTGAGTAGAAATAAAGTCCAAAACATTTAAGTGGCATTATGTATTACGACATATGTAACATACACAGTAAGAATACATGTATACATTTAATAAAACATTTTCATGAATGTTCACTTAACCCTTTTCCACCTATACTAGATGCATTTGACGCATCTGCAGCAGACAACTTTTGAAAATAGAGTGACAAAAGGAGAAATGGCCATTTTTAATTCACCTGAGCCAAAGGCTCAAGGTGATCTATTCTGATCACTCTCTGTCTAATGTCTCCATCTGTCATCTTCCATCTGTCGTCATCCGTCGTCATTAACTTAAAGCATTAAACAACATCTCCTCCTAAACCATAGTACCAATTTCAACCAAACTACACTGGAATGGTCCTTTGATGGTCCTCTTTCAAAATTGTTCAAAGGCTAAATTATATGAAGAACTTTGGTTGCTGCAGCATCAAAAAAGGGGGAATATGGCCAATCTTTAGATGCTTCTTCTTGGATTCCATTATCCAACATCAGAAAAGGGGCAAAATGTGGCAACACGTGTGTTTGCTTAATTACATTGTACTCTATTCTAAACATTATACAAAAATAAAATTATGCAAACAATCAGTATGTTTAACCCATTCCCTCATATAGATGCTTTCTGATGCCTCTGCAGCAGACAGCTTTTTGAAAACATTGTGACAAAAGAAGAAATTGCTCAAAACGAGCAATTTCTCCTTTTGCCACAATGTTTTCCACTTTTAGTTATAGGTTATCCATTCAATTGTAGATATTTTTTGACAAAATATGTTCAAAGTCGTCTGCTGCAGAATTGTCGTATGTGGAAAAAGGGTTAAAACCTTTCCCACATAATAAATCAAACCTGCAACAGCATGTGACTTCGAAAATGTAAAAATGCAAAAACAATTGAAAATCTTTAAATTTTAAAGTTTAACCCTTTTTCACATACAAAAAGACTGAATTGAAGGTAGATCATTGATTTGAGTTGAAAACAATGTGGAAAAATGAGAAAATGCTTGTTTTGAGCAATTTCTCTTTTTGTCACGATGTTTTCAAAATTTAAAAGTTGTCTGCTGTAAATGCGCCATAACATGTCTACAAGTGGGAACGGCTTAATTATTGAGTTATAAAAGCTTTAGCAAAAGGAGAAATTGCTCATCATGATATTCATGGTTACTTTTACAGTATAAATTGAAATGTCACAGTCACAGGACAGAGGTCCATGTAAGAAGGGGTATGCAGTTCTTTTCCCAACAATATCTTTCTTTTTATCCAACCAAAATCTATGTTGCGGGTACTCGAAAGAACACAACTCTTTTGAGTACCTACCTCACAGAGGGCTAGAGGGTTGAATAAGGATTTTAGAACATGCAAACGCCCCTTGTCTAGAGCCCAGTATATTACTATAGTCCTATACCTTGTTATGTATTTCACCAAGCAACAGTTGAAAAAGACTGGATATCAAGGTTTTAAAATTAAACTGTTTCTTTCATGTTTTAACTTGCGACACTTGTCATTCGTCTTTCACCAATGGGCTAAGTCTATGTGGAAAAGCAGCCAGTTGCTTGGGAATATTGTTGTGTGGAGTACTGGTGTGAGAAAACCAGGAATTGCATGAGTAGGTGAACTGGCCGCCGTGATATAAATGAGAAATTGTTAAAAACGGCGTTAAACCCCAATCAATCAATCAATCAATCAAATCATGTTTTAACCCTTTTAACCCTTTTCCACTCACAAATAATTTGCGGCAGGCCAGATAAGGGGATGTAAACAGGTCTTTGTAGAACAATATCCCCTTTAACCCTTTCCCTCATATAGACGCTTTCTGACGCCTCTGCAGCTGACAGCTTTTTGAAAATATAGTGACAAAAGATGTTCAAAGTTGTCTGCTGCAGAATTGTTGTATGAGGGAAAGGGTTAACACTTAATCCTTCCAACAAATCTGCAGCAGACGTCTTTGTAAACATCTCTATAAATGAAAGTATTATTATTGAATAAAGTTGAAATCATTGTAGCAAATGTTGTATGCAGCAGATGCACCAAAATGCATCTGCATCTGGGAATTGCTTCAGTACCATATTTATTAACCCTTTCCCTCATATAGACGCTTTCTGACGCCTCTGCAGCAGACAGACTTTTCGAAAACATAGTGACAAAAGAAGAAATTGCACAAAACGTGCAATTTCTCCTTTTGCCCCAATGTTTTCCACTTTTTGTCATAGGTTATCCATTCAATTAGTTTTGACAAAATATGTTCAAAGTCGTCTGCTGCAGATTTGTTGTATGAGGGAAAGCGTTAATAGAATAAAGCTCCGCATATTAAAATTCAACTTCAAGTACCAGTATGATAATGTCCTATATTAGTATTTTGAAATCTTCCTAAAAATTCAAACACATACAAAAAATACGTTGATTTTATCCTTTTCCCATACAAAAATCTGCATCAGAAAAAGTCTATCTCAATGTTAGTGAAACTTTGAATCGAGTTGATAGCATTTTGGGAAAAGGAGAATTTACTCATCATGATTAATTTTGCCAAATATTTTCAAAAGTCATATGCTGCAAAATATGTCTTCATGTGGGAAAAGGGATTAGGGTTATTGTCCTAATAAATTGGACAGTTAAAACATAGTTTTTATAACGCGGAGGATTGATATGGTTACGGTCACGTATAATGATAATGAGATAACCCAACCCACATGCTACAAATCTGCTGCAGACAACTTTGAAATAATCTAGAGAAAAATATGGAAGCTGTTTATTTAAAAGTTTAGTTTTAGAATAGAGTTGAAAAACATTGTGGCGAAAGAAGAAATGAGCATTTTTTCAAAAGTCGTCGTCTGCTGCAGAGGCGTCAAAAAGCATCTATTTGTGGTTAAATTAGGGTAAACAACTATGTATTAAATTATTACCAGTAATTTAAATAAAAGAATTAGAATGCAAGGACATGAAATGTGGCCAAAGCCATGCCCATGTATTGTTTTCATGATAAATGTTATCTTTACCCTTTCCCTACTATAGATGCTTTCTGACGCATCTGTGTATGTGGGAAAGAGGGTTTAATTATCAATATAGTTGTATGAGTATTCCAATGAGTACTGAGTATTCCAACGAGTACTGAGTATTCCAATGAGTACTGAATATTCCAACAAGTACTGAGTATTTCAACGAGTACTGAGTATTCCAACGAGTGCTGAGTATTCCAACGAGTGCGCTGATTATTCCAACAAGTGCTGAGTATTTTAATGAGTACCGAGTATTCCAACGAGTACTGAGTATTCCAACGAGTGCTGAGTATTCCAACAAGTGCTGAGTATTCCAACGAGTACTAAGTATTTTAATGAGTACCGAGTATTTTAATGAGCATGAGACCAAGATTTGATTCCCAGCTTTAATCTTTTCCACATACAGTATATCTGCAGCAGACAGCTTTGAAAACATTCAGTCAAATACATGTGTATGGAAAATTTCTTTGAATGAAAGAACAATTATTGAATAATATTGAGTTGTTAACATTTTGGCAAAAGTTGCCTGCTGCAGAGGCGTCATAAAGCGCCTATGTGTTAGACAGGGTTAACCCTTTCCCTCATACGACAATTCTGCAGCATACGACTTTTGAACGTATTTTGTCAAAACATAGAAAATCTCCATAATTGAATGGATAACCTATAACAAAAAGTGGAAAACATTGTGGCAAAAGGAGAAATTGCACGTTTTGTGCAATTTCTTCTTTTGTCACTATGTTTTCAAAAAGCTGTATGCTGCAGAGGCATCATAAAGCGCCTACATGTGGGACAGGGTTAAAATGGTAAATACAGCTTTCCTGCTTGGCTGTTAGGATTGTTGGGATAGCATTTATTGTTGTCACTGTCTGGATTTATAAATAAACCTGTAGTGATGTACAGTTGAACCTTTGTATACAGACCGCCCGTTGGAACATGGCAATGGTCTTTGTTGACAGGTGGTCTGAAATTGCAGGGTCATATATGCAGCAAATGATTAATTGGGAAACTAAAATTGTGGTTGCTATAGACAGGGTGTTGCTATTCCGAGGTGGTCTTTAGCACAGGTTTGACTGTACTCTGGAAAGGCCATGATATAACTGAAATGCTGTTGAAAGCTATCTTTCTTTTCTAAAATTGTCTTTCATTGACATCAACTGGTGAAATGGGAATGGGGTATAGGTACAATTACCACTTCTAAAGCCTCGCTGTAAAAGCCGGCTTTTATAGCAACATGGTAAAATGGTTGGCTTCTTCGCAACGTAAATCGTGGTTAGTGCCTAAATGGGTAACCCGCATTAGATTAACTCCGTGAGCAACCCGTTAAACGTTACAAATGGTGTCAGCAGTGTCACTTTGGGGTGACATCACCATCATCCCCGGACCCTGGTAATAAACAGTGATGTTACCTTGGCTTTGCTCTGGTAATCAAAATCAGGGAAGAGTAAGAAAAATGTAACAGGAATGGGGTTCAGGTACAGATACCACTTGCTGTAGAAGTTGGCTTTTATAGCAACATTGGTAGAATGGTTGGCTTTTTCACAGAGTTAAGCGATGTACATCGTGGTCAGTGCCAGGATCGCTGACAAGGGTTAGCTTAACTCCACTAGTTGCCAAGTGACTATATGCATACTAGTCATATACATTGTAGTTCAGTTTTTGACCATCTAAACCAGGCATATTTTGTAATAGAATGTTTAATGAGTATTCACTTATCTCTTATTTACAGAACGATCTCTATATATTGATAAACATCGTGAAGTCCATGTTCTAGACAAGGCAGAATACGCTGTCGGATAAATGGTTGGAAATTTACTGGTTTGTGCATTTTTGTATCTTTTTTTGATATTTGAACCCTTTCTCTAATACAGACGTTTTTTGACACTTTTGCAGCAGACGACTTTTGAAAACATTGTGACAAAAGTAGAAATTGCTCAAAACAAGCAATTTCTTCTTTTGCCACAATGTTTTGAACATTTGTCAGTAATTATATCCTAATTTATACAGATTTTCTGTGTTTTTGAGTAGATGTTTCGGAAGTCGTCTGCTGCAGATTTGTTGCATATGGGAAAGGGTTAACTAGGTTCTCAACATATTTGAAACATGGTTACTTGAATGGAGATGTTGTTGTTGTTGTTTGAATATGCATCAAATATAAGATTTGACTGATACTTAACCCCTTTCCCACTTGCAGATGCATTTTGACTCATCTGCAGCCGGCTACATTTGAAAAACATAAGTGTCATACTCAAAAGAAGAAATTGCTCATGATGAGCAATTTCTGCTTATGTGCCACAATGTTTTCATGTTTATTCAATAATTATACTTTCATTTGAAAATAGAGATCTTCCATCTTAATGCTTACATGTTTTGCCTCATGTCTAAGATATGTATTTTGTTTTTAAAACTTTGTTAAGAATTTAGACAATGGCAAATTTAACAATTATACTTTTTAAAAGTATTCTTATCTGTAGATCTAAATGTCTTCAAAGGTAATTTAACATTTCAAAAAATTGAAAGTATAGGATATAATACTTTACTGTGAGAGAAGCTGCAGCAATTACATTTTCATAATTATTTTCTGTTTTTGAAGCAGTGAAAATCTATAAATCATAAAACAATACTTTGAGACGGGTTAGAAAATATTAGTGAAAAGTACACAAAGCTCTTTCTGAGCTATTTCTCCTTTCCAAACAATGTTTTTATAAGATGACGTCACACATGTAGTTGTGTTGGAATTGGTTGTCAACAGAGATTGTGAAGTAATTACAAGCACAAGCTATGAAGAGCTCAAGATAAGAAGAGTATTTCACATCCCATAATAATCCTTATATGATCCTCAAACCCTATGTTGTGGATATTGAAAAGAATATTGAATGAGGCGATACTTTTTGAGTTCTCTCAACATTGGGTTTAGTCAAAAGGGGCCTGGCACTCTATTTAAAAAAAAAAAAAAAAAAAGGTATGTTCTTTTATATAATTAATTAATTATAGACAAGGGATGTAATTTCCTCGTCAGCTGGACTTGACCCAAGTTTGCATATTGGTCCGATACAAAATAAAAAACGACAATCGAATAAAGGGCTATGCCCCAGCATGTAGCTAAATTATTCTACCCTAAACACTGGTCATAAGGATTTTGTCCTCAAACTATCGGTTTATGAACACCAGGCTTAAAATCACTAACGGTGAAATTTGACAAAATTGAATATCATTTTGTTTTTATGTTTTAACCCTTTCCCTCATACGACAATTCTGCAGCAGATGACTTAGAAAATCTATAATTGAATGGATAACCTATGTCAGCTGTCTGCCGCAGAGGCATCAGAAAGCGTCTATATGAGGGAAAGGATTAAATGGCGTGCCAGACCCCTATGGTTTAGTCAAGGTATAAGAGATATTAGTGGGAAAACAACAGTTTATTCCTCTTTATCTAGTCGTCTGACTATTCATTTAGCACAATGTTATTTTGTTGCAGTATTACAGTCTGAAGAGATACCCATGTACTTTCCGTGATACCAAGAGAGCAAAAAACCACACATACCCACCAAGCTGATCAACCCAGAAACATTCCTAATTTACCCATCATTCCCTTGCCTTCCTGTTCCATTTCAGCCTTGAAGTGTTTGAAGACACCCGATTTAATTTGGACAACAAGAAGATAGTTGTATAGTTACTTCGAAAACCTTTGATTTAATTAAAAGAATAAAATACAGTGGTATACAGTCATTTCAAAAATCATGCAGAAATAAAATATAAATCTTTATACAGTATGACTGTGACTTGTAAAGTCTTTATTGTAAATCGAGACAAAAGAACATATTTGTTGAAAGATATTATTTTGTATAAATAGATAAGGATATTGTTCATTAGTATATATATTTAAGTAATGAATGTTTAACCATGTCACCTTCTAACCACGTACCTTAACTTCCTCACTAAACGTAAATACCTCGCTTATGATCTCTTCAGATGCTTAATAACAAATATGTTTTATGAGATATGATTGGTTATTGTCCCAATGTCTTAAGAGAACATTTGTTCGTCAAACAGCGGAGAATTCGAGGCA
The DNA here is from genome assembly GCA_031761405.1 of Serripes groenlandicus. Taxonomy (NCBI): domain Eukaryota; kingdom Metazoa; phylum Mollusca; class Bivalvia; order Cardiida; family Cardiidae; genus Serripes; species Serripes groenlandicus. Next base: position 64,693,190 of record JASEVX010000003.1, read on the forward strand.
TACGCCCAACAGAAGACATTTCCCATCAGCCACGAGGAGCAGTGGGTTGGACGAATCCTGAAAATGAACGGAAAGTCTTGGAATCGCAAGAGCAGGAGTTTTCACGATCACTGAATCTGTCGTCAAAGTTAGAGAACTCTGACTCCCATAATTCAATTGCGAGTTCATTTGTGCAATCAGTTGTTGTAGCGGGCTCTGAGGAGAGTGGATATAAGATATACAGTACATCACATGATCAAAGTTACCATGGAAGTGCTGATACAGAAGGACCTCAGTCCATATTGGAATCCCAGAGTTACGACCACAACATTGGTAACCCCGGGTTACACCAGCTCAGAAAGGATTTAGAATATGTTCCAAGAACAGTCAAAGAACAAAATAGAATCCGGAAAAATGTTCCTGAAAATAAAACTAAAATTTCTCTCAAGAAAGCCAAGTCAAAAACTCTGTTGGAGCCACAATGTAATTGTGGAAAATATCACTCACACAGACTTGGGACTCAGGATTTTACGCTGTCCATACAAAGTGCCATAAGTCAGACCGAGACTCGAATCTCGTTTCCAGGGAGAGAACAGGTGGTTGCTAACCATGTGACTGTAGCAAATGTGTTTTGGAAATCTCATTTGGCATTCTGTGATTACAAATATGGGGACAGACATGTGCTGTTTCAGGAACTGTGGCCGTCTGCTTCAATCATAGAAGCCGTGTTGAAAGAGGGTATCGAGGATACTGGACTACGGACTGCATTATGGGAACTCTGTATTTTGTCGATAACAAGCGGACCATTGTCACTTTTAAAGTCAGTGTTAGATCTCAAGTTCATAAGTAAGTAGAACAAAATCCTTTCTCATTTACAGATGCTTTTTTAATGCACCTGCAGCAGATGATTTTTGTTGACATTCTTACAAAATGATAAATTTCTCTTATTCAGCAATTTATGCTTTTGCCATGATCTTTGCAGCTTTATTAAATGATAAAGCTTTCATTTTAAGAGATTTTTCGTACTTCTGCGTAAATGTTTTCAAAGTCATCTGCTGCAGATTTTTCGTTTGTCAATTAATTTGTAACATGGACAGACGCATGTAACAATGTCATGTGTGTGAATGTCACTCAGGTTAGTATTCCTGTATCAAAAGTTCAATGTAAAATAAAGTCTCTTAATCCTTTCCCACATACAACACAATTTAATCTGCAGCAGACAACTTTGAAATCACCTAGGCAAAATTACTGAAAATCTCTATAAATAAGAGTTAAATTATTGAAATGAGTTGAAAACATTGAGGCAAAAGGAGTAATTGCTTGTTTTGAGCAATTTCTCCTTTTGTCACGATGTTTTCAAAAGTCGTCTGCTGCAGAGGCATCAGAAAGCGTATGTATGTTGGAAAGGGTTAATTAACTAGCTCCCCAGTCGTGGCAACGCGGTCATGATAGAGTGCCCTTGGGCAAGGCACATTTCCTAGCCTAGTACTAAAATGTTTCTTTACCCAGGGATCATGAATAAGTGAACTGAAGCCGATATAACTGAACTAATGTTGAAAACTGCGTAAAAACCTATATAAATAATTAACTTAACTATTTATCTACTGGTAAATAGAATATTTTCCGTTTTCTGATATATGATATATTTGAAGAAAGTCTTAGAAAGTAAAGACTAATATAACCTGTTTTCTAATATGATAAGTTTGAAGAAGGTATAAACTAATTAAACTGATTTTGTGCCAACTAAAATTGTCACATCTAATCAATGGCATTGTGAATATTGAAAATTATTATATTTTTAGCAAATATATATTTTTTCCACAACTTAAACCCTTTTGATGCTTTCTGAAGCCTCTGCAGACAGGTTGCATCTAAAAAGGGGTAAAATTAACTTTTAGCTTCTAAAGACATCTCCTCCTTACCCACTGGACCAAGTTCAACCAAACTTATTAGGAATATTCCTTTCTAATTGTTCAAAGATATCAATTCTATACAGAACTTAGGTTTCTGCGGCATCATCAGCCGAGACCCGGTAGGTCAGTGGGTAGCGACGGGGGCTGTCAATCCAGGGGTTGTGTTCGAATCCCAGCTCTGCCAACTTTCTTTCCGGCGATTGACATGCGTCATTTGTCTTCCACCAATGGGCTAAGTCTATGTGGAAAAGCAGCCAGTTGCTTGGAATGATTGTTGTGTGGAGTACTGGTGTGAGAAAACCAGGAAATGCATGAGTAGGTGAACTGGCAGCCGTGATATAACTGAGAAATTGTTAAAAACGGCATTAAACCCCAATCAATCAATCAATCAATCAATCCTGCGGCATCAGAAAGGGGATAAAATGGCCAATCTTTAAAATTCTTCTTCTCTTAATTAATATGCTTGTCTGATTCCAAGATTACTTGGTTGAAATAGTTTTTTAGTGGCCCTCTACAAGCTGAATTGATTGGTAGATAAACATGTCTGCCAGACAGTATCAGAAAAGAAGCAAAATGACAAAAGCTCAAAATTCCAATCTTATTGAAATTGTCGTCTGATTTCAAAGTAGTTTGACAGAAATGATCCTTTAGAGACACTGTACAAGCCGTGTTCAAGCCATATTGTTTGGTTGAAAAAGATAGCCGGCAGGAAGCATCAAAAAGGGGAAAAATAAATTTTATCCCCTCCTAAACCAGGAAATTAATATCAACCAAACTTCAAAGAAATGTTCCTGTGTAGGTCCTCTTTCAAATTGGTCAAAGATTTATTGCCTTATTACAAATATCGTTTACTGAAATGCTGTTTCATTTGCAGTTCATTTCCAATCTTGTTCAAATTTTCCCCTTCATTAGCAGTTGCATTTGCTACTATACTATAACTTAGGTGATCGATTTAGGGCCATCTTGACCCTCTTATTTATAAAAAATTACCATATTTTTTACGAAATATTCTTCAAGTTGTTTGCTGCAGATTTGTTGTATGTTGGAAAGGGGTTAACCCTTTCCCACATATAGACACTTTCTGAAGCCTCTGCAGCAGACAGCTTTTTTAAAACATAGTGACTAAACGAGCAATTTCTCCTTTTGCCACAATGTTTTCCTGACTTTTAGTCATAGCTAGGTTATCCATTCAATTATAGAGATTTTCTATTTTCTGACAAAATATGTTCAAGTCGTATGTTGGAAAGGGGTTAAATGGTCAGCTGTATGAGGATTTGATACAATATGATTTTCACTTTGAACACTTCTGAGTGAAACTTTTTAACATCAATTTTGGAAATTGGAAGTAAAATTTTAGGCCAAGTTAAATACATTGTAGGACAAGAATAAATATGCTTGTTTTGAGACATTTGGGTGTTTTTTTCACAACATTTTTCAACAGTTTTCTGCTGTTGTCTAAAGTGGTCTTAATGAGGGAAAGGGTGAAGGTTTACATGATCAGCCCATATTTATATACATGTATGTATCTGATAAAAAAAACCTCTTGACATCCTATCCTCATTTATGTAAGATTTTGTAATCAATTTTGAGGAGAAACCAGTCCTAATTTTGTTATCTGATAAAGATTTTCCATGAATCGAGTTTTCTCGACTTTCCTTGAGTTGCTGTTACAAAGACTAACAAGCCAAGTCCGTCAACATCTTCTCCTCAGTAACCAGTTGGTCAATTTGGATGGAACTTCGCAGAAAGCATCCTCTCAATGATCTCACGTGGCCGAGCACTCTGTGGGCGTTTTTTTTTTTCACCAGAATTCCTTCAAATTTTTGGGATCCATGCAGATTTCTGGTTTCCATGGCAACGAAACGAAAAAAAACTTGCATGTGTCACTGTGTATGTGTTAACTTTATGCTTCAAACTACATCTTTTCTGTAACCACTAGGCTAATTGGGATGGAACTTCATAGGACGTAGCAGCCTATCAATGTCCTCTCCTTTCGTCTTTCAATTAATTGGTCTCCATCCAAAATGATGGTTCCCATTGCAACCAAAAGAACAATCTTCTCCTCGCAAGCTGTTTGGCTTATATCTTTAAAGAAGCTTGTAAAAATGTTCCTTGGATGAGCCTCAGCGAGATTCCTTCAAACCATGTTGATTAGTCAGGTCCAATTCTCAAATAAGTATGTAGAAATGTTTCCTAGGTGACCTTGAACCAGATACCTTCAAGCCATCTTGATTGGTTGAAAAACATGACCACCAGGGGGTTGGACTGTTTTTGCCTTACATGGCTATAAATCTTCAAAAATTCTCCTCTGAAAGGATGTGGCCAATCTGCAAATCTGTAGATATGTTCCTTGGGTGATACTCTATCAGAATCCTTCAAGTAATGTTGATTGATCTAAATACATGATCGCTAGGGGGCAGGGCTGTTAGCCTTTATTGCAAACTTGAAAAATCTTCCCCTCTGAAAATATGGCCAAGTTTAAGCTCACTTGAGCACGAAGTCCGTCGTGCATTTTTCTGCAACATCTTTTCCTCTGTATAACTAGTGGGTCAATTTAAACTTCATATAAAGCATCCTCTCGATATACTCATCAAAATTCCTTCTTTTTTTTTATTCATGCAGAATTCTGGTTTCCATGGCAAAAGAAAGAAAAAATTCTCCTCCCAAATCAGTTGGTCAATTTTCAAATAATTTTGTAGAAATATTTCTTGGGTGACCCTCTATCAGATTTCAACAAGCCATTTTGATTGGTTGAAATCCATGGCCGAGAGGGGTCGGGGCTGCTTTGCCTTATATGGCTTAAGTGGAAATTTTTAAAAATCTTTGAAATGTTCCTTGGGTGACCCTCTTTCCGATTCTTTTAAGCCATGGTGTGTGGTTGAAAAACAGGACTGCAGTAGGGCGGGGCTGTTTTGTTTAATATGGATTTAGTAAAAACTTTTAAAGTCTACTTCTCAAATTTAAGTATCTCTCTGATTTCAAAATAATTTTGTAGAAATGTTCCTTGGGTGAACCTCTTTCAGATTCCTTCAAGCCATGATGTGTGGTTGAAATACAGGGCTGCAGTAGGGCGGGGCTGTTTTGTTTAATATGGATTTAGTGAAAACTTTTAAAATCTACTTCTCCAATTTAAGTATCTCTCTGATTTCCAAATAATTTTGTAGAAATTTTCCTTGGGTGACCTTCTATCAGATTCTTTCAAGATATGTTGATTAGTCAAAAAACATGGGTGCCAGAGGGCTGGGGCTAACATGGCTGCCAGAGGGTGGGGCTAACATGGCTGCCAGAGGGCGGGGCTAACATGGCTGCCAAATGGCGGGGCTGTTTTGCTTTATAAGGCTATAGTGAAAACTTTAAAAATCTTTTTCTCTGAAAGAATCTAGCGCTCCAAATCATTTTGTAGAAATGTTATTGTTGTCGGCATGACAAATCACATTGCATAATTCAGGTGAGCGATCGAGGGTCATCATGGCCCGCTTTTTAAATCATTTTGTAGAATGTTTTCTCAGGTGACCTGACCCTCTTCCAGATTCCTGAGTTGATTGGTCAAAAAATATGGCCACCAGAGCTTGTTTGCCTTAACCCTTTCCCTCATATAGATGCTTTCTGACGCCTCTGCAGCAGACATCTTTTTGAAAACAGTGTCAAAAGAAGAAATTGCACAAAACATGCAATTTCTCCTTTTGCCACAATGTTTTCCACTTTTTGTCGTAGGATATCCATTCAATTATGGAGATTTTCTACTTTTAGACAAAATACGTTCAAAGTCGTCTGCTGCAGAATTGCCGTATGAAGGAAAGGGTTATATTGCTTTATTGATTTAATGTTTGCCTAATGGCAATGAAGCGATACTGACCCTTAAATTTTTGCAAAAGGTGAAATTGCATTTGTCATTGTTGAAAACATTGTGACGTCACAAAATGAGAAATTTCTCATTATAAGCAATTAGCAATTTCTCCTTTTGCAACAATATTATTAAAAGTTGTTTGCTGCAGATGCATCAAATTGCACCGGCTAGATGAAAAAGGGTTAAAAGAATTGAATTACTAAGAAGATTATTTTGTGAACCAAGCATTGGTTTAACCCTTTGAAAAGTTTCCCTCATATAGACGCTTTCTGATGCCTCTGTAGCAGATGGCTTTTTGAAAACATAGTGACAAAAGAAGAAATTGCTCAAAACGAGAAATTTCTCCTTTTGCCACAATGTTTTCGACTTTTCGTCATAGGTTATCCATTCAATTATAGAGATTTTCTTTGTTTGACAAAATATGTTTAAAGTTGTCTGCTGCAGAATTGTCGTATGAGGGAAAGGGTTAACCCTGTTCCACTTGCAGATGCATTTTTGCAGCAGACGACTTTTGAAAAAATGGTGGCATAAGGATACATTGCTCATCATGAGCAATTTGTCCTTTTACCACAATGTTTTCAACTCTATTCATTGATTAACCCTTTCCCTCATATGACAATTCTGCAGCAGACGACTTTGAACATAATTTGTCAACAAATAGAAAATCTCTATAATTGAATGGGTACCTATGACTAAAAGTGGAAGACATTTTGGCAAAAGGAAAAATTGCTCAAATTTGTTTTCAAAAAATCTGTCTGCTGCAGATTTGTTGTATACATGTGGGAAAAAGGGTTGAGTAATATGAAGGCAAATACTTTTACTTCTCATTATGCAATAATTGATGATGATTTCTTACAGGAATAGACTATCAGTTTGACAATGATCCTGGGCTCTTACATCTAGCCTGTCTGTTGCGTAATCTGGAGGCCATCAGCCTCATCATACAATATGGAGTATCACCCAAGCTGAAGGATAAATCAGGTCAGTCACTATATCTGCGTATGTACTTATATCTTTTTAGCTCACCTATGCACGAAGTGCAAGGTGAGCTATTGGGATCACATTTTGTCCGGCGTCCGTCCGTCGTCCGTCGTGCGTCGTCAACATTTGAGCTTGTTAACACTCTACAGGCTACATTTTGCATCCAATCTTCATGAAAGTTTATCAGAACGTTCATCTCCATTAAATCTTGGACAAGTTCGAAACTGGGCCATATGAGGTCAAAAACGAGGTCACTAGGTCAAATTGAAGCGAAATCTTGTTAACACTCTGGAGGCCACATTTTCAACTTGAGCATGTTTAAACTTTATCAGAATGTTTGTCTTAATGATATGTAGGTCAAGTTCGAACATGGGTCACGTCGGGTCAAGAAGTAGGTCACTAGGCCAAATTGAAGGAAAATCTTGTTAACACTCCAGAGGCCGCAATTTTTGCTTAAGCAGTTTGAAATTTTGTCAGAATGTTTATCTTAAAAATATCTAGGTCAAGTTCGAATATGGGTTATGCCGGGTCAAAAACTAGGTCACTAGGTCAAATTGAAGGAAAATCTTGTTAACACTTTGGATGCCGCATTTTTTGCTTCAGCAACTTGAAATTTGGTCAGAATGTTTGTCTTAAAGATATCTAGGTCAAGTTTAAATATGGGCCATATTGGATCAGAAACTAGGTCACAAGGCCAAATTAAGGGAAAATCTTGTTAACTCTGTAGAAGCCGCATGTTTTGCTTCAGCGGCTTGAAATTTGTTCAGAATGTTGAGCTGAATGATATTTAGGCCAAGTTCGAATATGGGTCATGCCGGGTCAAAAACTAGGTCACTAGATCAAATTGAAGGAAAATCTTGTTAACACTTTGGATGCCTCATTTTTTGCTTCAGCAGCTTGAAATTTTGTCAGAATGTTTGTCTTAAAGATATCTAGGTCAAGTTTAAATATGGGCCATATTGGATCAGAAACTAGGTCACAAGGCCAAATTAAGGGAAAATCTTGTTAACTCTGTAGAAGCCGCATGTTTTGCTTCAGCGGCTTGAAATTTGTTCAGAATGTTGAGCTGAATGATATTTAGGCCAAGTTCGAATATGGGTCATGCCGGGTCAAAAACTAGGTCACTAGATCAAATTGAAGGAAAATCTTGTGAACACTTTGGATGCCACATTTTTTGCTTCAGCAGCTTGAAATTTGGTCAGAATGTTTGTCTGAATTATATCTAGGTCAAGTTCGAATATGGGTCATATTGGATCAGAAACTAGGTCAATAAAGGAAAATATTGTTCAAACTCCGGAGGCCGCATTTTTACTTTGAGCAAGTTGAAACTTTGTCAGAATGTTGTCTTAATGATATCTAGTCCATGTAGGAATATGGGTCATATCAGGTAAAAAAATATAGATCACTAGGCCAAATGAAGGAATATATTGTTAACACTGTGGAGGATGCATTCAGAATAATTGTCTTGATGTGTTTTGCATTGCAGTACATTGTATAATTAAGGTGAGCGATCCAGGGCCATCATGGCCCTCTTGTTTAATTTATTCTGTCAATGTTTAGTGATGTTTGAGGTCTTCAGCACATTTTTATTATCCACTTCAAACATTTTTCTTCGTTTTTTTTCTTCTTTGGAAAAGGAACAAACTTTGCGCCATTAAGGCGATCTGGATAAAGAAACACCCCCCCCCCCGGAACACATTTTCACCATTTTATTAGGAATAAAACTTAAATAAAATTCTAAATTTATATATTTTTGGCCGGATTGCTCTAGCAATTCCGGTCTATAGATTGGCGATGTCTGTCTGTCCGGATGTCTGTCTGTCTGTCAACATTTTGGTTAAAGTTTCAGGTTGAGGCAAAATCTCAGCACTGGAAAGGGTTACAAACATGAAACTTTGCCTGAAGGTAACCAGTAACAAGTTCTATTGATTTCTATGGTTACTTTGACCTTGACCTTGGTTTGTCGATTTTCAAGGTCAAATTGCCGACAATCCGGCCTTACCGTCTTCAGCGGTTTCTTGTTACTATCTGTCATTGTTAGCTTGGAAGTTTGTCTAACAAAATAGTGGACATATTGCTGGAGGCAGTTGCGAGGCACCAGCTACTTTCTGATTGGTCAATCACTCTTAGACAAGCTGTCAATCAAATAAGTGTTGTAGGGTGAATTGTTAGCTTGATCTTCAAATGCTTCGTGAATAAAGACAAAGAAGAGCTAAGGAGATGGTCTGATTCTGGCTATATAACTTCTTGTCTTGTAAAATAATTAATGGGATAATGGTCAGCCTTTTTTTGTCTGATTCTTTAGACGTTTCTTCAAACTTTTCCAAACAAATCCTCGAAAGACGACTTTGAAAAGATATAGGCAAAAATTTGCACAAATTCTATAAATAATTTTAAAATGAGTGGGAAAATCTAAGGACATAGTAGCAAAAGGAGAAATTTCTTATTAGCTCACTAGAGCACGTAGTGCTCAAGGTGAGTTATTGTGATCGCCTTTTGTCCGTCATTCGTCGTTCGTCGTCCGTCATCAACATTTGCTTGTTAAAACTCTAGAGGCAACATTTTGCATCCAATCTTTATATAAGGTCACTAGGTCAAATTTAAGGAAAATCTTGTTAACACTCTGGAAGCAACATTTTTGGCTTGAGCATGTTGAAACTTTGTCAAAATGTTTGTCTTAGTGATATCTAGGCCAAGTTCGAAATTGGGTCATGTCCAGTTATTAACTAGGTCACTAGGTCAAATTTAAGAAAAATCTTGTTAACACTCTGGAAGCAACATTTTTGGCTTGAGCATGTTGAAACTTTGTCAGAATGTTTGTCTTAGTGATATCTAGGCCAAGTTATAAACTGGGTCATGTTCGATTAAAAACTGGGTCATGTCCAGTTAAAAACTAGGTCACTAGGTCAAATTTATGAAAAATCTTGTTAACACTCTGGAAGCCACATTTTTGGCTTGAGCATGTTGAAACTTTGTCAGAATGTTTGTCTTAGTGATTCCTATGCCTAGATCGAATATAGGTCATGTATGTTCAAAAACTAGGTTACTAGGCTTAATTTAAGGAAAATCTTGTTTACACCCTAAAAGTCGCATTTTAAACTTGAGCATGTTGAAACTTTGTTAGAAAGTTTGTCTTGATAATATCTAGGCCAAATCAAATATGGGTTGGTCAGGTCAAAAACTAGGTCACTTGTCCATATGTATAAGCATCTTGTTAACACTATAGAGATTGCATTTTTGACTTGAGCAGCTTGAAATTTTGTCAGAAAGTTTGTCTTTGATGATATTGCCAATGGCGCTGAAAGAGTTAAGTCTTAAAAAGCCCATTCTCAGGTGAGCGATCCAGGGCCTCATGGCCCTCTTGTTTTTTTAAATACAGCTGCTCGTTTTTTTTCAGTATCCACTCAATGCAGTATCTCTTCTACCTACTTTAGCAGTTAATCATTTGCTAGTACATGCACACCATCACTCAGACCTTTGGCGATCTTGGTACTCTTGTTATATTATTCACCTGTGGCTCCACCATGCAGAAACCCGGTAGGTCAGTCAGTAGCGATGCAGGCAGCAATACAGTGGTTGTGAGTTTGAACCTCTGCTCGGCCAACAATCTTTACAGACGTTTGACAAAAGTCAGTGTTACAATTGTCATTCGTCTTCCACAAATGGACTAACAGTCTATGTGGAAAAGCAGCCATTTGCTTTGAAAGTCTGTTGTGTGGAATAGTGGTATGAGAAAACCAGGAAACACATGAGTAAGTGAACTGGTTACCATGATATGACTGATTTTTTTTTTTTTAAATTAGCGTTAAACCCCAATTAATCAATCAATCAATGTGGCTCCATCACTCATGAACAAATGACACTAAATCTCATTCAATGAAATATATCATTGATCATTGACCAAAATATCCTCCATATTCCACCGCAGGTAGAACAGTTGGTCAAGTGTGTTACTGCAGCAAGATCAGAAAACAGCTTCCTGTCTGGTACCAGTCATCATTCCTCTCAGATAGAAACAAAACTCCGCAGGTCTTGGTTCCCAGCTTCCAAGATAAGGATACCATATTTTCCTTGGCAGTGAACCCAAAAGACTTTTATGAATTACAAAAGAAATTACAGGTACTTTTCGACTTGTTTACTTCATATTTTGTCAGCTATGATTTACAACAAACTTGTACTGCAGAACATTGTTCTTTAACCCTTAACCTCATATAGACGCTTTCTGACGCTTCTGCAGCAGACGGCTTTTTGAATACATAGTGACAAAAGAAGAAATTGCACAGAACGTGCAATTTCTCCTTTTGCCACAATGTTTTCCACTTTTTGTCATAGGTTATCCATTCAATTATGGAGATTTTCTATGTTTTGACAAAATACGTTCAAAGTCTACTGCTGCAGAATTGTCGTATGAGGGAAAGGGTTAATTAAATAACAGTGATGCCAAACTAACAGACTTTGTAGTCATTGTGAACTAACTTGTTAGCCATTATACTGACAAAGCATAATTCTTATGAATCTTCAGCAAACAAATTTTGATTTGTGAGAAAAGGAAAAATGCCACAAATTAAGCTCACATTATCAGTAATTTCTCCGATTGCCACAATGTTTTCAAAAGTCGTTTGCTGCAGATGCGTTAAAATGTGTTTATAAGTGGGAAGGGGTTAATATGTTGTTATTTTGAAAGCCTTTCGTATTTTTTTCGTTTTAGTCATTTGAGTTTTCTGTTAACAAACAATGTAATGAAGAAGGAGATTTTCTTATCCACTTGGCCTGTAAAATAGGTATGTACATTTATTTATATTTTATCAATTACTCCAGTGGTAAACATATTTATTATACTGCTGTAACGTTTGTCTTACGTAGACTGTAATCCTAAGTTGATTGTTTAATGGATGATATGTCAATATGACATATGAACTTTGAACTTTTTTCAATTTATTACAGAGCACTTTATAGTGTAGAAGCACTAGATGGTGTAGAGAAGTACTTTTTCACTTTATAATAGAGCACTTTATAGTGTAAGAGAAGTACTTCTTCACTTTATGCCAGAGCACTATATAGTGTAGTTAAGTACTTCTTCACTTTATAATAGAGCACTTTATAGTGTAGATAAGTACTTCTTCACTTTATAATAAAGCACTAGATGGTGTAGAGAAGTACTTTTCCACTTTATGACAGAGCACTTAGTGTAGAGAAGTACTTCTTCACTTTATAATAGAGCACTAGATGGTGCAAAGAAGTACTTTTTCACTTTATAATAGAGCACTAGATGGTGCAAAGAAGTACTTCTTCACTTTATAATAGAGCACTAGATGGTGCAAAGAAGTACTTCTTCACTTTATAATAGAGCACTAGATGGTGCAAAGAAGTACTTTTTCACTTTATAACAGAGCACTATATAGTGTAGAGAAGTACTTCTTCACTTCATAATAGAGCACTATATAGTGTAAGAGAAGTACTTCTTCACTTTATAATAGAGCACTATATAGTGTAAGAGAAGTACTTCTTCACTTTATAATAGAGCACTATATAGTGTAAGAGAAGTACTTCTTCACTTTATAATAGAGCTTTATATAGTGTAGAGAAGTACTTTTTCACATTATAATAGAGCTTTATATAGTGTAAGAGAAGTACTTCTTCACTTTATAATAGAGCACTATATAGTGTAAGAGAAGTACTTCTTCACTTTATAATAGAGCACTATATAGTGTAAGAGAAGTACTTCTTCACTTTATAACAGAGCACTATATAGTGTAGAGAAGTACTTCTTTACTTCATAATAGAGCACTATATAGTGTAAGAGAAGTACTTCTTCACTTTATAATAGAGCACTATATAGTGTAAGAGAAGTACTTCTTCACATTATAATAGAGCACTATATAGTGTAAGAGAAGTACTTCTTCACTTTATAATAGAGCTTTATATAGTGTAGAGAAGTACTTCTTCACTTTATTTATGCCACAATGTTTTCCACTTTTAGTCATAGGTTATCCATTCAATTATTGAGATTTTCTATTTTTTGACAAAATATGTTCAAAGTCATCTGCTGCAGAATTGTTGTATGAGGGAAAGGGTTAATTACTTGGTACACATGATTCTCATGACTTGCAAGGCATATTTTTGGATGATGTCAGATGACTGATTGGTTTGTCAGTAGTACACAATGTGGACCAAACTTCTTCAATGTTTAACTCTTTCCCTCATACAACAAATCTGCAACAGACGACTTTTGAACATATTTTTTTTCAACAAATAGAAAATCTCTATAATTGAGTGGATAACCTATGACTTAAAGCGGAAAACATTGTGGCTAAAGGAGAAATTGCTTGTTTTGAGCAATTTCTTCTTTTGTCACTATGTTTAAAAAAAGCTGTCTTCTGCAGAGGCATCAGAAAGCGCCTATATGAGGGGTTAACTCTTTTCAAAATATAGACACTTTCAGACACCTGCAGCAGACAACTTTTAAAACATTCTGACAAAAGGAGAAATTGCTTGAAACAATCAATTTCTTCTTTTGCCACAATGTTTTCAACATTTTTCAGTAAATATACAGGTACCTTCATTTATAGAGATTTTCCATTGTTTTTCCTAAATTTGTTCAATGTCGTCTGCTACAGATTAGTTGTATGTGGGAAGGGGTGTAGGTATTTTATTGACACTCCGTATAAATGATAATAATGAATTGTAGATAGGCAAGACATAATTGTGGATGTTATCTGTTGAGGCATTCTAGAGTAACCTCCCATTGAATTTTGACTTCTTTTATGATATCAAAGCAGGTTGTGGGGTTTATAACCCCTTTCCAACATACAACAAATCTGCAGCAGAAAAACTTTGGTGTCATCTCTCAGCAAGAATGGTGAATATCTCTATAACTAATCTGTCAATTATTGAAAGGTATGGAAAACATTGTGTCAAATGGAGAAAATGCTCATTATGAGCAATTTCTTCTTTTGCCACAATGTTTTCAAAAGTGGACTGCTACGGAGACGTCAGAAAGCGTCTGTATGTGGGAAACCATAGTGACTGTTCTTGTATGTTTCAGGTATAAGTCACTTACCACTGATCTTAAGTTTGGTCAAACTACAAAATGCAGATGTTAACTTGCATAATGGTGCAGGAATGACCCCCCTTATGATTGTAGCCATGGACGGAGACAGCATCTTGTGTGATGTAACTATTGTTTCTACATCTTTTCATGAAAAATATTTATGTTGTTTTTCTCATACCACAAGCATACCACTTCAGTGGTGTAGTGGTAGAGCGTCCGCTTTGGGTGTGGGAGATCACGGGTCGATCCCCGGCCGGGTTATACCAAATAATTTAAAAATGGTAGCAATTGCTGCCCTCCTTGGAGTTCAGGGTTGCGGGGTTAGCATAGCAACTGACTGGCTGGTGTCAGGATAAAGGGACCAGTAGTACTGGCAACTTTCCAAGGAAACATCGTGATATTACTGAAAAAAATTGTTGAAAGCGGGGTAAACCAATTAATCAATCATTCCCTTTACCGCCAGCAAGTTAAATAATTGTATCAAATGTCTGCCTGCCTGAAGCCTGAATAACCCTTACCCACATACAACATATCTGCAGCAGACGACTTTGAAAACATTTTGACAAAAACCTAAAAATCTCCATAAAAAATAGCTTAATTGTTAAATAAAGTTGAAAACATTGTGGCCAGAAGAGAAATTGCTCATATTGCGCAATTTCACCTTCTGGAACATGCTAAGGTGTCTCATAAGCCAGAAATGGCTGGCCGTTTCAATAGGGGTGACACTTACCTTCCAAAGAACAGTGCTACTGAGGACTAAATGAATCTTAACCCTTTCCCTCATAGTTACAACAATTCTGCAGCAGACGACTTTGAGCACATTTTGTCGAAAAATAGAAAATCTCTTTAATTGAATGGATAACCTATGACTAAAAATGGAAAACAATGTGGCAAAAGGAGAAATTGCTTGTTTTGAGCAATTTCTTCTTTTGTCACTATGTTTTCAAAAAGCTACAGAGGCGTCGGAAAGTGTTTATATGAGGAAAAGGGTTAAGACATCAGAAAATATATCAACACTTCTCAGTTGACTGCTAGTGCAAAGAACCCAGAGAAAAGAGTGAGAATAGTGATGTCATGAACTTAGGATAATCACAAATCACTGCATTCTACAAATGACAAAAGTCTAAAAAACCAGCCACTGCTTCTGCTTCTTTCCCAGTAAAGAAAATATTACGCGAGAAGATATTAAATTTGACGGAAGAGTTTCATTTTGAGTACTGTGCGGGAATTTAAATGGATGGTGCCAAATATTTGCAATTGATTTTAAGTGTCTTAAATTGGCAGAACTGACAATGATAATTAACCCTTTCTCACATACAGATGTTTTCTGAAGCCTCTGCAGCAGTCAACTTTTGAAAACATTTTTCAACTCTTTTCAATAATTAAACCTTTTCCTTTTTGAGTTTTTCCATAATTTTGCTTATCTGTTGTATGTGTGAAATGGTTAAATTGGCAGAAATCACAATGATACTTGATAGAAATATACTGTGTGATTTATGATGGCCGTGTTTAGAATTGACGGAAGTGACGGTGTCCACCAATATAGCAAAAATGAATGCTCATACTAGGTAGAAAAACGTCTGCTGCTTGCTGTTGTATGAAAACAATAAAGATTTATCAACTTATCTATTACAGCTGTTGATGTGTGTTTTTGGTGCCGACCCCAATACTGAGCATAACATTAATGGTAAAACAGCTCTACATTATGCTGCAAGTGGAAACCACGTGAACGTTGTCAAGTAGGTTTTCAATTTTACTCCTTTAACCCTTTCCCTCATATAGACGCTTTCTGACGCTTCTGCAGCAGATGGCCATTTGAAAACAAAGTGTCAAAAGAAGAAATTGCTTAAAAAAAGCAATTTCTCCTTTTGCCACAATGTTTCCACTTTTAGTCATAGGTTATCCATTCAATTATAGAGATTTTCTATTTTTAGCTCTACTGGCCAAAGGCCAGAAGGGCTTATGTCGTGGCGATGTGTCCGTCGTCCGTGCGTGCGTGCGTGTGTACGTGCGTCCGTCCGTCCGTCCGTCCGTAAACAATTTCTTGTTAACACGATACAGTCTTCACTTTTGATTGTATCTCAACCAAACTTATACAGTAGTTAGATATCCATGAGAGCTCGGTTCCTTTCGAAAACCAGCCAGATCCGCCCATGCATGACTGGATTATGGCCCTTGAAATGGTCAAAATTGCTATAAAAGAGCTTGTTAACACGATACAGTCTTCACGTTTGATTGTATCTCAACCAAACTTATACAGTAGTTAGATATCTATGAGAGCTCGGTTCCTTTTGAAAACCAGCCAGATCCGCCCATGCATGACTGGATTATGGCCCTTGAAATGGTCAAAATTGCTATAAAAGAGCTTGTTAACATGATATAGTCTTCACTTTTAATTGTATCTCAACCAAACTTATACAGTAGTTAGATATTCATGAGAGCTCGGTTCCTTTCGAAAACCAGCCAGATCCGCCCATGCAAGACTGGATTATGGCCCTTGAAATGGTCAAAATTGCTATAAAAGAGCTTGTTAACACGATACAGTCTTCACATTTGATTGTATCTCAACCAAACTTATATAGTAGTTAGATATCCATGAGAGCTCGGTTCCTTTCGAAAACCAGCTATGCTATAATTGAGCATGTGAACACAATAGAGGCTCCATTTACTATCTGATCTTCACCAAACTTAGATAGTAGTTAAATATTGATGAGAGCTTGGTTCCTTTTGAAAACCAGCTAGATCCGCTCGTGCAAGACTGGATTATGGCCCATGAAATTGTAAAAATTGCTATAATACAGCTTGTGAACACAAAAGAGCCTCCATTTACTATCCGATCTTCACCATACATACATGCTCTGGATTGAAAATGACCAAAGAACCATACCAGTAGAGCATAGGCCCTCATGGGCCTCTTGTTTTACAAAATATGTTCAAAGTCGTCTGCTGCAACATTGTCGTATGAGGGTTAATAACTGTGTAGCCGAAGATGTTGAAAACATAGTTGGAAAGAAAGGAATTGCTTGTTTGAACCCCCATTTCACACATACATGTATAGACGCTTTGATAATAAAAAAATCATATACAGTCGATGCTCGTTATGTCAACATCGGTAAAGTCGATATTCCTGATATTTCAATATTTTTTTGATGTCCCTAACTTAGCTCTTCTTTGTTTCATATGGAAATCGGTGTTTATGTTGATTTTTCTTTAATGTCGTTTTTCGGCTCTCTTGATGTGTTAGGACAATTCCCCTAGATTTTAATTACGAACTTTGGTTATGACGATATCTTTTTGGTGTCCCTACGAATTCAACATAACAAGAGTCGACTGTATAGCACTCTTGTCACATTTCAAAGTTGTCTGCTGCAGATTTGTTCAGGGAAAGGGTTTAGCAATGGCTCCCTTTCCAAAAATGTTTTCAACCCTGTATTAACTTGAAACTGACAATTTTCCAAAAGAAAATGTTTTCAAAGCTGTTGACCCTTTCCCTCATATAGGCGCTTTCTGACGCCTCTGCAGCAGATGGCTTTTTCAAAACATAGTGACAAAAGAAGAAAGTTAGTTACCTAAAATTGGTCTTGTCTGCCCAATAACTTAAGAAGCCTTTGTCCAATCATCATCAAATTTTGTCAAAATGTGAATTGGTATTATATCTCTGACAAGTTCGATAACTAGCGATATCGCTGTCGTCAATCAAGAGTTATTGCGCTTTAATTATAGAAATTACCTGAAATAGGTATTGGCCGATCAATTACTTTAAAAGCCTTTGTCCTGTCACCACCAAATTTTATCAGAATGTGTATTGAATGAGTTATTGCCCTTTAATTATTGAAATTACCTAAAGTTGATCTTGTTTGCTCAATAGCCTTTGTCCCATCATCACCAAATTTGGACAGAATGTGTATTGGCATAATATCTAGGACAAGTTCGATAACTAGCTATATCGTTTAAGTCAATCAAGAGTTATTGCCCTTTAATTATAGAAGTTACCTAAAATTGGTCTTGTCTGCCCAATAACTTAAGAAGCCTTTGTCCAATCACCACCACATTTAGTTAAAATGTGTATTGGCATAATATCTCGGACAAGTTTCAAAACCAGCCATATCGCTGTCGTCAATCAAGAGTTATTGCACTTTAATTATAGAAATTACCTGAAATAGGTATTGTCTGATCAATTACTTTAAAAGCCTTTGTCCTGTCACCACCAAATTTGATCAGAATGTGTATTGGCAAAATATGTAGGACAAGGTTGATTACCAGCCATATTGCTTCATTTACTGGAGAGTTATTGCCCTTTAATTTTATAAATTACCTCTAATTGGTCTTGTCCCATCAATAACTTTGAAGCTTTTATCCAATCATCATCAAATTTAGTCAGAATGTGTATGGGCATAATATCTCGGACAAGTTATATAATTAGTCATTGTATTTGATCATCACCAATTTAGACATATCATATGTTGATGGGTAAAATATCTTGGTCAGGTTCGATAACTAAACACGTTATCTTAGTCACTCCACACTTATATCCCTCAAAATGGCCAACACTATATCAACAGTGTCCGCTCTCTAAATTTGCCTGACGTACAACCAATTATCACTATACTTGGTCTCCAAAAAATAGGACGGGCGTTACTGTGACATTTGGCGCTTTTGTTTTCAGTTGTTTATTGAGACGTGGTGTGGATGTGAATATTGAAGACAATAATTCATGTCGAGCAGACGACATGGTCGTTTTTGACAAGGGAATCACAGACTGCCGGGAGGTGATCCAGCTGCATAGAACAGAGAGATGTCAGTCACTCACCAGAATGGTTATAGGGGTGAGTAATTATGTCATTTATGTTCTCTGTTATTAATCTTCGTCAGAGGTCCAGTTAAGGAAGGGTTTACAGCTCTTTTCCCCATAATGTCTCTCTTATTTTCCAACGAAACCCTTTGTTTTGAGTACCCACAACAAAGGGTTAGTGTATAAATTAAGGAATTTAGAACAAGCATAACGCTCCTTATCTAGAGCTCTACCTCATATACAGATAACTCTCGACAAGACAACTCTGTAGCAGACATTTTTTGAAAACATTGTAGGAAAAGGAGAAAGGGAACAGAATTGAAAGATGTCAGTCACTCACTGGAATGGTTATATGGATGAGTAATTGAGTCGTTTATGTTCTCTGTTATTAACCCTTATATACACAAAGCTCTCGTCAAAACAACTCTGTAGGAGAATTTTTTTGGAAACATTGTGGTAAAAGGAGAAAGCTAGAGAAAGAGAATATAATTGAAATATGTCAGTGACTCTCTGGTATGGTTATAGGGGTAAGTAATTGAGTCATATATGTTCTCTGTTGTTAACCCTTGCACAGAAAACTCTAGACAAAAATGTATCAGAAGAAATTTGAAAAACATTTTGGGAAAAGGAGAAAGTGCTCAGAATGAGTTCTATTTCAAATTCCGATAATGTTTTCACTGATTCTTACAAGCCAAACCACCATATGTTGGTTTCAGCGCAGTAAAGGTTAATAAAATGTTCTAATTTTCAAGATCATGATGTTGCATTTCTCCTCATATAATTTCAAATTACATTACAAAGCATATGAATCAGCAGTCAATTAACCCTATCCCACACACAACAAACCTGCAAACAAATGACTTTAAAATAACATAAGCAGTAATATTGAAATGTCTATATTATCATTTAGTTGAGTTGAAATAATTCCAAAGATCAACTGCTTTATAGTCATCATATTGTGTCTGCATGTGGGAAAGGGTTAAACAAAAACCACATATACATGTGATCATGAATAAATAATCGTTAACCCTTTCCCACAAACTACAAATCTGCAGCAGACAACTTTGAATAAATTTAGCAAAAATATGGGAACAGTTATTAAATAAAGTTGAAAACATTGTGGCAAAAGAAGAAACTGCATATTATGAGCATTTTCTACTTTTGCCACAAATTTTTTAAAAATTGTTTGTTGCAGAGGTATTAGAAAGTGTCTGTATGTGGGAAAGGTTTAGTTTAAAATGTCGACATGAATCAAAATTAGATAAGATAAATTTAATTTTATGGAATATAAGATTTTGACCTTTATGCAAATGAGAAATGCATGATCTCTTAGTTACCATCTGCACCCTCCCAGTTTTATAATCCAAGCTTTCTTATGGGGCATCGTCTGTCTGTCTGTCTGTCCAGAGCCATATCTAATGCATTCTTGGATTGATAGGATTTAACCCCCCTTTCCCTCATATAGACGCTTTCTGATGCCTTTGCAGCAGATGACTTTTGAAAACATTGTGACTAAAAGGAGAAATTGCTCAAAACGTCACATTTCTCATTTTGCCACAATGTTTATTTTCAACTTCTTTAATTGATATTAATAATTTCATTTATAGAGATATTCCATACTTTTGTGTAGATTTTCTCAAAGTCGTCTGCTGCTTATTTGTTGTATGTGGGAAAGGGTTAAATTGGGGGAAAGGTTAACCCCTATAGGAAAATGGCGCTTGGCCAGTTTCACTTTGTATGCCTCAGGAATACAAGAATTATGTCCCCTTGAATTAATGTAATATATAATTATGTACTGTATATCACTTTTTATATCACAATTATACTTTGAACAGTCTAGAGGCCACATTTAACATCCCATCTTCATAAACATTCATCAAAACAGTCATTTCAATAAAGTCAAATGTTAAACTACATCATGTCGGGTCAAAAACTAGGTCACAGTGTCAAATGACAGAAATATCTTGTGAACCCTGGAGAGGCCTCATTTTTCATCAAATCATTATAAGGGTTCATCAGAAAATTCCTCTCCATCAAAACCCAGTTAAATATGAAACATTGGCTCAAAAAAAAGGTCACTAGTTAAAATTCTAGAAAACCTTGTAAACACACAAGAAGTCGCGTTGTTCATTCAATCTTCATGAAAGTTCATGAAAGTTCATCAGAATATGCATCTCAATCAAATCTAGTCAAAGACAAAAACTGTTTCATATGGGTTTTATAACTAGGTCACTTGACTCAATCAAATCTAGTCAAAGACAAAAACTGTTTCATATGGGTTTTATAACTAGGTCACTTGACTCAATCAAATCTAGTCAAAGACAAAAACTGTATCATATGGGTTTTATAACTAGGTCACTTGACTCAATCAAATCTAGTCAAAGATAAAAACTGTATCATATGGGTTTTATAACTAGGTCACTTGGTCAAACTTTGAGAACACTCTTGATGCCACATTTTTCATCAATCATCATTGAAATTCTTCTGTATCAATTCTCAGTCAAATTTGAAACTTGGTCACATTGGGTAAAAAACTAGGTGGTTTGGTCAAACTTTAGAAGAAGTATTTGAACACTTCATACAAAGCACACATTTTTCATCCAATCTTCATAAAAAATCATCAGATCATTTTCATCACCAAACCTTGGTCAAGGTCGAAACTGGATCATTTGGTGTCAAAATCAAGATCACTACCAGTAGTTAAAACTTTAAAAAACCTTCGTTACACACTCGAGGCTACATTTTCATCCAATCTTCATGAAAACTCATCACAACAAACATGTCCATCACAGCTATGTCATGTTTGGAACTGGAATTTTGTTGTATGTGGGAAAGGGTTAACCATAGCCTCATGGTTCTCTGAATGTCTATGTATATTGTCTGTTTGTTAGGATGTAGTATACCCTATCAACCTAAGAAAGACAGACCTGATTGTGACAGACCTCGATGGTTACACATTGGTGATGTTGGCGGTAACAAGTGATAGGTACGTGTCTTGGATTAGTTACATTTGTTGACCATTTCATAAATACAAAATATCTACAGCAAACAACTTAAAAACATCTAGGCAAAAATACAGAGAGTTTCTTTGAATGAAGGTACGATAATTGAATGGAGATGAAGGCATTTTGGAAAAAGATGAAATTTCTTATTATAAGCAATTTCTTCTTTTGACATAAAAGTTTGTCTGCTGCAGATACGTCAGTATACAGGAAAGGGTTTACACTTTTTGCTGATGCAGACACCTTCAAATGTCACTGCAGGAAACAACCATTTACCTGAAATAAATTTTGAGAATTGTCTCCTTTAAGAATGTCAGAGGCAAAAAGTTGAATATTTGAACAAAGCATTTCCAAAGACTTGGTAGCATTGTTGGAAAAGGGAAAAACGTTGTTAAAAAAAGAAAATGTCTTCCAAAATTGTCTTTATAGCATGAACCAACGATGGCAACCTGCAATGTTGTCTGGTACCCAGCATCCTATAGTAAATAATTTAACTTAAATTAATATAAGCTTGGTGTACAGCATTCTAAAGTATATTGGTACAATATACAATTGATATTTGTAAATTCAATATATAAAAAATGGTGTGAACTACTTACAGAGGGTTGATCCACTAAACCCATTCCCTCATATAGATGCTTTCTGATGCCTCTGCAGCAGACGACTTTTGTAGTTAAAACCTATATTTATAGAGATTTTCCTTCCTTTTGAGTAGACGTTTTCAAAGTCGTTTGCTGCAGATTTGCTGTATACGAAAATTTTGCAGCAGACGACTTTGAACATATTTTGTCAAAAAGTAGAAAATCTCTATAATTAAATGGATAACCTATGACTAAAAGTGGAAAACATTGTGGCATTATGTTTTCAAAAAGCTGTCTGCTGCAGAGGTGTCAGAAAGTGTCTATATGAGAGAAACTGTTAAAAGGATGTCTATATGGCATATTTCTTGCTCCACCATGTAGTAAGAGGGACGCTATTATTGGTGTATGCCTGTCAATATAAGATAATAGAAGAGACAGGTAACTCCGATGTTATTATTGGTGTATGCCTGTCAATATAAGATAAAGGAAGAGACAGGTAACTCCGACGCTATTATTGGTGTATGCCTGTCAATATAAGATAATAGAAGAGACAGGTAACTCCGATAATATTATTGGTGTATGCCTGTCAATATAAATAAAGGAAGAGACAGGTAACTCCGACGCTATTATTGGTGTATGCCTGTCAATATAAGATAATGGAAGAGACAGGTAATTCTGACGCTATTATTGGTGTATGCCTGTCAATATAAGATAAAGGAAGAGACAGGTAACTCCGACGCTATTATTGGTGTATGCCTGACAATATAAGATAAAGGAAGAGACAGGTAACTCCGACTCTGTTATTGGTGTATGCCTGACAATATAAGATAAAGGAAGAGACAGGTAACTCCGACGCTATTATTGGTGTATGCCTGACAATATAAGATAATGGCAGACACAGGTAACTCCGATGCTATTATTGGTGTATGCCTGACAGTATAAGATAATGGTAGAGACAGGTAACTGCAAACTAATATATTCTTGTGCCAATTAGCTGTTTTATTTTAACTTCAGGATTCATAATTTAGAAACCTTGCTGAGTGTGTCACTGGCTACAATTAATGCTCAACATATCAAGGTATTGAATTATTTCTCATAAGCTAATCTGTTTTTCAAAGAAAATCAAAGTACTGAAGTACTGGTAACGAATTATTTTGAACATTTGTAAAATCTAATTTATGAATGCAATTGATCATGCTATTGCACAATTTAGTCTATTTTATTATTATTAATATTTTTGTCCAGAGATTTTTTTTTATCAGTTGACAGTTTTAGTAAATGTAGCATTTCAACGGCGATGCGAGCGTTTAACATGCACACTAACTCTTTCACTGAGCTCTGCGTAAAGTCTGTCAAAACACCCATGGCATATTTGTGAGATTTACATTGTTAGTTCGATTTGTTTTCGTCACCAGGGGCGGATCCAGGATTTCGGCTTATATTATAACTATGTTTCATGAGAGTGAATTAATTATTATAAATCTATAATGTTTAACAAATCGCATAAAATAAGAATTAAAAAAGAAAGAAAAAAGAACAGTTCCTATTAGGACTCGAACTCGCGTCAAGAAGTAGTCCATGATTAGTAGTTCTACATGCTCTCCATTGCACCACGGTACTTTGATACAACGTTTAAGCGTTACTTTCGTATATATATTAAGCTAACTGAATGCGCGCGTATGTAAACCATGATCTATAATTAGAAAGCCCCTTTGATCATCGTTATGTGGGGTCGACTTCTAGTGAATGGGCATACGACTAAAATTCATACTCGTGGCTTATACGTACCTGCTGACAAATGAAATATATATGCGCGTACTGTTAATTTGATATTTTCTAGAAAATTGATTATCTATGATGATTCGATAGTATAATTATGACTTCACTGTATTGAAATAACACGTAGAAGTCATTTTAATATCGAAAAAATACTAGGACTATTTAGGTGCAGCGAATGTGTATTCTAAGCGGAAGTGTAGTTTAACCGTGACTTCCGGAATTAAATACGATCTCGTTAACTGTATTATTTTTTGAGAAAAAATAATTCGTTAAAAATGTTTGGCTATTGTGATACCCATGGTGTCTCCGTCTTCTGTGAAATTTCATAAAAAGAGTTTAACCCTTTCCCTCATACGACAATTCTGCAGCAGACGACATTAAACATATTTTGTCAAAAAATAGAAAATCTCTTTAATTGAATGGATAACCTATGACTAAAAGTGGAAAACATTGTGTCAAAAGGAGAAATTGCACGTTTTGTGCAATTTCTTCTTTTGTCACTATGTTTTCAAATAGCCGTCTGCTGCAGAGGCGTCAGAAAGCATCTCTATATGAGGGAAAGGGTTAACCTTACCCATAACCTCAAAACTCTTTATACACATGTTCCCAGGAATAATATACATGTCTAAACAAAGTCACATAACTCTGGCATTAAAAATATGTGTAGACAAAAATATGGAATATCTCTATAAATGAATGTATCACTATTGACTTGCAATTTCTCCTTTTGCCACAATGTTTTCAAAAGTCGTCTGCTGCAGAAGCATCTGTAAAAGACTGTATGTGGGAAAGGGTTAAATGTACCTAGCAATCATGTTTTTATGTTGACCCAACTGCCAGATAGCTTAGTGGTTAAGTGATCTGCTTTGGGAGCAGGAGGTCGAATGTTTGAATCCAAGTGGCAACAGTGGGGTCCATTCTGATTTGACCGGTTTGTGAGCACAGTACTAGGGATATGATTGTACTGAATGCCTACCTGCCTTGTGCCTGGCCAAAAGGCTAGGGTGTCTCATAAGTAAGAAATGACTGGCAATATTCACAAAAGTCGTCAGTCCTTCATTCCTGCCTGACAAAAAATATTTCGGACTGTCAAATTTTCATGCAATAATTTGTTGAACAAAGAAAGAAAAAGATGAAAATTTAGCTTTTAGACTGACAGGTTTCAAAAGGTTTTGTAAAGTCTCTGTCACTGGCACTTTCATTAGGGCTGACACACTTTTAATATTATGCTTGTTCTGTTGTATACGTCTCTTGTTAATTAAAAGGGACACTTTTCCTTTTAAAATGAAGATGAATTCTTTCCAACATGCAATAATTCTACAGCAGAAAACCATGAAAACATTTTGGTAAAAATATGGAAACTCTCCATACATGAAAGTATAATTATTGAAAGGAGTTGAGCAATTTCTCCTTTTGACATAATTCAATATGTGTCTGCTTTAAAAGGGCTAAAATTCTTCTGTATGTGAAAGAGGGTTTAACCCTTTCCCTCATATAGACACTTTCTGATGCCTCTGCAGCAGATGACTTTTTGAAAACATAGTGACAAAAGAAGAAATTGCACAAAACGTGCTATTTCTCCTTTTGCCACAATGTTTTCCACTTTATGTCATAGGTTATCCATTCAACTATGGAGATTTTCTATGTTTTGACAAAATAAGTTCAAAGTCGTCTGCTGCAGAATTGTCGTATGAGGGAAAGGGTTAAGAGGCTAAGCAATATCAGACTCATAAGGCCCTTTTGGAATATATAAATTTGACTAAAATAAGTTTTTGAAAATATAGTGGCAAAATCAGAAATTTCTCATGATGAGCAATTTCATCATTTGTCACAATGTTTTTATAAGTCATCTGCTGCAAAGGTGTCATATGGCATGTGTATCAGGTAAAGGGTTAACTAAAAGAACTATATTGTTACTCTTCGAAAATTAGAAAAAAATGTTTAAGGAAAAGGGATAACTAAAACAACAATATTGTAACACTTCGAAAATTAGAAAAAAATGTTTAAGGAAAAGGAATAACTAAAACAACAATATTGTAACACTTCGAAAATTAGAAAAAAATGTTTAAGGAAAAGGGATAACTAAAACAACAATATTGTAACACTTCGAAAATAAGAAAAAGATGTTTAAAGGAAAAGGGATAACTGAAACAACAATATTGTAACACTTCGAAAATTAGAAAAAAATATTTCTAATTTAGAGTTGAAAAAGTTTAAGGAAAAGAGTTAACCAATTTGAGCAATTGCTCCTTTTTAGCTCACCTATGCACAAAGTGCAAGGTGAGCTTTTGTGATCGCTCACAGTCCGTCATCATCGTCATCGTTGTCGTCGTCGTCTTCGTCGTCCGCCGGTTCACATTTACCTACAAACGACTTCTCCGCCTAAACCAATTAACCAAATTCAAAATAATTTAAGATCCGTTGAAAAACATGGCCGCAAGGGGGCGGAGCTTGTTCATAGACTCATATAGGGAAAAACCTTTAAAAATCTTCTTGTCTAAGAGTAGAGGGCCCAGGCCTTGACATTTGGTATGTAGCATCATCTAGTGGACCCCTACCAAGATTGTTCAAATTATAGCCCTGGGGTAAAAAATGGCCCCACCCGGGTCACTTGTTTTACATATACTCGTTATTGTAAACACTTTAAAAATATTCTTGTCCATTTGCCATGAATGTTCTTTGGGTGCCCCTCTACTAAGACTTCAAATTATTTTGATAGGATGATAAACATGGTCACCAGGGGGTGTTGCTTGTTTTCCGTATATATCTATAGACAAAGAACAATGAAAACTTTTTAAGTTTGATTAAATAAGGTGAGCGATATAGGACCATCATGGTCCTCTTGTTCCTTAATGTTTTCAAAATGTGTCTATGCTAGAGAAAAGCTTACAGCAGATGGTTTTCCTTATCATTACAGACAGGACTCACAGCCCTGGCAATGGCTGCCCAAATGGGATTTCAGAACTCCTGTAAAATACTTCTCAAGTAAGGTTTATCTTAAACTGTCATCTTTGAGTTAAAATGTTGGATATTTCATCATATATTTATTTTAACAGTCAACTGCTTTGAATATATGGGTGGAGAGAAAAAAAATCTATCCAGAAATATGGAAGTAATGTATTGCTTTCATAAGAAATTGAACATATTATGGGAATGTGAGTATTTGCTCCTTTTATGCAATTTCTCTTTGTCTCATATCGTTTTAACCCTTTCCCACATACAGGAAATCTTCAGCAGACGACTTTGAAAACAGCAAAGCAAAAGTATGCAAAAACATCTCTACAAAATTTAATGATGATATAGTTAAAAACATTATGGCAAACGGAGAAATTGCTCATTATGGGCAATTTCTCCATTTGCCACATTGTTTTCAAAAGTCGTCTGCTGCAGATGTGTTGTTGAAATGCGTCTGCAAGTGGGAAAGGGTTAAAAGTCGTCTGTTATAAAGCCATGAGGAATGTTCTTTGTTTGAGGTAACAGGTAAAAGACAACACCATCAGGTATGGGGTTCATTATACCCCCAGATACATAGTATATGGGGGATATATAGGAATCAAGCTTGTCGGTTGGTCGGTCGGTTTGTCAGTCCGTTGGTCTGTGGACATTTCTTGTGAACACTATTTCTCAGCAACCTTGGTCAGAATTCAATATAACTTCACAAGAATGATTGATACCAGGCCAAGTTGTACATATTGTTGGCGTGTTGCACTGGAATTATTAGCTCGACTTTTGAAAAAAACGAGAGCTATTGTCATGACCCTGGTGTCATCATCGGCGTCGGTGGTGGCATGGTCGTCCGTTTAAGGTTTTTTGTTAAGCTCATTTTTTATTTTCTGTTTTCTATCAGTCGAGCGTCTGTGCCGTACGTGGTGCTCTTGTTTTTAAATAAGTTATGGCCCCTTGAATTTCTCATACATATGTATATTGTCAGGCACCAGCTGGGGGTATTCATCCCCTTCAGTGATATTTCTAGTTTCCTAACCCTTTCCCCATATACAGACACTTTCTGAGGCCTCTGCACCTGATGACTTTTGGTAACAGTATGTCAAAAGGAGAAATTGTTTATGATGAGCATTTTCCCCATTTGTCACACTGTTTTCAACTCTGTTCCATATTTATACTTATAGAAATATTCCCTATATTTGCCTATATGTTTTTCAAAGTCGTGTGCTGCGGATTTGTTGTATGTGGGAATAGGTGGATTAACCCTTTCCCTCATATAAACGCTTTCTGACGCCTCTGCAGCAGGCGGCTTTTTGAAAACATAGTGACAAAAGAAGAAATTGCTCAAAACGAGCAATTTCTCCTTTTGACACAATGTTTTCCACTTTTAGTCATAGGTTATCCATTCAATTATAGAGATTTTCTATTTTTTGACAAAATATGTTTAAAGTCGTCTGCTGCAGAATTGTCGTATGAGGGAAAGGGTTAATAGTATGGAGATGAGTCTATGAACTCTGCCAGCCCTTTGAAAGCACTTTGACAAAAGGAAAAATTGCTGATTATTAACAATTTCTTCTTTTGCCACAATGGTTTCAACTCAACTCAATAATTCTATTTTCAAATATAGAGATTTTATACACTTTCGCCCGGATGCTCTTAATCCTTTCCCACATACAGACACTTGCTGAGGCCTCTGCAGCAGACAACTTTTGAAAACATTGTGACAAAAGTAGAACTTGCTTAAAATGAGTAATTTCTCATGTTGCCACAGTGTTTTCAAGTTTATTTAATGAATCATTTATAGGGATATTTCACAATTTTGCAAAATCATTTTTAAAGTTGTCTGCTTCAGATTTGTCGTATATGGGGAAGTGGGAGACTCTTAACCCTTTCCCACATACAACAAATCTGCAGCAGACATTTTGAAAGTATTTAGACTAGTAAAAAATATGGAATATCGATATGAAATGAAGAAGAATAAAGTTGAAAATACTGTGGCATAAGGTAAAATTACTCATTTTGAGCAATTTTTCCTCTTGATACAATGTTTTCAAATGTATTCTGCAGCAGAAGTATCAGAAAGCGTCTCTGTATGTGAGAAACAATTAATTTATCTATTTGGTTAGGTATGGAGCCAGACCAGATGTGTCTGATATGCAGGATTACCTCCCTTTGCACCATGCTGTCTTGGGAAATCATGAGAAAGTGGTGGATGTATTCTTTGAATATGAGCCAGTCACTTATGTGGTAAGTCAAACTTTTACTGATGATGGATGCTACTCTATATCAACTTACCTATGATATTTTAGTGTAGTCTGCTTATGAAACATGTTAGGTTAACCCTTTCCCTCATACGACAATTCTGCAGCAGACGACTTTGAACATTTTTTGTCAAAAAATAGAAAATATCTATAATTGAATGGATAACCTATGACTAAAAGTGGAAAACATTGTGGCAAAAGGAGAAATTGCTTGTTTTGAAAGCATTATTTTTTTAAAACCTTTTTAGCTTGTCCGTTTTTCAAGAACAAAAGTTGAGGTATTATGATATCCTTAGCATAGTCATCATCTGCTTTGTCACATTTATTTTTACCAACTAAAAAACCATACAACATTTTCAATGAAATTTGGTACACATATTCCTAGGAACAAATACCCATGTCTATACCAAGTCACATAAAACTGGATTTTATAATTATTCAGTAATGCCACTTTTTCAACTTAGAAACAGACAGACAAGAGTTGGCACTGCTCTTGTTTAGTAACTGGCTTAACTAAGGTGGTCCAAGTGTTGACCCTTTCCCTCATATAAACGCTTGCTGACGTGTCTGCAGCAGACAGCCTTTTGAAAACATAGCAATTTCTCCTTTTGCCACAATGTTATCCACTTTTAGTCATAGGTTTTCCATTCAATTATAGAGATTTTCTATTTTTTGACGAAATATGTCCAAAGTCGTCTGCTGCAGAATTGCTCTATAATTGAATGGATAACCTATGACTAAAAGTGGAAAACATTGTGGCAAAAGGAGAAATTGCTCGTCTCGAGCAATTTCTTCTTTTGTCACTATGTTTTCAAAAAGCCGTCTGCTGCAGGGGCGTCAGAAAGCGTCTATATGAGGTAAAGAGTTAACCCTTTCCCAATTTAACTAAATAGAGCAGACATTTTTTTTTATATATTTTGGACTAGGAGTTTGAGCAATCACTGTTATCTTTATCAGGGAAGCGTTCTTGGCAAATTGTACAAATGGACAAGATTGAAAAGCTCATATTAACCCTTTTCCCACATACAACAAATCTGCAGCAGACGACTTTGAAAAAATAGTGACGAAAACCTGAAAAATCTCCATAAAAGATAGCTTAATTATTAAATAAAGTGGAAAACATTGTGGCCAAAGGAGAAATTGCTCATCATGAGCAATTTCACCTTTGGCCACAACAATTTCAATTTCAAAAGTCGTGCTATTATGTCAAAATACGTCTGCAGGTGGGAAAGTAGCCTGGCACAAGGCTCTATGTTTATTATTATATGCTGCATTTCAACTGGTGTCTGAAACTTATGGTCAAGTCCTAAGGACGATAATCAGAGTAATGCATATTTTGTCTATTAGAGTTCTCCCCCATTGTAACATTGAAAAATAACCATAAGGACTGTTGCCAGTCTAGTGGGAAAGGGTTAAGTCATTCCTTGCCAGGCCAAAGAGGTGTTGTTTTCCATTTTGTCATCATAATTATCGTATTAGAGGTCTGTAACGAGACCTGCTACTCCCTATGATTTTTCTGTGTACAGACGTTACATTTACTGCTGTATTGAATGTTGAAAGGCTGACTGTGTCAAGGCTCTGATAAGATTAACCTTTCCCGCATACAAAAATTCTGCAGCAGACGACTTTGAAAACATACCCGAATAAAATTGGAGAATCCCTTTCAATGAAAGTACAATAATTGAATAGAGTTGAAAACATGGTGACAAAAGGAGAAATTTGCTCTCTTTGAGCAATTTCTTTTTTTGTTGCCATATTTTCAAAAATCCGTCTGCTGCAGAGGCATCAGAATGCTTCTATATGAGGGAAGGGGTTAGAAGTATGCAAAGACTCACTTGAGTCTTCATGGTTTGCACACTGCACCAAGCCTTGACTCCTTTATCATTTTATGCAGTAAATATTCATGACAATGTTCCATATATTTCAGGGCCTATATAAAGCTTTGAGATTCTGTCGGAAATCTTTAATACACGATATGCTAACAAAGGCATGGGAGATGTAAGTTATCTGTTCTGCATATTATTAAATTCTGCTATTGTGAATGACCAGAGATATACCCATATATGTTACTTCATTGGAAAACTGGTATTGACAATTCAATTATTATACACCCCGCAAACAAAGTTTTGGGGGGGTATATTGGAATCACCCTGTGCGTCCGTCCGTCTGTCCGTCCGTCTGTTTGTCCATATGTCTTGTAAGCGCAACTCCTCCTTAACGGCTGGACCAATTCTGATGAAACTTTACACAGTTGCAGTACACAACCTTGGGATGTGCATGAAGTAAGATTATCCCTGTCCATCCGTCCGTCTGTCCGTGTCCGTCTGTCTGTCCATATGTCTTGTAAGCGCAACTACTCCTTAACGGCTGGACCGATTCTAATGAAACTTTACACCGTTGCAGTACACAACCTGAGGATGTGCATGAAGTAAGATTATCCCTGTTCGTCCGTCCGTCTGTCCGTGTCCGTCTGTCTGTCCATATGTCTTGTAAGTGCAACTCCTCCTTAATGGCTGGACCGATTCTGATGAAACTTTACACAGTTGCAGTACACAACCTGAGGATGTGCATGAAGTAAGATTATCCCGGTTGGAAATATATCTGTCCGTCCGTCTGTCTGTCCATATGTCTTGTAAGCGTGGGACGGGGGTATCCTTTTGTGAGTTTACTCACAGTTCTAGTTAACCCTTTCCCACATACATCAAATCTGCAGCAGATGACTTTGAAAACGTCTTGGCAAAAGTGTGATAAATCCCAATAAATGAGAGTTGAATGATCAAATAAAGTTGAAAACAGTGTGTCAAAAGGAGAAAATTGCTCATTATGAGCAATTTCTTCTTTTGCCACATTGTTTTCATTGTTTCTGTAAGTGGGGAATGGGTTAACATTAATTTATTATAAGTCACCCTCAGGGTTCTTTGGTGGGGGTAGGGTGGAGGGGGGGGAGGGGAAATTACAAGTTTGCAACTTGTCTGTTAAAAAGTGCAAACATAGAAAAAGAAAAAAAATCTATGTAATAGATAGCTCTGATTTCAAATACTCCTCTGAGTGACCATTTACCCTGATTTTTAGCTCACCTGTCACATAGTGACAAGGTGAGCTTTTGTGATCGCCCTTCGTCTGTCGTCTGTCCACAATTTCTTGTGAACACGATAAAGTCTTCATTTATTATCTGATGTTTACCAAACTAATACAGTAGCTAGATATCCATGAGAGCTCGATTGGATGACCTTCACCATGACTTTTTGACGTTCTTTCTATTTTTGTAGAGCAATTCAATTAGGACCCTAAAACACTTACTCAGGTGAGCGATATTGGGCCATCATGGCCCTCTTGTTTATGTTTTTATACCCCCCGGCAAACAAAGTTTGGGGGGGTATATAGGAATCACCCTGTCTGTCCGTCTGTCCGTCTGTCTGTCTGTCTGTCCGTATGTCCACATTTCTTGTAAGCACTACTCCTCCTAAACGGCTCAATGGATTTGGTTCAAACTTTACATGAAGGTTACACATCATATGTAGATATGCATGAAGGAAGATCACACGCCTCGGACTCTTCCAAGGGGAGATAATTTAACTTAGAGGTTATCTGCGAGGGACTCCTGTGCACATACCTCCACATTTCTTGTAAGCACTACTCCTCCTAAACGGCTCAATGGATTTGGTTCAAATTTTACATGAAGGTTACACATCATATGTAGATATGCATGAAGGAAGATCATACGCCTCGGACTCTTCCAAGGGGAGATAATTCAACTTAGAGGTTATCTGCGAGGGACTCCTGTGCACATACCTCCACATTTCTTGTAAGCACTACTCCTCCTAAACGGCTCAATGGATTTGGTTCAAACTTTACATGAAGGTTACACATCATATGTAGATATGCATGAAGGAAGATCACACGCCTCGGACTCTTCCAAGGGGAGATAATTTAACTTAGAGGTTATCTGCGAGGGACTCCTGTGCACATACCTCCACATTTCTTGTAAGCACTACTCCTCCTAAACGGCTCAATGGATTTGGTTCAAACTTTACATGAAGGTTACACATTATATGTAGATATGCATGAAGGAAGATCACACGCCTCGGACTCTTCCAAGGGGAGATAATTTAACTTAGAGGTTATCTGCGAGGGACTCCTGTGCACATACCTCCACATTTCTTGTAAGCACTACTCCTCCTAAACGGCTCAATGGATTTGGTTCAAATTTTACATGAAGGTTACACATCATATGTAGATATGCATGAAGGAAGATCATACGCCTCGGACTCTTCCAAGGGGAGATAATTCAACTTAGAGGTTATCTGCGAGGGACTCCTGTGCACATACCTCCACATTTCTTGTAAGCACTACTCCTCCTAAACGGCTCAATGGATTTGGTTCAAACTTTACATGAAGGTTACACATCATATGTAGATATGCATGAAGGAAGATCACACGCCTCGGACTCTTCCAAGGGGAGATAATTTAACTTAGAGGTTATCTGCGAGGGACTCCTGTGCACATACCTCCACATTTCTTGTAAGCACTACTCCTCCTAAACGGCTCAATGGATTTGGTTCAAACTTTACATGAAGGTTACACATCATATGTAGATATGCATGAAGGAAGATCACACGCCTCGGACTCTTCCAAGGGGAGATAATTTAACTTAGAAGTTATCTGCGAGGGACTCCTGTGCACATACCTCCACATTTCTTGTAAGCACTACTGATTAAAACTGTATATGAAGGCTACACATTATATGTAGATATGCATGAAGGAAGATTTTTCTCCTCAGATTCTTCCAATGGAAGATAAGCAAAGTAGAAACTTTACCATTGTATCCGATGCTTTGGGAGGGGAGCGGGGGGTATTCTTCAGTGAGCTTTGCTCACAGTATTTCTAGTTATACCCCCCGGCAAACAAAGTTTGGGGGGGTATATAGGAATCACCCTGTCTGTCCGTCTGTCTGTCCGTCTGTCTGTCCGTCTGTCTGTCCGTCTGTCTGTCTGTCTGTCTGTCCGTATGTCCACATTTCTTGTAAGCACTACTCCTCCTAAACGGCTCAATGGATTTGGTTCAAACTTTACATGAAGGTTACACATCATATGTAGATATGCATGAAGGAAGATCACACGCCTCGGACTCTTCCAAGGGGAGATAATTTAACTTAGAGGTTATCTGCGAGGGACTCCTGTGCACATACCTCCACATTTCTTGTAAGCACTACTCCTCCTAAACGGCTCAATGGATTTGGTTCAAACTTTACATGAAGGTTACACATCATATGTAGATATGCATGAAGGAAGATCATATGCCTCGGATTCTTCCAAGGGCAGATAATTCAACTTAGAGGTTACCTGCGAGGGACTCCTGTGCACATACCTCCACATTTCTTGTAAGCACTACTCCTCCTAAACGGCTCTATGGATTTGGGTCAAACTTTACATGAAGGTTACACATCATATGTAGATATGCATAAAGGAAGATCATATGCCTCGGATTCTTCCAAGGGCAGATAATTCAACTTAGAGGTTACCTGCGAGGGACTCCTGTGCACATACCTCCACATTTCTTGTAAGCACTACTCCTCCTAAACCTCTCAATGGATTTGGTTCAAACTTTACATGAAGGTTACACATCATATGTAGATATGCATGAAGGAAGATCATACGCCTCGGATTCTTCCAAGGGCAGATAATTTAACTTAGAGGTTACCTGCGAGGGACTCCTGTGCACATACCTCCACATTTCTTGTAAGCACTACTCCTCCTAAACGGCTCAATGGATTTGGTTCAAACTTTACATGAAGGTTACACATCATATGTAGATATGCATGAAGGAAGATCATACGCCTCGGATTCTTCCAAGGGCAGATAATTCAACTTAGAGGTTACCTGCGAGGGACTCCTGTGCACATACCTCCACATCTCTTGTAAGCACTACTCCTCCTAAATGGCTCAATGGATTTGGTTCAAACTTTACATGAAGGTTACACATCATATGTAGATATGCATAAAGGAAGATCATATGCCTCGGATTCTTCCAAGGGCAGATAATTCAACTTAGAGGTTACCTGCGAGGGACTCCTGTGCACATACCTCCACATTTCTTGTAAGCACTACTCCTCCTAAACCTCTCAATGGATTTGGTTCAAACTTTACATGAAGGTTACACATCATATGTAGATATGCATGAAGGAAGATCATACGCCTCGGATTCTTCCAAGGGCAGATAATTTAACTTAGAGGTTACCTGCGAGGGACTCCTGTGCACATACCTCCACATTTCTTGTAAGCACTACTCCTCCTAAACGGCTCAATGGATTTGGTTCAAACTTTACATGAAGGTTACACATCATATGTAGATATGCATGAAGGAAGATCATACGCCTCGGATTCTTCCAAGGGCAGATAATTCAACTTAGAGGTTACCTGCGAGGGACTCCTGTGCACATACCTCCACATCTCTTGTAAGCACTACTCCTCCTAAATGGCTCAATGGATTTGGGTCAAACTTTACATGAAGGTTACACATCATATGTAGATATGCATGAAGGAAGATCATATGTATCGGATTCTTCCAAGGGCAGATAATTCAACTTAGAGGTTACCTGCGAGGGACTCCTGTGCACATACCTCCACATTTCTTGTAAGCACTACTCCTCCTAAACGGCTCAATGGATTTGGTTCAAACTTTACATGAAGGTTACACATCATATGTAGATATGCATGAAGGAAGATCATACGCCTCGGATTCTTCCAAGGGCAGATAATTCAACTTAGAGGTTGCCTGCGAGGGACTCCTGTGCACATACCTCTACATTTCTTGTAAGCACTACTGAGTCAAACTGTATATGAAGGCTACACATTATATGTAGATATGCATGAAGGAAGATTTTTCTCCTCAGATTCTTCCAAGGGAAGATAAGCAAAGTAGAAACTTTACCAATGTATCCGATGCTTTGGGAGGGGAGCGGGGGGTATTCTTTAGTGAGCTTTGCTCACAGTATTTCTAGTTTTACAATTGGTCAAAGCATTGTAGCCAGTTGATAATGCCAGTTCTTTAACCCTTTCCCACAAACGATAAATTTGCAGCAGACTCTGAAAATGAAAGTTCAATAATGGAATAGCGTTGAAAACATGGTGACAAAAGGAGAAATTGCTTGTTATACCCCCCGGCAAACAAAGTTTGGGGGGGTATATAGGAATCACCCTGTCTGTCCGTCTGTCCGTCTGTCTGTCCGTCTGTCTGTCCGTCTGTCTGTCCGTATGTCCACATTTCTTGTAAGCACTACTCCTCCTAAACGGCTCAATGGATTTGGTTCAAACTTTACATGAAGGTTACACATCATATGTAGATATGCATGAAGGAAGATCACACGCCTCGGACTCTTCCAAGGGGAGATAATTTAACTTAGAGGTTATCTGCGAGGGACTCCTGTGCACATACCTCCACATTTCTTGTAAGCACTACTCCTCCTAAACGGCTCAATGGATTTGGTTCAAACTTTACATGAAGGTTACACATCATATGTAGATATGCATGAAGGAAGATCACACGCCTCGGACTCTTCTTATCTGCGAGGGACTCCTGTGCACATACCTCCACATTTCTTGTAAGCACTACTCCTCCTAAACGGCTCAATGGATTTGGTTCAAACTTTACATGAAGGTTACACATCATATGTAGATATGCATGAAGGAAGATCACACGCCTCGGACTCTTCCAAGGGGAGATAATTTAACTTAGAGGTTATCTGCGAGGGACTCCTGTGCACATACCTCCACATTTCTTGTAAGCACTACTCCTCCTAAACGGCTCAATGGATTTGGTTCAAATTTTACATGAAGGTTACACATCATATGTAGATATGCATGAAGGAAGATCATACGCCTCAGACTCTTCCAAGGGGAGATAATTCAACTTAGAGGTTATCTGCGAGGGACTCCTGTGCACATACCTCCACATT
Source organism: Serripes groenlandicus (assembly GCA_031761405.1). Taxonomy (NCBI): domain Eukaryota; kingdom Metazoa; phylum Mollusca; class Bivalvia; order Cardiida; family Cardiidae; genus Serripes; species Serripes groenlandicus. The sequence goes on from JASEVX010000003.1 coordinate 64,730,273, forward strand.
TCTTGTAAGCACTACTCCTCCTAAACGGCTCAATGGATTTGGTTCAAACTTTACATGAAGGTTACACATCATATGTAGATATGCATGAAGGAAGATCACACGCCTCGGACTCTTCCAAGGGGAGATAATTTAACTTAGAGGTTATCTGCGAGGGACTCCTGTGCACATACCTCCACATTTCTTGTAAGCACTACTCCTCCTAAACGGCTCAATGGATTTGGTTCAAACTTTACATGAAGGTTACACATCATATGTAGATATGCATGAAGGAAGATCATACGCCTCAGACTCTTCCAAGGGGAGATAATTCAACTTAGAGGTTATCTGCGAGGGACTCCTGTGCACATACCTCCACATTTCTTGTAAGCACTACTCCTCCTAAACGGCTCAATGGATTTGGTTCAAACTTTACATGAAGGTTACACATCATATGTAGATATGCATGAAGGAAGATCACACGCCTCGGACTCTTCCAAGGGGAGATAATTTAACTTAGAGGTTATCTGCGAGGGACTCCTGTGCACATACCTCCACATTTCTTGTAAGCACTACTCCTCCTAAACGGCTCAATGGATTTGGTTCAAACTTTACATGAAGGTTACACATCATATGTAGATATGCATGAAGGAAGATCACACGCCTCGGACTCTTCCAAGGGGAGCGGGGGGTATTCTTCAGTGAGCTTTGCTCACAGTATTTCTAGTTTTGAGCAATTTCTTCTTTCTGCTGCCATGTTTTCAGAAAGCCGTCTGCTGCAGGAGTGTCAGATGTGAGGGAAAGGGTTAAATTCCCAAGGATGCTCAGCTAAGGTGTATGAATCAGTCTGTCCAGCATGCTTTCATTTACTGAATTTTTGCAGATGACACAGTCATGTTCCTTTGATTATTCATGTCTTTATTGAGATTAATTGATTGATTAGGGCTTAACGCCGTTTTCAACAATTTTTCAGTCCTATCATGGCGGCCAGTTTACCTACTCATGTGTTTCTAAGCTTTCTCACACCATGTAATCCACACAACATTCTTTCCAAGCAACTGACTGCTTTTCCACATAGACTGTTAGCCCATTGGTGAAAGACGAACGATGCTTGGTCTTTATTGAGATCAGTTTCAATTAAACAAATTAGCCCTTTCCCACATATAGATGCCTTCAGACATCTCTGCAGCAGACGACCTTTCTAAAGATTGTAACAAAAGAAGAAATTGCTCAAAACAAGCAATTTCTCCTTTTACCACAATGTTTTCAATTGTCTTTAGTAAGATACAATTTCCCTGTTTTTGCCTAATTGTTTTCAGTCTTCTGCAGATTTGTTGTTTGTGGAAAAGTGTTAATAAAGCCTATGAACATGTCAACAAAAAATGTTAACTGTTTTTCAGGAGACAAGAAAAGAAAGTAAGTCCTGAATTACGTATAGCCTCGATGGAAGGAGATGCGGACAAATTGTACTGTATACTGGAGGATGGGGATAACGTGGACTCAAAGGTATTGCAGGGATAACTGGCATCTTTAACCCTTTGCCCACAAACAACAAATATGCAGCAGACAACTTTGAAAACATATTGGCCAAAATACGAAAACCTTCTGTAAATGAATGGATTATTCTCCAAAAGAGTTGAAAATATTGTGGAAAAGGGAGAATATGCTGAAATGCATTTGTATAAAGGAAAAGTTTGTAAAGAAAAAATTGCCTCGTCCATATTTTCTATGCTAAGGAATGGAGATGCATCTTTGGACGACAGTGTGTCACAAATATAAGTTGTGTCATTGTGATCGTGACCTTGTTCTGCCATATTTCTTATGCTATCACACCAAAAATTACCAAATTTGGTATATATAGAAGCATCTTGGAAAGATGATGATTTACATACCTTTGAATATTCTTGTTTTATATCTTTAAAATTATAATTTCAAGATGAAATGTGTGTATGCACAATGCTATAAAGCATTTGCACAGGTTGCCGCCTCTTAATTTTTAACCAGGTTTTCCGACGGAAAAATCTGGTTATTAGTTTGGCGAAGTAGGCGGGCGGGCGGGCGTCAACTTTCCTTGTCCGGACCATAACTTTGCCATGCATAGAGGTATTTTTAGCTCGACTATTCGAAGAATATGAGAGCTTTACTACTCGCCCCGGCGTCGGCGTCCGGTTAAAGTTTTAGGGCAAGTTGGCATTTTCATTCATAAGTATTTGTGCTAGGGCTTTAATATTTGGAATATAGTTACATCTTATACCTTTCTTCACATTGAATGCTGAAGATGCTGAATGAGACCTTATTTTTGGGGTAAAAAACCTGATTTACGGTGGTTAAAGTTTTAGGGCAAGTTGGATTTTTTTTTTTTTCTTTTCTCAATAATTACTTATGCTAGGGCTTTTATATTTGGAATATAATTACATCTAATACCTGTCTTCATATTGTATGCTGAAGATTCTGAGTGAGACCTTCTTTTTGGGGTAAAAGACGTGATTTTGGGTGGTTAAAGTTTTAGGGCAAGTTGGCACTTTCATTTAATTTTTATTTTTTCTCAATAAGTATTTGTGCTACGGCTTTAATACTTGGAATGTAGTTACATCTTATACCTTTCTTCACATTGAATGCTGAAGATGCTGAATGAGACCTTCTTTTTGGGGTAAAAAACCTGATTTTCGGTGGTTAAAGTTTTAGGGCAAGTTGGCCTTTTCATTTAATTTTTTAATTTTTCTCAATAAGTATTTGTGCTACGGCTTTAATATTTGGAATGTAGTTACATCTTATACCTTTCTTCACATTGAATGCTGAAGATGCTGAATGAGACCTTTTTTGGGGGGTAAAAAACCTGATTTACGGTGGTTAAAGTTTAAGGGCAAGTTGGAATTTTTTTTTTTCTTTTTTTTTCTCAATAATTACTTATGCTAGGGCTTTTATATTTGGAATATAATTACATTTAATACCTGTCTTCATATTGTATGCTGAAGATTCTGAGTGTGACCTTCTTTTTGGGGTAAAAGACGTGATTTTGGGTGGTTAAAGTTTTAGGGCAAGTTGGCCTTTTCATTTAATTTTTTAATTTTTCTCAATAAGTATTTGTGCTACGGCTTTAATATTTGGAATGTAGTTACATCTTATACCTTTCTTCACATTGAATGCTGAAGATGCTGAATGAGACCTTTTTTGGGGGGTAAAAAACCTGATTTACGGTGGTTAAAGTTTAAGGGCAAGTTGGAAATTTTTTTTTTCTTTTTTTTTCTCAATAATTACTTATGCTAGGGCTTTTATATTTGGAATATAATTACATTTAATACCTGTCTTCATATTGTATGCTGAAGATTCTGAGTGTGACCTTCTTTTTGGGGTAAAAGACGTGATTTTGGGTGGTTAAAGTTTTAGGGCAAGTTGGCCTTTTCATTTAATTTTTTAATTTTTCTCAATAAGTATTTGTGCTACGGCTTTAATATTTGGAATGTAGTTACATCTTATACCTTTCTTCACATTGAATGCTGAAGATGCTGAGTGTGACCTTTTTGGGGTAAAAAAGATGATTTTGGGTGGTTATAGTTTTAGGGCAAGTTAGCATTTTCATTTAATTTTTTAATTTTTCTCAATAAGTACTTGTGTTAGGGCTTTCATATTTGGAATATAATTACATATAATACCTTTCTTCACATTGTATGTTGAAGATGCGGAGTGTGACTTTTTGGGAATAAATAACATGATTTTTGTTTGATTTTAAGAATTTTAGATAAATTCATAATTTTTGGTTACATTCCTTTCTAATTGTGATCATTCATTTATCAAATATAATTCTTCAACATATCAAACGGGTTTTGCATGATGTCAAACATTTGGTAAACCTTTTTTTAAGGTTTTGCTATTTTTGGACTCGGTCAGTTTTAACATTTGCGTTTAGCTCAACGTTAAAGTTTCATAATTCAAATCACTTCATACTTCACACATTTGTTAAGGACCATCGTACAATTAGGTTAGATAACTCCATTGTATCCTAAATATGGAGTAATGGCCCTTGAATTACTTAGAAAATTTTGCCACAATGTTTTCTAGTTTTTGTCATAGGTTATCCATTCAATTATGGAGATTTTCTACGTTTTGACAAAATATGTTCAAAGTCGTCTGCTGCAGAATTGCCATATGAGGGAAAGGGTTAATAGTACTTAAGTGCAATATAATGAAGTAGTGCTTTATGTGAATAAGCGGCATATAGTCGAGCGCGCTGTCCTCCGACAGCTCTTGTCAAATAACTTGGCACAAACATGCACCATATCAAGACGATGTGCCAAATGCAAAAAAAAATCCGTAGATTCAAGGTCAAGGTCACAGTGATAAGAAATAGACTTTAATTGAACTTTTCTTGTCCGGACCATAACTTTGTCATGCATAGAGATATTTTCAAATAACTTGGCACAAACATGCACCATATCAAGACGATGTGCCAAATGCAAAAAAAAATCTGTAGGGTCAAGGTCACAGTGATAAGAAAAAGACTTTAATTGAACTTTTCTTGTCCGGATCATAACTTTGTCATGCATAGAGATATTTTCAAATAACTTCGCACAAACATGCACCATATCAAGACGATGTGCCAAATGCAAAAAAAAATTCTGTAGATTCAAGGTCAAGGTCACAGTGATAAGAAATAGACTTTAATTGATATTTTCTTGTCCAGACCATAACTTTGTCATGCATAGAGATATTTTCAAATAACTTGGCACAAACATGCACCATATCAAGACGATGTGCCGAATGCAAAAAGAAATTCTGTAGATTCAAGGTCAAGGTCACAGTGATAAGAAATAGACTTTAATTGAACTTTTCTTGTCCGGACCATAACTTTGTCATGCATAGAGATATTTTCAAATAACTTGGCACAAACATGCACCATATCAAGACGATGTGCCAAATGCAAAAATCTGTAGATTCAAGGTCAAGGTCACAGTGATAAGAAATAGACTTTAATTGAACTTTTCTTGTCCGGACCATAACTTTGTCATGCAGAGATATTTTCAAATAACTTGGCACAAACATGCACCATATCAAGACGATGTGCCAAATGCAAAAAAAAATTCTGTAGATTCAAGGTCAAGGTCACAGTGATAAGAAATAGACTTTAATTGAACTTTTCTTGTCCGGACCATAACTGTGTCATGCATAGAGATATTTTTAAATAAGGCACAAATATGAACTATATCAATATGATGTGTCACATGCAAAACTTTTGTCTGTAGCTTCAAGGTCAAGGTCACAGTGACAACAAATAGAGATATGCACAATTTTCATGTTTAGCTTCCAGGTCAAGGTCACAGTGACAGAAAATATACTTTACTTGAACATTACTTTACCATGCATATAGATATTTTTAAATAACTTCGCGCAAATATGCTCCATATTAAATAACTTGGCAATTTAAAAGAATATAGCATAGATATGAGTAAGTTTCATAACCTCGGGCCCTGGATCTAGTTTGTTTGCAAAGGCATAAACACGTTACTATCAAGTAAAGGGTTAAGGCAGATCACTGATTATCAACCTGGCATTAGGGATCCTAAAATGTGGCTGCTTACAACAAAAGGTTGCTTATATCTTTTATCTATTATATGTTCTTAATAAATGAGGCCATCAACACACGATTGACTGTATTGAACTGATATTTGTTAGATAAAATTGTGATATATTTAATTGACAAAGTAATTATGATTATTCATCAATAGAAATATTCCCTGTTACTTGAATTACTAGCTTTGATTAACTATTAACAGAAAGATTTGACAGATCTGTTAATTCTTAATCAAACACCTTCCATTATAGAAAACCTGGTTTCATGGAATTTCCATGTCTTGTTAAGATTTGTTTGATTGAGACCCCTGAGAACATATTTTTTTTTTTTTTTTTCCCACAGAGTGACCTAAGCAACCAATCAGGATTATATATTGCTGTAGAAAACAATCACTTAGATGTCATCCGGCTGCTCATTGAGGTAAAAATGCTAGCTTTTAATCTCAACTGAGCACAAAGAAATTTATTGTGATCACCTTGTGTCAGTCGTCATGTGTATCGCATTGTCAATAATTTCTTCACTGGAATGATCCTCTTTAAAAACTGTTGAAAGAATAAACCCTTTCCCACATGCAACAAATCTGCAACAGACGACTCTGAAAATATCTCGACAATAATTTGGAAAATCTCCTTAAATGAAGACATACTTATTGAATAGAGTTGAAAACATTGTATCAAAAGGAGAATTTTTTTGAGCAATTTCTTCTTTTGTCAAAAAGTTTTCATGCGTCGTCTGCTGCAGAGGCATTGGAAAGCATCTACATGAGGGAAAGGATTAAATTCTATTAATAACTTTAGTTGTTGCAGCAAAAGAAAGAGGAGGCTTGACAATCGAAATTCTTCTCTTTTACTGATGGCCTGATTTTGGGATAATTTCGCAGACCCACAACAAAAACTGTTATTGATTGGTTTGACAAACATAATCACCAGGGCGGTCAATTCACTGAACTTAAAAAAATTCCTGTTCTGAAAGTTCTTGTCTGCTTAAAAGATAAGAGGCTTATATTTTTATCCTCAGAGAGGAGCAGATCTAAGAAAGCGCGATATGGAGAGTGGCAACACAATATTACATGTGGTGTGCAGGACAGGGCACATGGAGATAGCCCAGTATCTTCTTCAATTCTGTAGAACTTACAGCGAGGAAAGGGCTCAGAGAACCAAAGTCGATATTAATGCAGTGAACAATGATAGAAAAACTGCTCTTCAGATTGCTGCAGAAAAAGGTAAAAAAATTTGTTTGTCAAGTTGGAAATTGAATATCCCCCTTTTCCACAAAAATGCTTTTCCTACTCTGTCAGATAAAGGCAAATTTAGCCTGGTTAATTTCTGTATCACCTGCATTGCAAGGACAACATAGGGATCACTTCTCTGTCATCTGTCTCTGATGATTCCACTTACTGACATATTGGCAGGTAACACACGACTGTGTTCCTCAAACACTCCTGTTATTGAGATGTCTGCCTTGGCTGGGAGACACATAGGGATCTTTGTATGTCACACTTTCACTTACTGACATATTGGCAGGTAACACATGTGTTTCTCAAACACTCCTGTTATTGAGATGTCTGCCTTGGCTAGGAGACACATAGGGATCTTTGTATGTCACACTTTCACTTACTGACATATTGGCAGGTAACACATGTGTTTCTCAAACACTCCTGTTATTGAGATGTCTGCCTTGGCTAGGAGACACATAGGGATCTTTGTATGTCACACTTTCACTTACTGACATATTGGCAGGTAACACATGTGTTTCTCAAACACTCCTGTTATTGAGATGTCTGCCTTGGCTAGGAGACACATAGGGATCTTTGTATGTCACACTTTCACTTACTGACATATTGGCAGGTAACACATGCGTTTCTCAAACACTCCTGTTATTGAGATGTCTGCCTTGGCTAGGAGACACATAGGGATCTTTGTATGTCACACTTTCACTTACTGACATATTGGCAGGTAACACATGTGTTTCTCAAACACTCAGGTTATTGAGATGTCTGCCTTGGCTAGGAGACACATAGGGATCTTTGTATGTCACACTTTCACTTACTTAATATTGGCAGGTAACACATGTGTTTCTCAAACACTCAGGTTATTGAGATGTCTGCCTTGGCTAGGAGACACATAGGGATCTTTGTATGTCACACTTTCACTTACTGACATATTGGCAGGTAACACATGTGTTTCTCAAACACTCAGGTTATTGAGATGTCTGCCTTGGCTAGGAGACACATAGGGATCTTTGTATGTCACACTTTCACTTACTGACATATTGGCAGGCAACAAAAGGGGAAATTATTCATAATGACCGTAAGATTTTTACCTGGGCACGTTGTGATCACTCATTGTCCGTCATTTGTTCAAATATTCTTCTCTGAAACTACTGGTCTGATTTCAAAGTAATTTCCCAGGAAGGTTGCCTAGTTGGACCTCATCAAAAAAAACTAAGAATTTAATTCCAACTTAAACTTTGGTTGCTGCGGCATCAGAAAAGGGGAAAAATGCCAAGTCTTTAAAAATCTTCTTGTCCAAAAATACAGGCCCGATTTAAATAAAAAAATTATTTTGCACAAATGTTCCTTGGATGACCCTTCATCAAGATTATTCAAACTATTCTGATCCGTTGGAAAAACATGGCCGCCAGGGGCTGTAGCTTTTTTTTCCTTATTTGTGTATAGTGAAAACCTAAAAAATCTTTTTTCCAATAGTACAGGCCTGATTTGAAAATAATTTCGCACAAATGTTCCTTTGGTGACCCTTTAACAAGTGTGTTCAAGTTCTATCTATCCTTTGAAAACATGGCTGCCAGGGGCTTGGCCCGATTTGAAAATTATTTTGCACAAATGTGCCTTGGGTGACCCTCTACCAAGATTATTCAAATTATTCCGTCCACTTAAAACCATAGCCGCCAAGAACATTGAAAACTGAGATTTCTGTTAAATCAGGTGAGTGATATAGGACCATTATGGTCCTCTTGTTTCCAAATGTTTTAAAAGCTTTTCATAAATGATTCTTTCGTTCATAGAGGTTTTTCCATATTTATACCCCCAGATACATCGTATATGGGGGCTCTATAGGAGTCACGCTTGTCGGTCGGTCCGTTTGTCGGTCCGTTGGTCTGTGGACATTTGTTGTGAACACTATTTCTCAGCAACCCTTGGTCAGAATTCAATATAACTTCACAAGAATGATTGATACCAAGCCTAGTTGTGCATATTGTGGGCGTGTTGCACTGGAATTATTTTTAAATGATTTATGGCCCCTTGAATTTCTCATACATATTACATATATGTCCATATTTTGTGAACACTATTTCTCAGCAACCCTTGATCAGAATTTAATATAACTTCACAAGAATGATTGATACCAAGCTTAGTTGTGCATATTGTCTGTGTGTTGCACTGGAATTATTTCTAAATGAGTTATGGCCCCTTGAATTTCTCATACATATGTATATTGTCAGGCACCAGCTGGGGGTATTCATCACCTTCAGTGATATTTCTAGTTTTGTCCAGATATTATTCATCTGCTAGCAATTGGCTATAAGTAACGAAACCAGTTTGTTTCAGGGTTCGTCAAACTGATAACACTATTGATCACAAAGGGAGCAACAACAGCCCTTTTAAACAGTCAGGGTTCCTTGTTTACCTGTCCCGAGTTTGAGGGAGCACGAGTGGCGATAGAGAAGCACAGACTTGAACATACAGCCCAGGTCATGGCACTCATACACGACAAGTCGAAACGCTCTATGGAGAAACTGAAGCAAATATGGGTGGTATGTTACCCTTTCTCTCATACAGACCCATTTTGACGACTGTGCAGCAGCCAGAAAAGAGAAATTGCAGAATATTGTAGAATATGTTATAGAAAATATGAAAAGAATAAAGTTGAGGTTTTTTACTCTTTCCATAATACAATAAATCTGCAGCAACAACTTAGAAATCATCGAGGCAAACATTTAATAATTTTTTTTAATGAAAGTATTATTATTGTTGAATGAGCAATATCTCTTTTTATCACAATTCAATTTTTTTTTATTGTTTTAGGTACTCTTTAGCATTAATATGCTCTTAAATATTTCCATCAACATTTCCCATTCTATAAAAGCTAAAACAATTTGCTCCGTTCTGCTAAAAAATAAAAAAGATATTGCTATAGTTTCACAAACTGTTTCCTTTTCAGCCACGATTTGATCACAACCTAAGGGATAAGAATGGTGACACTCCGTTAATGGTTGCCTGTAAATGTGGTAGAATAGATCTGGTGAAATACCTGTTGCCGTCTGCTGTTTATGCAAATCATATTATGAGTGATGATGAGTAAGTTAACATAAATCCTTTCCCACATACAACAAATCTACAGCAGACGACTTTAAACACATCTGGACAATAAGGTGAAAAATCTCCATAATTGAGAGTTGAAAAAACATTGTGACTAAAGGTGAAATTGCTCATCATGAGCAATTTCGCCTTTTGTCGCAATGTTTTCAAAAGTTGTCTGCTGCAGATGCGTCAAAATGCGTCTGTTAGTGCAAAAACCCTTTCCCACATACAAATCCACTCAAATGAAAATAACTGACAAAGGTGCATTAGCATCCGTTCCCTTCAATATCAGTGTACAGGTACGGGCATCAGTATAAATAGTCCTGGATTTTTGAAATTAGAATATTAACCCATATACTGGGACTAACTCTTTCCTACATGTAAACACTTTCTGAGCCTCTACAACAGACAACTTTTGAAAACATTGTGGTAAAACATTGTGGTAAGAGGAGTAACTCCATGACAGGATATTTTCTGTTTGAAGGAAATACATCTATCTTGAAAATTGAATCTACAAATTTGTAACATTGTTCTAATTCTCCCTAAATATTTTCAATAGTCATCTGCTGCAAACAAATATTAATGGTACCTTCTATGTTTTTAAAACGGATATTTTTGTACCCTTTCCATCATACAACAAATTTGCAGGAGTCTTTTTGAAAATATTTGGTCAAAAATAAGGAAAGTTTCTACAACTTAAAGACCAATTATTTAATAGAAATATTGTGGCAAAAGGAGAAATTGCTCATTATGAGCAGTATCTCCTTTTTCCCTCATGTTTTTAAATGTTGTCTGCTGTAGAGGCCTCAGAAAACATCTGTATGTGGGAAAGGGTAAGTGATTACCATCATGCGTGTTCAGCTATCAGTAATGGTTTGATGTAGCAGAAGTGTAATGTCAAGTAGCACCCAAGCTGTAATACGGGAGATAACTACCTGACAGTTCGTTTTACCACCCAACTCAAGTAGATTAAATCTTATTTCATACCTCCTCTTAACCCTTTCCCACATAGAACAAATCTGCAGCAGTAACTTCTAGGCAAAAAGAAAATCCCTATGAATGAAAATATAATTGTTGAATGAGTTGAAAACATTGTGGTAAAAGAAGAAATTTATCATTGTCAGAAATCTTTCCTTTTTGTGTCACCCTGCGTAGCATGGTAAGGCACTTAGGGATTACTTTTTTTTTTGTCCGTCACACTTTTTCGTCACACTTTCAATGAGCAGGTGCAGGTGATACACGTGATCCGCAGAGCACTCCATTCTAGTTTCTACATAGCTTTTGCGTCAAGAGGTAGCTTACATGTGGGAAAGGGTTGATATATTGCATTTCCCATATGTCCACCCTCTGTGTTTGTTATTTCGAAATTTGATATGTTGAAAACAAGTTCACTTCAGTGTTGCGATATCCTTGCTAGTTACAAATCGGCCAATCAGCATTGAGTAGCTGTCAGTCACTCTGTGGTTAACTCTTTCCTTCATATAAACGCTTTATGATGCCTCTGCAGCAGACGGCTTTTTGAAAAAATAGTGACAAAATATTTCCCACTTTTAGTCATAGGTTATCCATTTAATTATAGAGATTTTCTATTTTTTGACAAAATATGTTCAAAGTCGTCGGCTGCAGAATTGTCGTATGAGGGAAAGGGTTGCTTGGATTGCATGACAATGAAATCCCAATGGTGACATGGCAGATCGATATGACTGTTGATCCACCAGTTAGTTAAATAAAGGCATCATGTCTGCTTTGTGCCTGGCATAAAGGATAGGATTAAGAAGTATAATATGAGCCGCCCGCGAGAAAACCAACATTATGGTCTCTGCGTAATGTATCGACCCAGATCAGCCTGCGCAGTCCACGCACACTGTTTTTAGGGCCGACACATTCCGTCTCAGTGGGATAAAGGTATGTATAGAGTAATGATTTTGAAAACAGAAAATCCACAGGAGGCGAAAAAAGTCTATCCGGGTAAGCCTGCACGGCATGCTTATTCTGATCCGGGTTGATACTTTACACAGAGTCCACAATGTTGGTTTTCATGCAGGAGGGCTCATATGTTCAGGACAAAGATATAAAATCAGCTATTTCTATAGGGTTATCACAACAAGAGACACTATATAAGTAACAGGTATCTGCCACTCATTATCTCTGTTATTACCCAATCAAATCCTATAATGTGAGTAGTACTGAGTACTTAAATTAGATGCCTTAGTCTCAAAATAAGGTTAACCCTTTCCCTCATATAGACGCTTTCTGACGCCTCTGCAGCAGACGGCTATTTGAAAACATAGTGACAAAAGAAGAAATTGCACAAAACGTGCAATTTCTCCTTTTGTCACAATGTTTTCCACGTTTAGTCATAGGTTATCCATTCAATTATGGAGATTTTCTATGTTTTGACAAAATATGTTCAAAGTCGTCTGCTGCAGAATTGTCGTATAAGGGAAAGGGTTAAACAATCTAATAAGATGTTTAGAAAATGAATTATGCCCCTAAGCTCTATAAACAAACATTTTACTTCTAGTATTTTAATCATGTGATAATGACATAGTTATTACGCAGATTTTTCTTTTCTTTTCATTTCCTAGTTGTGACAGTAAATCAGATGACTCAGGTGTACCAGACTTGCCTCCATGGAGATCTAGGGCAGATTCTGTTTTAGGTAACCTTAGTAAGTTTACCCTTTCCCACATGCAGACACATTAAGATGCATGTGCAGAAGCTGCATTTTGAAAACATTGTGACAAAAGAGAAATTGCCCATGATGCGTCTCATGATGTTTGCAACAATCTTTACGAAAGTGGTTTGCTGCAGATTGTTCAAATAGTGTCTGCAAGTGTTTATATATATGGTTATATTCTATGTATAACTCTGATTGGCTGCAGATGTTTCAAATAGTGTCTACAAGTGTAAAATGGTTGATATTGTTATATTGAAAACTTTAAAAATCCTCAAAAAATATCTGGCCAATTTTCAAATAATTTTGCTGAAATGTTGCTTTGGTGACCCTCTTCAAGATTTCTTCTAGGCATATCGGGTGGTAAAAAAAAAGCTATTGTTGTGGTAGCCTGGTAGGTATCCCAATCACATTGCATAATTCAGATGAGCGATCCAGGTCCATCATGGCCCTCTTGTTTGTTTTATTAGCTCACCTGTCAAGTAGTGACATGGTGAGCTTTTGTGATCGCCCTTTGTCCGTCGTCTGTCGTCCGTCGTCTGTCGTCCGTCCACAATTTCTTGTGAACACGATACAGTTTTCATTTATTATCTGATGTTTACCAAATTTATTCAGTAGCTAGATATCCATGAGAGCTCGGTTCCTTTCGAAAACCAGCCAGATCCGTTCATGCATGATGGGACTATGGCCCTTTAAAATTGGCAAAATTGCTATAATTGACCTTGTGAACAAGTTAAAGTCATCATTTATTATCCCATGTTTACCAAACTTATACAGTAGCTAGATATAAATGAGAGCTCGGTTGCTTTCGAAAACCAGATCCGTCCATGCATGACCCTTTAAAATTTGCAAAATTGTTATAATTATGTCTCCCCCTGTATACAGGGGAGATATATTGTTTTTGTCCTGGGCGTCTGTCTGTCTGTCTGTCCGTCTGTCCGAAATCGTGTCCGCTCCATATCTCCAAGACGGCTTGAAGGATTTTCATGAAACTTGGCTCACATGTTCACCTCATCAAGGCGACGTGCAGAACCCGCGTCTCGACAATATAGGGTCAAGGTCACGCTTGAAGGTCAAAGGTTTGAGGCTTTATTTCGTGTCCGCTCCATATCTCCCAGACGGCTTGAAGGATTTTCATGAAACTTGGGTCACATGTTCACCTCATCAAGGCGACGTGCAGAACCCGCATCTCGACAATATAGGGTCAAGGTCAAGGTCACACTTGAAGGTCAAAGGTTTGAGGCTTTATTTCGTGTCCGCTCCATATCTCCGAGACGGCTTGAAGGATTTTCATGAAACTTGGGTCACATGTTCACCTCATCAAGGCGACGTGCAGAACCTGCGTCTCGACAATATAGGGTCAAGGTCAAGGTCACGCTTGAATGTCAAAGGTTTGAGGCTTTATTTCGTGTCCGCTCCATATCTCCCAGACGGCTTGAAGGATTTTCATGAAACTTGGGTCACATGTTTACCTCATCAAGGCGACGTGCAGAACCCGCGTCTCGACAATATAGGGTCAATGTCAAGGTCACGCTTGAAGGTCAAAGGTTTGAGGCTTTATTTCGTGTCCGCTCCATATCTCCCAGACGGCTTGAAGGATTTTCATGAAACTTGGGTCACATGTTCACCTCATCAAGGTGACGTGCAGAACTTGCGTCTCGACAATATAGGGTCAATGTCAAGGTCACGCTTGAAGGTCAAAGGTTTGAGGCTTTATTTTGTGTCCGCTCCATATCTTCCAGACGGCTTGAAGGATTTTAATGAAACTTTGGTCACATGTTCACCTCATCAAGGCGACGTGCAGAACCCATGTCTCGACAATATAGGGTCAAGGTCAAGGTCACGCTTGAAGGTCAAAGGTTTGAGGCTTTATTTCGTGTCCGCTCCATATCTCCAAGACGGCTTGAAAGATTTTCATGAAACTTGGGTCACATGTTCACCTCATCAAGGCGATGTGTAGAACCCATGTCTCGACTGTCTGTCTGTCTGTCCGTCCGTCTGTCCGTCCCAAATCGTGTCCGCTCCATATCTCCAAGACGGCCTGAAGGATTTTCATGAAACTTGGGTCAAATGTTCACCTCATCAAGGCGATGTGCAGAACCCATGTCTCGACTGTCTGTCTGTCTGTCCCAAATTTATAGGTTGGAATGTTTTGAGAGATTTTGACAGATATTTGAGGGGAGACATCTGTTTTTTGCAAAAACAATTCTAGTTGATTTTGTGAACACGATAAAAACTTAATTTATTTGTCACATGTCCCTTACATTGATTTGGTGTGGTGTCCGTGCGTCCGTAAACAATTGCTTGTGAATGCGATACAGTCTTCAGTTTTGATTGAATCTCAATCCAACTTATACAGTAGTTAGATATCCATAAGAGCTCGGTTCCTTTCGCAAACCAGCCAGATCCGCCTATGCAAGACTGGATTATGGCCCTTGAAATTGTCAAAATTGCTATAATAGAGCTTGTGAACACAATAGAGGCTCCATTTACTATGTGATCTTCACTAAACTTACACAACATTTAGGTATCCATAAGAGCTTGGTTCCTTTTGCAAACCAGCCAGATCCGGCCATGCAAGACTGGATTATGGCCCTTGAAATTGTCAGAATTGCTATAATAGAGCTTGTGAACGCGATAAAGTCTTCAGTTTTGATTGTATCTCAATCAAACTTATATTGTAGTTAGATATCCATGAGAGTTCGGTTCCTTTCGCAAACCAGCCAGATCCTCCCATGCAAGATTGGATTATGGCCCTTGAAATTGTCAAAATTGCTATAATAGAGCTTGTGAACACAATAGAGGCTCCATTTATCATCTGATCTTCACCAAACTTAGATATTACTTAAATATTGATGAGAGCTTGGTTCCTTTCGAAAATCAGCCAGATGTGCCCTTGCATGACTGGATTATGGCCCTTGAAACTGTCAAAATTACTATAATACAGCTTGTGAACACAATAGAGCCTCCATTTACTATCCGATCTTCACCAAACTTAGATAGTAGTTAAATATTGATGAGAGCTCGGTTCCTTTCGCAAACCAGCCAGATCCACCCATGCAAGACTGGATTATGGCCCTTGAAATTGTCAAAATTGCTCTAATACAGCTTGTAAACACAAAAGAGCCTCCATTTACTATCCGATCTTCACCATACATACATGCTCTGGATTGAAAATGACCAAAGAACCATACCAGTAGAGCATAGGCCCTCATGGGCCTCTTGTTTGTCATATGTCCTTTACATTGATTTATAAACATGTGACCATGACCTTAGTGTAATCTTTTACAATCAAATATCATCATTGTCTTTGGATGACCTTCACCATGATTTTTTTACCTTCTTTCTTATTTTTGTAGACCAATTAAATTAGGACCCTAAAACACTTACTCAGGTGAGCGATATAGGGCCATCATGGCCCATTTGTTGTTACTAGGATTTGATCACTATCATAAAACTTGCAACAATGTTCATTTTTATTGTAAAATTTAACTCATTACATGGCAGGTTGGTTGAAATATCGACTAAAATACAAATTCAACTTTCCAGTATAATAATTATCTTTGAAACTAAACAAGAAACTTGCTAAAGATTTTTTTTTCATTCAGCAAAATATGCTTTATCAATTCATCCCAAATAAATTTGTAAACAGGTATGGTTAAAATAATATGGGTTGATTTGTCTCATAGTTGAGTTGAGTTGGCTGTAATCTCTCACATATGTCTCATAGTTGAGTTGAGTTGACTGTAATCTCTCACATATGTCTCATAGTTGAGTTGAGTTGGTTGTAATCTCTCACATATGTCTCATAGTTGAGTTGAGTTGGTTGTAATCTCTCACATATGTCTCGTAGTTGAGTTTACTTGGTTGTAATATCTCACATATGTCTCATAGTTGAGTTGGTTGTAATCTCTCACATATGTCTCATAGTTGAGTTGAGTTGGCTGTAATCTCTCACATATGTCTCATAGTTGACATGAGTTGGCTGTAATCTCTGACATATGTCTCATAGTTGAGTTGAGTTGGTTGTAATCTCTCACATATGTCTCATAGTTGAGTTGAGTTGGTTGTAATCTCTCACATATGTCTCGTAGTTGAGTTTACTTGGTTATAATATCTCACATATGTCTCATAGTTGAGTTGAGTTGGCTGTAATCTCTCACATATGTCTCATAGTTGAGTTGAGTTGGTTGTAATCTCTCACATATGTCTCATAGTTGAGTTGAGTTGGCTGTAATCTCTCACATATGTCTCATAGTTGAGTTGAGTTGGTTGTAATCTCTCACATATGTCTCATAGTTGAGTTGAGTTGGTTGTAATCTCTCACATATGTCTTGTAGTTGAGTTTACTTGGTTGTAATATCTCACATATGTCTCATAGTTGAGTTGAGTTGGCTGTAATCTCTCACATATGTCTCGTAGTTGAGTTGAGTTGGTTGTTATCTCTCACATATGTCTCATAGTTGAGTTGAGTTGGCTGTAATCTCTCGCATATGTCTCATAGTTGAGTTGAGTTGGCTGTAATCTCTCACATATGTCTCATAGTTGAGTTGAGTTGGTTGTAATCTCTCACATTTGTCTCATAGTTGAGTTGAGTTGGTTGTAATCTCTCACATATGTCTCGTAGTTGAGTTTACTTGGTTGTAATATCTCACATATGTCTCATAGTTGAGTTGAGTTGGCTGTAATCTCTCACATATGTCTCATAGTTGAGTTGAGTTGGTTGTAATCTCTCACATATGTCTCATAGTTGAGTTGAGTTGGCTGTAATCTCTCACATATGTCTCAAAGTTGAGATGAGTTGGCTGTAATCTCTGACATATGTCTCATAGTTGAGACGAGTTGGCTGTAATCTCTCACATGTTTCATAGTTGAGTTGAGTTGGCTGTAATCTCTCACATATGTCACATATGTCTTGTAGTTGAGTTGAGTTGGTTGTAATCTCTCACATATGCATCAATGTATTCACATTTACAGATGATTCTGAGAAATCTGCCGAGTTTACTGAAACGATGGCTCTTGGAGCTAGCTGTGAAGTAACTAGATCCTTAAACCCGAGGTAGGCTTTTTTAAAAATTCACTTTGTCACTTTTCTTTCCTGTGGAGACCTCAGCTGGAGAAGACTTGAAATGAGCAAAATTCTACTTTTGCCACAATGTTTTCAATTTTTATCAATAATTATATTTTCCATTTTTAGCTCGACTTTTGAATAAACGAGAGCTATTGTCATGACCCTAGTGTCGTTGTCATCGGCGGCGGCGTGGTCGTCCGGTTAAGGTTTTTTGTTCAGCTCAGCTTTTTTTCTGTTTTCTATCAGTCGAGCGTCTGTGCCGTACGTGGTGCTCTTGTTTTAAGTAGATGTTTTCAAAGTCTTCTGCTGCAGATTTTGTGTGTGTGGTAAACAAGTAAGGAGCAATAATGCAAGAGTTTCTACAGGATTTCAACTGCTTTTCAAATTTTGTCAAAAGAATTGCATCCAAGTTTGGTGATAATTTCATTAGGATTAAACTAATTATAGCACAGACAGTACACATTTGGTTCTATTCTGTTCTGTTGGTCAAGTTATTTTTCAGTGCAATGAAAAAGAGTAAATATTATATAAATTATAAATTTGCCTTCTTAATATCAATGAATACTTCTATAACCTTTCCCACATACAACAATTCTGCAGCAGACGACTTGGAACATATTTTGTCAAAAAAAAGAAAATCTCTATAATTGAATGGATAACCCATAACTAAAAGTGGTAAACATTGTGGCAAAAGGAGAAATTGCACGTTTTGAGCAATTTCTTCTTTTGTCACTATGTTTTCAAAAAGCCGTCTGCTGCAGAGGCATCAGAAAACGGATTAATCCTTTTCCCACATGATGGGTTTGACACCTCAGCAGCACACTACCTTTGAAAACATTTTAACAAAAGGAGAATTTGCTCCTAATTAGCATTTTCTCCTTTTGCCACATTGTTTCCAACTATAATTTCAATGATAGAAATCATTTCCTAGATGTTTTCTTCAGTTTCATATTTGTTGTAATTTTGTATGTTTGAAAGGGTTAAAAAAGTATTAATAAGCCAAATTTGGTCTGTATACGATATGATAAATCTGTATTCCACAGTGACTTGTTGAATACCATCCCAGCTTCCCAATCTAGCATGGGCAGTGCACATATGACCACTTTCCTCACTGATGTAGAAAGACCAAAGGGATTGTACATTTATCATGGTAAGGATTTCATTTCGAGCTCGAGTCAGTTTTAAGTGAAGCTCTAAAGAATTGCATTATCTGTTTTACATGGTTTTGTGTGTTTAATATTTTTAAAATGACAGTTTAAAGGTGCTAAACTCCAGATTATAGATACATGTAGTACAGTCAATGTTTTAAAACTGTTCAAAAGTTGTCTTAAAATATTACAATCTTTATTCTGGGATAAAATTAGAGTAATACAATGTAATATCACTTTCCAGTACAATAAACAACCAAATATTCATTGTGTATGCTTCATTTTTACTGGGTAGACATACCCAGTTAGCTAAATTTTGTATATTTTCATGACTTTCAATTGACTGTTTTTCAACATTTACTGCTAAAATAGTTTATTTTTTAATTTGCAGTCACTTTTAGCAATATTTGCAGAAGTGTCAACATTTCAATTTTTTTTATCTCCATCTAGAGTTAAGCACCTTTATGATGAGCAATTTCACCATTTGCCACAATGTTTTCAATTCTATTTATTAATTAAGCTGTCGTTAATGGAGATTTTTCACATTTCTTTATAAGATGTTTTCAATGTTTTCAAAAGTGTTCCACTACCAGGGAATGAATGTGTCTGCTTAATAAAAGAATATGTAACAGACAGACAGATGAGATGGACTTAGCCCTTTCCCACATACAACAAATTAGCTGTAGAAATCTTCAAAAACTTCTTGGAATATCTCTGATGAATGAAAGCATGATTATTCAATGAAGTTAAAAAACCTGATACAGACTATTTTTTATGCCTATGAAACAGGAGACTTATTGTGAACAGTTTGGGGCATAAAGAAAATTGCCCAGTCTGTCTGTCTTGTGACAAACACTTTCACATTGGCCATAACTTCTGATCAGTGAGCGATAGGGCATTCAAATTGGGCATATTCTTTTTAAGCTCACATGTGCACGAAGGTGAGCTATTGTGATCACATTTTGTCCGGCGTCCGACCGTCATCAACAATTACCTTGTTAACACTCTACAGGCTACATTTTGCATCCTATCTTCATGAAAGTTTATCCGAACATTCATCTCCATCAAATCTTTGACAAGTTTGAAACTGCGCCATTTGAGGTAAAAAACTAGGTCACTATTTCAAATTGAAGGAAATTCTTGTTATCACTCTGGAGGCTGCATTTTTAAAGCGACTGAACTCCAGATACCCAACTGTCGAAAAAAAATAAAATTTTAAGAAAATAAGTGTTATTTTTGTATTTGGGGCATTAAAATATGATAACTGACATATTACATACCGGTACCCCTAAAATCGGTGAGATTTTCTTGTTTTCGATACTTTTTCCATCGCAAATTCTACCCTGTCAGTAACGGGGTAAGTATTTTTAAATAGGAAACCCCTTCATCGGGACAATTGAAAACGACTCAAGTTCACTTTATTGATAAAAAACGATACATTTTCTACCCTGGTTTTACTTGGATAACATAAAGAATAACATTAAGGGCGAATTTTTTTTTTTTTTTTTTTTTTTCTCCGTGCCATTTGGATTTAACGTAAGCATGTTGAAACTTTATCAGAATGTTTTTCTTGATGATATGTAGGTTATGTTCGAATATGGGTCATGTCGGGTCAAAATGTAGGTCACTAGGTTAAATTGAAAGATAATTTTGTTAACACTCCAGAGGCCGCAATTTTCGCTTCAGCAGTTCGAAATTTTGTCTTCATGATATCTAGGTCATGTTCAAATATGGGTCACATTGGGTTAAAAACTAGGTCACTAGGCCAAATTAAAGGAAAATATTGTTAAAACTCTGGAGGCCACATTTCTACTTTGAGCAAGTTGAAAATTTGACAGAATGTTTGTCTTGATGATATCTAGTCCATGTTTAAATATAGGCCATATATGGTAAAAAGAAAATAGGTCATTAGGCTAAATGAAGGAAAATCTTGTTAACACTGGAGGTTTTGCATTAGACATCACATTGCATAATTCAGGTGAGCGATCTAGGGCCATCATGGCCCTCTTCTTTAAACATTGTGGCAAATTGAGCAATTCTTTCCCTTTGCCACAATGTTTTCAACTCGATTCAATAAAAAAAAGCACTTAATTTGTAGATATTTTCCGTATTTTTGTCGTCTGTTGCTGTTTTGATATACGAGGGAAAGCGTCTATTAACCTAGAATTAGCCAATTTGATGCATGCATGCACCAAGGAAGATCACATACCAAAATCACACCTCTGTGACCGTGACCTTTGAACCCACTTAAAATGAAATCCTGTATTGGCTATATCTCCAGCACTGAAACACCTATGAAAGAGAAGTCATCATATTTATATGAGCCTCTATATTAACACTTTCCCGCATACAACAAATCTGCAGCAGACGACTTTGAAAACATCTGAAACACTGAAAATCTCTATTAAAGAAAGTATAATTATTGATTTGAGTTGAAAACATTGTGGCAAAAAGATTACATTAACTGCTCAATTTGAGCAATTTCTCCACTTGCCCTAATGTTTCAAAAACCGTCAGAAAGTGTCTGTATGTGGGAAAGGGTTAAGATATGGTTTTTAGCTCGACTATTCGAAGAATATGAGAGCTATACTACTCACCCTGGCGTCGGCGTCCACGTCGCACTTTGGTTATGGTTTTGCATGCAAGTTCTTAAATACAACATGTATTGCATTGAAACTTTCTACAACCCTACCAAACTATCACACTAATGTAGATTATCAAGTTAGATAACTCTATCCTGCATTTTATGCAAGTTATGGCCCTTTTTTACTTAGAAATTCTGGTTAAAGTTTTGCGTGCAACTAAAGTAAGAGTCCATATCTCAGTATTTAATTGATGCATTGCATTGAAACTTTCTACAGCACTACCCAACTATCACACCTATGTAGATTATCAAAAAAAATAACTCTATCCTGCATTTTATGCAAGTTATGGCCCTTTCTTTACTTAGAAATTCTGGTTAAAGTTTTGCGTGCAACTAAATTAAGAGTACATATCTCAGTATTTACTCGATGCATTGCATTGAAACTTTCTACAACCCTACCCAACTATCACACCTGTGTAGATTATCATCTAAGATAACTCTATCCTGCATTTTATGCAAGTTATGGCCCTTTTTATGCTTTAACCTTGGCCATTACTTTTGAACCATAACAGGTACGGCTACCATATTTCACATGTGTATTCCTTGTGACATGACCTTTCTGTCAGTACCAACATTTTTGACCTTGCGACCTTGACCTTTGACCTAGATGTAGTTTTTGGCCTGTCTGCACGAAAAAAACTTTTAACCTTGACCACTACTTTTGAACCATAACAGGTACGGCTACCATATTTCACATGTGTATTCCTTGTGACATTACCTTTCTGTCAGTACCAAAATGTTTGACCTTGCGACCTTGACCTTTGACCTAGATGTTGCCATTCTCGAAAAAAACTTTAACCTTGGCCATTACTTTTGAACCATAACAGGTACGGCTACCATATTTCACATGTGTATTCCTTGTGACATGACCTTTCTGTCAGTACCAACATTTTTGACCTTGCGACCTTGACCACCTTTGACCTAGATGTTGCCATTCTCGAAAAAAACTTTAACCTTGGCCATTACTTTTGAACCATAACAGGTACAGCTACCATATTTCACATGTGTATTCCTTGTGACATGACCTTTCTGTCAGTACCAACATTTTTGACCTTGCGACCTTGACCTTTGACCTAGATGTTGCCATTCTCGAAAAAAACTTTAACCTTGGCCATTACTTTTGAACCATAACAGATACGGCTACCATATTTCACATGTGTATTCCTTGTGACATGACCTTTCTGTCAGTACCAACATTTTTGACCTTGCGACCTTGACCTTTGACCTAGATGTTGCCATTCTCAATTTTTTTTTTAACCTTCCCCACTACTTTTGAACCATAACAGGTAAGGCTACCATATTTCACATGTGTATACCTTGTGACATGACCTTTCTGTCAGTACCAACATTTTTCACCTTGCGACCTTGACCTTTGACCTAGATGTTGCCATTCTCGAAAAAAAACTTTAACCTTGACCACTACTTTTGAACCATAACAGGTACGGCTACCATATTTCACATGTGTATTCCTTGTGACATGACCTTTCTGTCAGTACCAACATTTTTGACCTGGCGACCTTGACCTTTGACCTAGATGTTGCCATTGGGGGGCATCAGTGTT
Source organism: Serripes groenlandicus (assembly GCA_031761405.1). Lineage (NCBI taxonomy): Eukaryota > Metazoa > Mollusca > Bivalvia > Cardiida > Cardiidae > Serripes > Serripes groenlandicus. The sequence continues at coordinate 64,753,240 of JASEVX010000003.1, forward strand.
TCACAAACACATCTTGTTTTACTTAGAAATTCTGGTTAAAGTTTTGCATGCAACTAAATTAAGAGTCCATATCTCAGTATATACTTGATGCATTGCATTGAACCTTTATACAACCCTACCCAACTATTACACCTATGTAGATTATCAAGTTAGATAACTCTATCCTGCATTTTATGCAAGTTATGGCCTTTTTGGACTTATAAATTCTGGTTAAAGTTCTGCATGCAACTACATAAAGAGACCATCTCTTAGTAACTACTTGATGCATTGCATTGAAACTTTATACAGCCCTTACCAACCATCACATCTATGTAAACAATCAAGTATGATCACTCTATCCAGCATTTTATGCAAGTTATGGACCTTTTTGGACTTAGAAATTCTGGTTAAAGTTTTGCAACTACATTTAGAGTGTAATCTCGAACAATTGTATTGAAACTTTATACAACCTTTCCCAATTGCACAACTATAAACACAACTAATTAAGATAACTCGATCCTGTATATGGTGCAAATTTTTGCCCTTTTTATGCCCCCGGAATCTCCGATTCGGTGGGCATATAGTTTTTGGCCTGTCTGTTGGTTGGTTGGTCTGTTGGTCTGTCTGTCTGTCTGCACAAAAAAAACTTTAACCTTGACCACTACTTTTGAACCATAACAGGTACGGCTACCATATTTCACATGTGTATTCCTTGTGACATGACCTTTCTGTCAGTACCAAAATGTTAGACCTTGCGACCTTGACCTTTGACCTAGAGGTTGCCATTCTCGAAAAAAACTTTAACCTTGGCCATTACTTTTGAACCATAACAGATACGGCTACCATATTTCACATGTGTATTCCTTGTGACATGACCTTTCTGTCAGTACCAACATTTTTGACCTTGCTACCTTGACCTTTGACCTAGATGTTGCCATGCTAAAAAAAAACTTTAACCTTGGCCATTTCTTTTGAACCATAACAGGTACGGCTACCATATTTCACATGTGTATTCCTTGTGACATGACATTTCTGTCAGTACCAACATTTTTGACCTTGCGACCTTGACCTTTGACCTAGATGTTGCCATTCTCGAAAAAAACTTTAACCTTGGCCATTACTTTTGAACCATAACAGATACGGCTACCATATTTCACATGTGTATTCCTTGTGACATGACCTTTCTGTCAGTACCAACATTTTTCACCTTGCGACCTTGACCTTGACCTAGATGTTGCCATTCTCGAAATAAACTTTAACCTTGGCCATTTCTTTTGAACCATAACAGGTATGGCTACCATATTTCACATGTGTATTCCTTGTGACATGACCTTTCTGTCAGTACCTTGCGACCTTGACCTTGACCTAGATGTTGCCATTCTCGAAAAAAACTTTAACCTTGGCCATTACTTTTGAACCATAACAGGTATGGCTACCATATTTCACATGTCAGTACCAACATTTTTGACCTTGCGACCTTGACCTTTGACCTAGATGTTGCCATTCTCGAAAAAAACTTTAACCTTGGCCATTACTTTTGAACCATAACAGATACGGCTACCATATTTCACATGTGTATTCCTTGTGACATGACCTTTCTGTCAGTACCAACATTTTTGACCTTGCGACCTTTACCTTTGACCTAGATGTTGCCATTCTCAATTTTTTTTTTAACCTTCCCCACTTCTTTTGAACAATAACAGGTAATGCTACCATATTTCACATGTGTATACCTTGCGACCTTGACCTTTGACCTAGATGTTGCCATTGGGGGGCATCAGTGTTTCACAAACACATCTTGTTTCACTTAGAAATTATGGTTAAAGGTTTGCGTGCAACTACATTAAGAGTCCATATCTTAGTAACTACTTGATGCATTCCATTGAAAGGTTATACAACCCTATCTACCCATCACACCTATGAAAATAATCATGTTAAATAACACTATCCTGCAAATTATCACCCACTAAGAAATTGTGGTTAAAGTTTTGCATGCAACTACATTAGAGTCCATTATCTCAGTAACTTAAATAAGCGGTGGAATAGTCGAGCGCGCTGTCCTCCGACAGCTCTTGTTAATGAAATTTTGTCATGTCAAAGTCCATTGGCACCCGGTAGGGGACTGTATTATCTAAATTATTTTTCTCCTTACATTTATAGGGTACAGTTAACCCTTTCCCACATACAACAAATCTGCAGCAGATGACTTTGAAAACATCCAGGCAAAAGCACAACAAATCCCTTTATATGAAATAACAATAATTGAATAGAGTTGAAAACATGGTGACAAAAGGAGAAATTGCTCGTTTAAAGCAATTTCTTCATTTGTCGCCATGTTTTCAAAAAAGCTGTCTGCTGCCGAGGCGTCTGAAAGCGTCTATATTAGGGAAAGGGTTAAAGGATAACATATTGACTTTCTTCTGATCACAGATGGAATAGTCAGCCATGTTTGTGCAGTAAACCTGTATACTGGTAACACCCCTCTACATTGCGCAATCGAGGGCGGGGACAATACGGTTGTTGTGGAGACACTCCTAGAAACAGACAATGCCGTCATTAATATGCAGAACACAGCTGGTCTGACAGCAGTTCACTTGGCGTGTAAATATGGACGGAAAAAAACTCTTCAAGTTCTGCTGGTAAAGTTTTTGTCTTTTATTTAATACTTTCCTACATCACTCCAAATCTGCATCAGACGACTTTGAAAACATCTAGGGGAAAATATGAAAATATTCAATAAAATAGAGTGTAAATATTAATTAGAGATGAAAACATAGTGGCAAAAGAAAAAATTATCATTATGAGCAATTTCTCCTTTTGTCACAATGTTTCAAAAAACTGTATGCTGTGGATGCGTCAAATTCGCCTACAAGTAGGCTAGGATTATTCTGAAATGCATGCATTTTGATCAAATTTAAAATAGTTGTCATTTACATGTAAAATGTATCGCATTTTCATATAAAAAGAAAACACAAATTTGAAGAAAATATGTGATATAACATTCTGCACATGCATATCTGCAGGAAGGTCAGCCTATATATTGTCCAATAATAGTACTAGTGTCGATGTAAATACTGATGGAGAAGTGATTAACCCTTTCCCACATACAGCAAACCTGCAGCAGACATAGTGACAAAAACCTAAAAAATCTCCATAAAGGATAGTTTAATTATTAAATAAAGTTGAAAACATTGTGGCCAAAGGAGAAATTGTTCATCATGAGCAATTTCACCTTTGGCAAGAACGTTTTTGAAAACTCTGCTGTTATTGCATCAAAATGCGTCTGCAGGTGGAAAAGGGTTAAGGTAAAAAAAACTCAGATCTATTCCACATGTTTTAACCCTTTCCCTCATACGACAATTCTGCAGCAGACAGCTTTGAATATATTTTGTCAAAAAATAGAAAATCTCTATAATTGAATGGATAACCTATGACTAAAAGTGGAAAACATTGTGGCAAAAGAAGAAAATGCTCGTTTTGAGCAATTTCTTCTTTTGTCACTATGTTTTCAAAAAGTCGTCCGCTGCAGAGGTGTCAGAAAGCGTCTGTATGAGGGAAAGGGTTAAATTAAATAATGATTTACATCGATACTCTAACTTTGCCATTGCAGAGAGTGCCAGGTCTCGATCTGAACCTTCGATCTTTAAATGGAAGTTTGCCAGAAGATACAACTACCAACAACTCAGTCAAGAAAATGCTGAAAAAAGCCAGGAGTGGTCAACCACTTAAGTAGGTTTTATTATGTTAACCCTTTCCCACATACAGACACCTTCTGACGCCTATGCATTTGACTGCCGCAATGTTTTTAGCTCTATTTAATAAGATAACTCGCATTTATGGAGATTTTATCATGTTTTTGCTGTTAATTTCATTATGAGCAATTTCTCCTTTTGCCTCAATTTTTTCAACTCTATTTAATTATACCCCCGGTTCCGAAGGAAAGGGGGGTATACTGTTTTACCCATGTTCGTCCTTCCGTCCTTCCGTCCGTCTGTCCGTAACACTTTCGTTTCCGGGCTATTTCTCTGCAACCGCTTTTTGGAATTTGATGAAACTTCATAGGAAGGATCACCACCAAGTGTAGATGCGCATATCGTGTTTGCGTTCCGGTTGGATTATTTTTCACGGAGTTATGGCCCTTTACCCCTATGTATGACTAAATTCATTTCCGGGCTATTTCTCTGCAACCGCTTTTTGGAATTTGATGAAACTTCATAGGAAGGATCACCACCAAGTGTAGATGCGCATATCGTGTTTGCGTTCCGGTTGGATTATTTTTCACGGAGTTATGGCCCTTTACCCCTATGTATGACTAAATTCATTTCCGGGCTATTTCTCTGCAACCGCTTTTTGGAATTTGATGAAACTTCATAGGAAGGATCACCACCAAGTGTAGATGCGCATATCGTGTTTGCGTTCCGGTTGGATTATTTTTCACGGAGTTATGGCCCTTTACCCCACCATCAGGCTATGTATGACTAAATTCATTTCCGGGCTATTTCTCTGCAACCGCTTTTTGGAATTTTATGAAACTTTATAGGAAGGATCACCACCAAGTGTAGATGCGCATATCATGTTTGCGTTCCGGTTGGATTATTTTTCACGGAGTTATGGCCCTTTACCCCACCATCAGGCTATGTATGACTAAATTCATTTCCGGGCTATTTCTCTGCAACCGCTTTTTGGAATTTTATGAAACTTCATAGGAAGGATCACCACCAAGTGTAGATGCGCATATCGTATTTGCGTTCCAGTTGGATGATTTTTTCACGGAGTTATGGCCCTTTACCCCACCATCAGGCTATGTATGACTAAATTCATTTCCGGGCTATTTCTCAATATATTCACAAGCAATCATTGTCACAATATTAAGACTGTGGACTCCTTCAAATTATCATAACACACCAACACTTCCTCACTCATTCTAACCTTTCATACTCTTCAATACTTTTACCCCAATGATGCAATTCAACTTTTGATCGCCCGGCCGGGTAGCTCAATTGGTAGCGTATCTGACTCGTGATCTGGAGGTCACGGGTTCGATACCCGGTTGCGGCGACATTCTTTCGGGCGATGTTTTCCATTGCCTCTCACCTCTGATCTATGTGGGAAAGTAGTCAGTGGCTTCGAAAGAATGTTGTGTAAGTACTGGTGTGGGAAAGCCAGGAAACATGGGTAGGTGCACTGACCGCCGTGATATGACCAAAGCTGTTGAAAGCGGCGTTAAACTCCAAACAAACAAAATCAACTTTTGATCTGTCTTTCAAAACATGAGCGGGGGGTATCACTAGTGAGCAGTAGCTCACATATTTCTTGTTATTTATATTTTAAAGATTTTTCAAGATTTGCAAATATGTTTTTAAAAGTCTTTTGCTGCAGATTTGTTGTAATGTAGGAAAGGGTTAAAACAAGAGGTCCATGGTGTAATTGGAGTATCATTGTTCTGTGCATATCTGGTACTTAATGTAAAACAGTTGTAACTACAACTTTTTACAAGATGCAGTTAAACCCCTTTCCATGAAGTAGTCCGTTTGGTAAGTAATTTGACCTTTGGATTTTTGAGAATGTCTTTCTTTATCATGACTTAGTTCATAACATGATGTGATTCAATGTCAAAATTTGACTATAATTTGACCAATCTTGGTAAAGGTCCACTAGATGAAGTTAGATTTCAAATATAAGCTTTTAGACAAGATTTTTTAAAGTTTTTCCCCATACAAGTATAATATTATGTAAAACAAGTGACCTGGGATGGAGCCATTTTTTACCGCAGGGCTATAATTTGAACAATCTTGATAGAGGTCCATTAGATGAAGCTTGTTTAAAATTGGTGCGGTGGTTAAGGAGGAGATGATGGTTAAAGTTAAAAGTTAACGACGGACAACGGACAGAAAGTGATCAGAATAGCTCACCTTGAGCCTTTGGCTCTAGGTGATATAAACATGACTAAGGTAGTCAACAAGATTCTTATTATACCCCCCGCAAACAAAGTTTTGGGGGGGGGTATATAGGAATCACCCTGTCTGTCCGTATGTCCACATTTCTTGTAAGCACTACTCCTCCTAAACGGCTCAATGGATTTGGTTCAAACTTTACATGAAGGAAGATCATACGCCTTGGATTCTTCCAAGGGGAGATGATTCATCTTAGAGGTTACCTGCGAGGGACTCCTGTGCACATACGTCCACATTTCTTGTAAGCACTACTCCTAAACTCCTCAATGGATTTGGTTCAAACTTTACATGAAGGTTACACATCATATGTAGATATGCATGAAGGAAGATCATACAGCTCGGATTCTTCCAAGAGGAGATAATTCAACTTAGAGGTTACCTGCGAGGGCACATTTCTTGTAAGCACTACTCCTCTTAAACGGCTCAGTTGATTTGATTCAAACTGTATATGAAGGCTACACATCATATTTAGATATGCATGAAGGAAGATTTTTCTCCTCAGATTCTTCTAAGGGAAGATAATTCAACTAAGAGGTTACCTGCGAGGGACTCCTGTGCACATACCTTGTAAGCGCCACTCCTTCTAAAGGGCTCAGTTGATTTGATTCAAACTGTATATGAAGGCTACACATTATATGTAGATATGCATGAAGGAAGATTTTTCTCCTCAGATTCTTCCAAGGCAAGATAATTCAACTAAGAGGTTATGAGGAACTCCTGTGATACCTTGTAAGCGCAACTCCTCCTTAACAGTAGAAACTTTACCATTGTATCCAATGCTTTGGGAAGGGAGCGGAGGGTATTCTTCAGTGAGCTTTGCTCACAGTATTTCTAGTTAAATTTGGACCAATGGCCTGGTTTTGACCCGACGTATTTTTTAACTCGGCAAATTTTTCCCTCCAGTGTGTCAATAAGGCCTGTTCTTATATTTGGACTAAGTAACCTAGTGTTTGATCCGACATAAACTATATAAGCACTTGGCCTATATAGCATCAAATATAACTTCCATAGGCGTAGCTTTGCAATAATCAATGTGTAGGCCGTCTCGTGAGAAAATCAACATTGTGGACTCTGCGTAAAGTATCGACCTGGATCAGCCTAATCATGCCACACAGATAGACACTTTTCACCTCCTGTGGATTTTCTGTTTCAGGAATCACTACTCTATACATCTATCCCCCTAAGACGGAATGTGTTGGCCTGATCAGCCTGGGCGGACAGCGCAGGCTGATCTGGTTGATACATTACGCAGATGTCTATCGCCGCAGCTGCATTTTGGGGCATTTTGAGAAAAAATGTGTAGGCACGTGCCTACAGTGCCTAAAGGGAGTTACGTCCCTGATTTCTGCCTACATGCTCAAGTACACTGAAGAGTGGCCTCTAGTTTATACCATATTATTCACACATTTGACCAAATAACCTAGTATTTGACAGGAGATTAATCCATATTCATACTTGGTCTACTTATCATCAAGACAAATATTCTGACACATGCTCACCCCAATAAGATTGTTTATTCTCTTAACCCTTTCCCACATGAAACAAATCTGAATCAAACAACTAATGAATGAAAACATCTAGGCAAAAATATGGAAAATCAGTAGGGATCCTTATAAGGGAAAGTTCTTATATGTGTATGATGATGATGATGTTACTTTGTTTCAGATCACAGATGTCAGTGGTCAGTTCCAGTGATAGCAAATCTATAGCAGGGTTCACAGAATCTTTACCACAAAGTGTTGGTAAAGCCTCCACTATTGACTTTGATAAAATAAATTTTGTGTACCAGTCCATGAAATATGACAGTCCAAACACAAGGTCAAGAAAAGACCCATCAAAATGATCTTAGACAAAAGGAAAAATAGTTTTTGGTTGTAACAAGGACAAACATGTTAAATGCTTTCCCTCATATAGACGCTTTCTGACGCCTCTGCAGCAGACGGCTTTTTGAAAACATAGTGACAAAAGAAGAAATTGCTCAAAACAAGCAATTTCTCCTTTTGCCACAATGTTATCGACTTTAAGTCTTAGGTTATCCATTGAATTAAATAGATTTTCTATTTTTTGACAAAATATGTTCTTCTGCTGCAGAATTGTCGTATGTGGGAAAGGGTTAAAATGCTTAGCCCTTTCCCACATACAGAAGCCTTCTGACGCCTCTACAGTATACACGTTTTGAAAACATTGGAAAAAGGAGAAATCATTCATCATGAGTAATTTCTCCTTTTGGCACAATGTTTTCAACTCTATTAACCCTTCCCACATACATAAAATCTGCAGCAGACATCTTTGAAAACATCTTTGCAAAATTATGGAGTAACTCTATGAAGTAAATAGAGGATATTACATGAGTGGTCATTCAATACGGAATTTATTAAACGAGTTTAATAAATTTCGTATTGAATGACCACGAATGTAATGTTCTTTTTATATCATAAATACTAATTTAATAATTTACAGCGCTATATCCATATAAACATCGCTATAAAGCGCGCGTATTTACAACGCTAAACGTTACGTTATGATGTCACGTTACGTAGCATTGTTTTTACACTAGTTGAATACGCAATTTATTCAATGGCTTTATTACACTCAGGCGACGTCATTTATGATATAGTTTAATATTTTAACCCTTTCCCTCATATAGACGCTTTCTGACGCCTCTGTGGCAGACAGCTTTTTGAAAACATAGTGACAAAAGAAGAAATTGCTCAAAACGAGCAATTTCTCCTTTTGCCACCATGTTTTCCACTTTTAGTCATAGGTTATCCATTCAATTATAGAGATTTTCCATCTTTTGACAAAATATGTTCAAAGTCGTATGCTGCAGAATTGTCGTATGAGGGAAAGGGTTAAAAGAGCTGAAAACATTTCTCCTTTCGCCACAATGTTTTCAATAGTCATGGGCTGTAGAGACATCAAAATGCATCTATAAGTTATGGAGAATGTTCTTGTTTTTACCAAAATGTTTTCAAAGATGTCTGCTGCATATTTGCTATATGCAGTTTGAAAGGGTTAACAGTTTCATACATGCAGAAATTGAGCAGTCAAATACATTCATGAACATATTTATTCAGTAACTTATTGGCTATGCAGAACACATTTCACATTAATTTCCCAGTTTCAATTTCGTGTCAAATTCTGCAATTGCTATGGTTTCAAAATGGGAACGGAAAAGAATATACTTCAAAAACAACAGTTAGGTATAAATAGTTTTATTTTTTTTAACCAATATGACAATCATTGTTTCTTTTTCATTTGAAATATGTTTTTCCTTCAATTGTACAGATTATGATTTGTAAACATGTTTAAAACACAAATATTCCTAATATTTAGTCTTTTTTGTTATATTAAAGAAGAGGTGTTGCTATAGTAACAGATGTATATGCATTTTGCAACAAAATAAATAGATCATTTTTAAAAATTGAAATTGTTGACTTGCTTTTATATCAAGATTGAGACATGGCTGATTTTGGCGATTCATGAACCTTCACCTTTCCTGTACCAGTGTATGTGCATATATTTAATCGGTGAACTAAGTTGAAACATTGTGGCAAAAGTTAACCCTTTCCCTCATACAACAATTCTGCAGCAGACGACTTTGAACGTATTTTATAAAAAAATAGAAAATCTCCACAATTGAATGGATAACCTATGACAAAAAGTGGAAAACATTGTGTAAAAAGGAGAAATTGCACGTTTTGTGCAATTCTTTTGTCACTATGTTTTCAAAAAGCCGTCTGCTGCAGAGGCGTTAGAAAGCGTCTATATGAGGGAAAGGGTTAAGCTCCACTGGTTCATTTCCTCCATGCCAGATGCATCAAAATACATCTGAAAGTGTGATAAGGTTAACCCTTTCCCACATATAGACGCTTTCTGATGCTACTGCTGCAGACATCTTTTGGAAACATTGTGACCAAAGGAGAAATTGCTTCTTTTCTCCTTTTGCCACAATGTTTCTATTTTTGTTTTCAGTAATTATACTTTCATTTATAGATTTTTCATTTTCCATGTTATATCCTAGATGTTTTAAAAGTCGTCTGCTGCAGATTTGCTGTATGTGGGAAAGGGTACTGCATAACTGCATTGAAAACAGCATAAGTTGAAAAATGACTTGTTGTTACAAGGCTGAAAATGTTGTTGGAAAAGGAGAAATTGCTTGCTTTGAGCCATTTTCTTTTTTCCCTTGAAATGTTTGAACAACATGCTTGGTGAATTACATAAATTATATTAAATTTACCAATTTCTGTATTTTAGGATTCTTAGTCGTCTGCTGCCAAAGGTTATATCGAGGGCTTGGCGTGAAATACATGTTTTATCCTCTTCCAAGTTATATAAATAACTTGAGAAAAGAATTGAAAAACTAGACAAATGAAAGTACAATTTTGACAGTTTTCAACATTCAGAAAAAATCAACTGCTTCAAAAATATTATGTCAGAATTGTAACATCTGGAAAATAGGAATTGATGAAATTATTGTTGAGAAAGAGGAAATGATTAATTTCTCCTTTGTTCACAATGTAACAATATTGTCATTTGTTGTCTGCTGGACAGAGCAGCAGTAAAGAGTCATCTGTATAGTGACCTTAGAAACAGACCACATTGATGCCTTTCCTCAAGACAACTTTTGAACATATTGTGGGCAATTTCTCCTTTTGCCACACTGTTTTCAAACGTATTCAATAGTTTTACTTTCGTCTATAGAGATGTGTATTGTTTTGCCAGATGTTTTCATCCTGCAGTTCAGTTCTGCAGCAGACGACTTTGAACATATTTGGTCAAAAAATAGTAGATCTCTATAATTGAATGGATAACCTATGACTAAAAGTGGAAAACATTGTGGCAAAGGGAGAAATTGCTCGTTTGAGCAATTTCTTCTTTTGTCACTATGTTTTCAAAAAGCTGTCTGTTGCAGAGGCATGTAAATGAGGGAAAGGGTTATATCAGGGAGCTATTCAACAGCTTGGGTTCTCCTTGTTCTTAAATTCAACACTTCTTTCTCAGACTTATTCACTCTGTCAATATCAAACTGAATACTTCTGGCACAATCTCCCAATAACAATGGAGGTCTACTGTCTGCTAGGTTCATAAGGTTTTTTAGAGCATCTCTGGCTGCCAATTCTTCTGCAATAAGCTGTGTCTCCCCAGGTGCTGTTGGGGGAAAAACATATTACAAATATTAACCCTTAAAAACAATTGAGTAATTGTTTGGCGTCTGAAGCAACGTTCAACAATTTTAGTTATATCACGGCGTCTCCTGGGTAAGTTACCAGTACTACTGGGCCATTTATCCTGACACCAGTCAGTAGGTTATATCACGGCGTCTCCTGGGTAAGTTACCAGTACTACTGGGCCATTTATCCTTACACCAGTCAGTCAGTTATATCACGGCGTCTCCTGAATAAGTTACCAGTACTACTGGGCTATTTATCCTTACACCAGTCAGTCAGTAAATCACGGCGTCTCCTGGGTAAGTTACCAGTACTTCTGGGCCATTTATCCTTACACCAGTCAGTCAGTTATATCACGGCGTCTCCTGGGTAAGTTACCAGTACTACTGGGCCATTTATCCTGACACTCGCCAGTCAGTCGTAATGCTAACGCTGCAATCCAGAGCGCCAAGAAGAGCAGCCATTACTACCATATTTAAAGTCTTTAGTATGACTCGGCCGGGAATCAAACCCGCAAATCCGGCACTCGAGGCTGATGCTCTACTCTACCACTACACCCCCGAGGTGGTCACCTTGACAACGAATCTGCGGCAGACAACTTTGAAAACATCTACGCTTAAAATATATATAAAATCATAATCATAAATATATGAATGTGTAAATCATTGATTAGAGATGAAAACATTGTAGCTAATTATGAGCAATTTCCATTTGCTACAATGCTTTCACCTGCATCTGCTAGAGGGAAAGCGTTATTATCCCCTCGTCAAACAAAGTTTGAGAGGGGATAATGATATAGTAACGGGGCTGTCCGTTTGTGCGTCCTTCCGTAACAACCTTGTGACCACTCTACACTGAACATCCTTTGACCGATCTTAACCAACCTTGGTATACAGTTAGTATATGGCAAGGTCTAGAAGCCTATTTATTTTCAAGGTCATACGGTCAAGGTCAATGTCAAAATCGGACTTTCCGTCCGTAACAACCTTGTGACCTCTCTACACTGAACATCCTTTGACTGATCTTAACCAAACGTGGTATACAGTTAGTATATGGCATGGTCTAGAAGCCTATTTATTTTCAAGGTCATACGGTCAAGGTCAAAATTTGACTTTCACTATTTTCCCATATAACAACCTTGTGACCACTCTACATTGAACATCCTTTGACCGATCTTAACCAAACTTGATTTACTGTTTGTATATGGCAAGGTCTAGAAGCCTATTTATTTTAAAGGTCATAGGGTCAAGGTCAATGTCAAAATGGGACTTTCCGTCCATAACCTTGTGACCACTCTACACTGAACATCCTTTGACTGATCTTAACCAAACTTGGTATACAGTTAGTATATGGCAAGGTCTAGAAGCCTGATCTTGATCACAAGAGAACTCGATGTGATGATTAAATACCGAGGGGATGCATCCGCTTTGCGGTGCCCTTGTTATAAATAGACCCTGGATGAAATGCTCAACTCTGTTGGTCGATGGGAAAGCTTGACAATTCTGAAGCAGACGACTTTGAACATATTTTGTCAAACAAAAGAAAATCTCTCTAATTGAATGGATAACCTATGACCAAAAGTGGAAAACATTGTGGCAAAAGGAGAAATTGCTTGTTTTGTACGCCCCTTTCAACAATAGCAACAAAGCAGGCAACTTGAAAATAACCATATCAGGAAACGAGCTACAGAGCAGTTAACTAGTCTTTACCCACCTATATATCTCCTATTACTCAAGCAAATTCTGTGTTGTAGGTACTCAAAAGAATCATCTCATAGAGTGTCAAATGAAGGTTTTGTAATTTGAGATACTCGCCCTATCTTGAGCTCTGATACAGCTATCGAAATTTAGTCCTTTGTCATACATAATTAACCTGCAGCCGACAACTTTAAAAACACCTTGGGAGAAATCGCTCTAAATGAAAGTACAATTTTAGATTATGTACAGTGGAAAATCTTGTGGGAAAAGTAGAAATTGCTTATCAGAAAACAAAATTTCTCGTCGTCTGCTGCAAAAACCTTAAATTGTGTCATTATGTGGACAAGCCTGAAATCAAACTTACATTTTCCAATCAGTTTTTTATCACTATATATTCCCACGTTGTACACGGCCATTATTGTATTTCTCGCCGAGGTCGATAACATTCGTGCTTCCGGTGGTCCACGACCTTGACTCTCAAGAATTCCCGCTAAAACACCTACAGGGTTATCTACCCTCCATATCTCACTGATGTTTTTACCATTCAATTGCGGGACAATGAAGTCAAGTACAAAGAACTTGGCTCGCTCCTCTCCCTGAAATTTAGATTCAGCCATTTGTTATTCAATTCAAAAAGTGCTTAGCGTATCTAATTCTTCCCTAATGCGGACAGTTTTTGAGGACTGCAAATGGAAAACAAATAAATTGCTTATACAAAGCAACAGGACAAGAGTGTTTAATTAACCCTTTTCCTCATATAGACGCTTTCTGACGCCTCTGCAGCAGACGGCTTTTTGAAAACATAGTGACAAAAGAAGAAATTGCTCAAAATGAGCAATATTTCCCTTTGCCACAATGTTTTCCGCTTTTAGTCATAGGTTATCCATTTAATTATAGAGATTTTCTATTTTTAGACAAAATATGTTCAAAGTCGTCTGCTGCAGAATTTTCGTATGAGGGAAAGGGTTAAAGCAGATGGCGTTTTGAAAACATAGTGACAAAAGAAGAAATTGCACAGAACGTGCAATTTCTCCTTTTGTCACAATGTTTTCCACTTTTAGTCATAGGTTATCCATCTGACAAAATATGTTCAAAGTCGTCTGCTGCAGAATTTTCGTATGAGGGAAAGGTTTAACTCTTTCATCAGCAACGGCAATATTGAGTTTTCATAAAATATTCCAAAACATGAACAATGGTGTCGCTCTGATTTTGAGGGAAAAGGATAAAGGAAACTATGTCATCTGAAAACATTTAATACATAAAACCAATTTAATCTAAACATAGCAGACGATTAATTGTTTGGTGTTTTACGCTGCTTTCAACATTTTTTCAGTTATAACATAGCACTTCCTGGGCGAGCTACCAGTACTTCTGGTCCATTTATCCTTACACCAGACAGTAAGTCGTCATGCTAACCCAGCAACCTTGAGCGCCAAGGAGGGCAGCCATTGCTACCATTTTTAAAGTCATTGGTATGACCCGGCTGGGGAACAAACCCACATCCGAGATGGAGGCTCTACCACTACACCACCGAGGCAGTGCATAGAAAGTGATCTTGACGTGTCATCCTGCGAACAGAAATAAAAGACCAAGACGGCCCTAAATTAATTAACCCTTTCCCTCATAGGACAACTCTGCAGCAGACGACTTTGTACATACTTTGTCAAATAAAATAGAAAATCTCTATAATTGAATGGATAACCTATGACTAAAAGTGGAAAACATTGTGGCAAAAGGAGAAATTGCTCGTTTTGAGCAATTTCTTCTTTTGTCACTATGTTTTCAAAAAGCTGTCTGCTGTAGAGGCTTCAGAAAGCGTCTATATGAGGGAAAGGGTTAACTGAGACTCTGAGTTATAGTATAGTACATGTATGTCTTAACTATGTCAGGCAAATGTCTCAGTGAGATGATTATATTGAGTTCCCACAACATAGGGTTAGGTTGAGTCATGAGAGAAACAATAGGTGAGAAAGAGAGACCGTCCTATGGTGTCCTACTCCTTATCGAGTCCTATGGTAGATTGGTTACCTTCCCTGATATCACCCTATCCCTTTCCCTTATATAGACGCATTCCGACGCCTCGGCAGCAGACAGCTTTTTGAAAAGATGGCGACAAAAGAAGAAATTGCTCAAAACGAGCAATTTCTCCTTTTGTCTCCATGTTTTCAACTCTATTCAATTATTGTACTTTCATTTACAGAGATTTTTTCATATTTTTTCTAGATCTTTTCAAAGTCGTCTGCTGCAGAATTGTTGTACGTGGGAAAGGTTTTCCGAGTCTTCAGAGGACTCTCTATTCCCAGTGTGTAGAACAACCGCTATTTAAAGCGCCCCTGATACATGAAAAAAACTTAGCAGGTAATTTCAGAGAAAGGGTTTATTTACCTTTGAACGCAGTATTGCGCCAATTACAGCTAAAAATGTTGTTACATACTCCAAGTCCGTTGGAGGATAAATCTGTAAAAAGAAATAAAAAAAAATTAGTATACATATTTCTCTGTCTGGCTATGAAGATCTATAATTAACTTTTAAAAAGTGCATTTCATGCATCTACAGCACCTTATGAAAACAAGAGGGCCATGATGGCTCTGGATCACTTAACTGAGTTATGCAATATGATTTGTAATGCAGTCAGGTAAGCTAATACAAGAGACCCAATGTCAAGTATAGCTCCACTTGCCACAAGGGCGAAATAACCTAACCAATGTTGTCTGTCTTTTGACAAATTAATATGACATGAGGAAACTGTTAGGTCTGTTTCAGATAAGAAGATTTTCTAAGTTTTCCTATATCTGTCAAATGTAAAACAGGTGACTGCCATGGCGGGTCAAATTTTGAACCCAGGGGCATTATTTTAATAATCTTGGTAGATGACCACTAGACATTGCTGCAAACCAAATATCTAAAACAAGAGGGCCATGATGGCCCTTGAATCGCTCACCTGATTATTTTTTTTTTTTCACTTTAGCTATATAAGCCTCGCCCCATGGCAGCCATAGTTTCCGACCAATCAACTTCGCTTGAAGGAATCTGATAGAGGGTCACCCTAGGAACATTTCTACAAAATTATTTGAAAATCGGCCAGATACTTTTGGAGGAGAAGATTTTTTAGGTTTTCACTATAGCCATATAATGCAAAATAGCCCTGCCTACTGGCGGCCATGTTTTTTGACCAATCAACATGGCTACACTTTTGGAGAAGAAGATTTTTTAAGTTTGCACTATAGCCATATAAGGCAAAATAGCCCCCCCCCCCCTGGCGGCCATGTTTATCGACCAATCAACATGGCTTCAAGGAATCTGATAGAGGGTCACCCAAGGAACATTTCTACAAAATCATTTGAAAATCAGCCTGACACTTTCGGAGGAGAAGATTTTTTAAGTTTTCACTATAGCCATATAAGGCAAAATAGCCCCGCCCCCCTGTCGGCCATGTTTTTTTACCAATCAACATGGCTTGAAGGAATCTGGTAGAGGGTCATCCAAGGAACATTTCTACAAAATTATTTGAAAATCTGCCAACCAGCTTGGGAGAAGAAGAATTTTGAAGTTTTTTTCGTTTTGTTGCCATGGAAACAAGAATTCTGCATGGATCCCAAAACATTTGAAGAAATTCTGGTGAGGTCATTAAGAGGATGCTTTCTGTGAAGTTTCATCCCAATTGACCCACTGGTTACTGAGGAGAAGATGTTGAAGATTTTTTAAGTTTATACTTTGGCCATTTAAGGCAAAATAGCCCCCGCCCCCTGGCGGCCATGTTTTTCGACCAATCAACATTGCTTGAAGGAATCTGATAGAGGGTCACCCAAGGAACATTTCTACAAAATTATTTGAAAATCGGCCTGACACTTATGGAGGAGAAGATTTTTTAAGTTTTCATTATAGCCATAAAAGGCAAAATAGCCCCGCCCCCTGGCGGCCATGTTTTTTTACCAATCAACATGGCTTGAAGGAATCTGATAGAGGATCACCCAAGGAACATTTCTACAAAATTATTTGAAAATCGGCCTGACACTTTTGGAGGAGAAGATTTTTTAAGTTTGCACTATAGCCATATAAGGCAAAATAGCCCCGCCCCCCCTGGCGGCCATGTTTTTCGACCAATCAACATGGCTTGAAGGAATCTGATAGAGGGTCACCCAAGGAACATTTCTACAAAATTATTTGAAAATCAGCCTGACACTTTCGGAGGAGAAGATTTTTTAAGTTTTCACTATAGCCATATAAGGCAAAATAGCCCCGCCCCCCCTGGCGGCCATGTTTTTCGACCAATCAACACGGCTTGAAGGAATCTGATAGAGGGTCATCCAAGGAACATTTCTACAAAATTATTTGAAAATCTGCCAACCAATTCGGGAGAAGAAGAATTTTGAAGTTTTTTCGGTTTCGTTGCCATGGAAACCAGAATTTTGCATGGATCCCAAAAATTTGAAGGAATTCTGGTGAGATCATTGAGAGGATGCTTTCTGTGAAGTTTCATCCAAATTGACCCACTGGTTACTGAGGAGAAGAAGTTGACGCACGACGCACGACGGACGACGGACAAAAGGCGATCACAATAACTCACCTTGAGCAAAGCTCAGGTGAGCTAAAAAGTGTATGTTTGTGGGAAAAGGGTCCATAATACAGATCTTTTAGAGTATGATATTTTAAATAACGGATTTGTATAGCTATTTCATCATGTGTGTGTGTTTGACATAAATATTTTCAAAAAGACACAGTGAGTGACTTACACTTGAATGAATAATGTCGGTGTATCCAAAGTTGGTGGTAAGAAACAACAGAGTAAATATTTAAATGAAGACATAGCGACTTACACTGGAATGAATAATGTCGGTGTATCCAAAGTTGGTGGTAAGAAACAACAGAGTAAATATTTAAATGAAGACATAGCGACTTACACTTGAATCAATAATGTCGGTGTATCCAAAGTTGGTGGTAAGAAACAACAGAGTAAATATTTAAATGAAGACATAGCGACTTACACTTGAATCAATAATGTCGGTGTATCCAAAGTTGGTGGTAAGAAACAACAGAGTAAATATTTAAATGAAGACATAGCGACTTACACTTGAATCAATAATGTCGGTGTATCCAAAGTTGGTGGTAAGAAACAACAGAGTAAATATTTAAATGAAGACATAGCGACTTACACTTGAATCAATAATGTCGGTGTATCCAAAGTTGGTGGTAAGAAACAACAGAGTAAATATTTAAATGAAGACATAGCGACTTACACTTGAATCAATAATGTCGGTGTATCCAAAGTTGGTGGTAAGAAACAACAGAGTAAATATTTAAATGAAGACATAGCGACTTACACTTGAATCAATAATGTCGGCGTATCCAAAGTTGGTGGTAAGAAACAACAGAGTAAATATTTAAATGAAGACATAGCGACTTACACTTGAATCAATAATGTCGGCGTATCCAAAGTTGGTGGTAAGAAACAACAGAGTAAATATTTAAATGAAGACATAGCGACTTACACTTGAATCAATAATGTCGGCGTATCCAAAGTTGGTGGTAAGAAACAACAGAGTAAATATTTAAATGAAGACATAGCGACTTACACTTGAATCAATAATGTCGGCGTATCCAAAGTTGGTGGTAAGAAACAACAGAGTAAATATTTAAATGAAGACATAGCGACTTACACTTGAATCAATAATGTCGGCGTATCCAAAGTTGGTGGTAAGAAACAACAGAGTAAATATTTAAATGAAGACATAGCGACTTACACTTGAATCAATAATGTCGGTGTATCCAAAGTTGGTGGTAAGAAACAACAGAGTAAATATTTAAATGAAGACATAGCGACTTACACTTGAATCAATAATGTCGGCGTATCCAAAGTTGGTGGTAAGAAACAACAGAGTAAATATTTAAATGAAGACATAGCGACTTACACTTGAATCAATAATGTCGGCGTATCCAAAGTTGGTGGTAAGAAACAACAGAGTAAATATTTAAATGAAGACATAGCGACTTACACTTGAATCAATAATGTCGGTGTATCCAAAGTTGGTGGTAAGAAACAACAGAGTAAATATTTAAATGAAGACATAGCGACTTACACTTGAATCAATAATGTCGGTGTATCCAAAGTTGGTGGTAAGAAACAACAGAGTAAATATTTAAATGAAGACATAGCGACTTACACTTGAATCAATAATGTCGGTGTATCCAAAGTTGGTGGTAAGAAACAACAGAGTAAATATTTAAATGAAGACATAGCGACTTACACTTGAATCAATAATGTCGGTGTATCCAAAGTTGGTGGTAAGAAACAACAGAGTAAATATTTAAATGAAGACATAGCGACTTACACTTGAATCAATAATGTCGGTGTATCCAAAGTTGGTGGTAAGAAACAACAGAGTAAATATTTAAATGAAGACATAGCGACTTACACTTGAATCAATAATGTCGGCGTATCCAAAGTTGGTGGCAAGAAACAACAGAGTAAATATTTAAATGAAGACATAGCGACTTACACTTGAATCAATAATGTCGGTTAATCCAAAGTTGGTGGCAAGAAACAACAGAGTAAATATTTAAATGAAGACATAGCGACTTACACTTGAATCAATAATGTCGGTGTATCCAAAGTTGGTGGTAAGAAACAACAGAGTAAATATTTAAATGAAGACATAGCGACTTACACTTGAATCAATAATGTCGGCGTATCCAAAGTTGGTGGCAAGAAACAACAGAGTAAATATTTAAATGAAGACATAGCGACTTACACTTGAATCAATAATGTCGGTTAATCCAAAGTTGGTGGTAAGAAACAACAGAGTAAATATTTACATGAAGACATAGCGACTTACACTTGAATCAATAATGTCGGCGTATCCAAAGTTGGTGGTAAGAAACAACAGAGTAAATATTTAAATGAAGACATAGCGACTTACACTTGAATCAATAATGTCGGTTAATCCAAAGTTGGTGGCAAGAAACAACAGAGTAAATATTTAAATGAAGACATAGCGACTTACACTTGAATCAATAATGTCGGTGTATCCAAAGTTGGTGGTAAGAAACAACAGAGTAAATATTTAAATGAAGACATAGCGACTTACACTTGAATCAATAATGTCGGTTAATCCAAAGTTGGTGGCAAGAAACAACAGAGTAAATATTTACATGAAGACATAGCGACTTACACTTGAATCAATAATGTCGGTGTATCCAAAGTTGGTGGTAAGAAACAACAGAGTAAATATTTAAATGAAGACATAGCGACTTACACTTGAATCAATAATGTCGGTGTATCCAAAGTTGGTGGTAAGAAACAACAGAGTAAATATTTAAATGAAGACATAGCGACTTACACTTGAATCAATAATGTCGGTGTATCCAAAGTTGGTGGCAAGAAACAACAGAGTAAATATTTAAATGAAGACATAGCGACTTACACTTGAATCAATAATGTCGGTGTATCCAAAGTTGGTGGTAAGAAACAACAGAGTAAATATTTAAATGAAGACATAGCGACTTACACTTGAATCAATAATGTCGGTGTATCCAAAGTTGGTGGTAAGAAACAACAGAGTAAATATTTAAATGAAGACATAGCGACTTACACTTGAATCAATAATGTCGGTTAATCCAAAGTTGGTGGCAAGAAACAACAGAGTATCGTCTGACAGCAAGTGATCACACACTGATCTGAAAACAAGATTCAATCTAAGGTTAACCCTTTCCCATACATACAGACATACAGACGCTTTCTGACGCCGCTGCAGCTGATGACTTTTGAAAACACTGTGACAAAAAGAGAGATTGCTCCTAATGAGCAATATCTCCTTTCACCACAATGTTTTCAACCCTATTCAATAATTACTCGTTCACATATAGAAATTTTATATTTTTGCCTAGATGTGTTCAATTTATGCTGCAGATTTGTTGTATGTGGGAAAGGGGTAAAGATGTTATGTTTGGTGGGAGGGAGGTGTAATCGGGCATCTTGATTGCCATCTATGTAGATATTAGATGTTTGACCTTGCAAACATTATCTTCACTTTTTGAAGACAACATCTATTTTATACTCAACTAAATTTTATTTGGCAAGTTGACACATAAGTGCCATTGGTGATTGACAAGTATATACATGTAAAGAATATGGCTTGAGCCAAAGCAAAAATACAATCAATTACATGATATATATACACAAATACAAATACAACTTTAGATCAATACTAATATTGAGAAGAGAAGTACAATTATGTTGAGGTAACCAAGACTAATTTGTTCATGTATACTTTGGCAAATGATTTTTTGTTTATTAACCCTTTCCCTGATACGACAATTCTGCAGCAGACCACTTTGAACATATTTAGTCAAAACATAGAAAATCTCTATAATTGAATGGATAACCTATGACTAAAAGTGGAAAACATTGTGGCAAAAAGAGGAATTGCTCGTTTTGAGCAATTTTTTCTTTTGTCACTATGATTTCAAAAGACCGTCTGCTGCAGAGGCGTCAGAAAGCGTCTATATGAGGGAAAGGGTTAAAATACACTATATTTTGATTCATACAATATTTTCTCAACTCTGGACACTTTTGAAATATTATTTGCAATATCAATTTGAGCTTTTTTACTATTTGAAGATAAAAAGTTAATAAATCGAGAAAAAGAAGGCCATAAGGATGATAGATATTGTGTATGTATATTTCTATAATTTTAACAAAAAGAAAAATATTCAGATTCTAAAACCTTTTGCGAACAAAAAAATGCATGTTCTATTGCTTTGTTTGATTCCTAAGTATCTGCCCATTTCAATCCCTAATTTATATCCAGAAATACTGTGGAGTATCAACTGATTGTCCTCTGAGCCCATACCATGTTTAAACATTTCTCTCATGAATACGCGATTTTCCAGCAGATGACTGAACATATTTTGTCAAAAAATAGAAACTCTCTATAATTGAATGGATAACCTATGACTGAAAGTGGAAAACATTGTGGCAATTGGAGATATTGCTCGTTCTGAACATCTTCTTTTGTCATTATGTTTTCAAAAAGCCGTCTGCTGCAGAGGCGTAAGAAAGCGTCAATATGAGGGAAAGGGTTAATGAGTCTGTGAAAAGTCTCCAACAAAGTGTTAACTGTCCCCCCTATGCAGGTAGAACAGCACTTTATGTGAAATCAGACAAAAACTACCATTGTGGCCACTCTCATATAACCCTTTCCTCAAAGAGAAAATCTTAACCCTTTCCCACCTATAAATTAAAAGTAGCAGACATCTTTTGAAAACATTGTGGTGTAAAGGTGTAATTGATCATAACAAGCACTTTCTCCCTTTGCCACAAAGTTTACAACTTTATTCAATACTGATATTGCCATTTCTTGATATTTTCCACCCTGTGGCATAAAGGTTTTATAGCTGCAAGATCATTATATGTGGGAAAGACTTAAAAACATACTGGAAATATCTCTATATGAACTGAGTAGAAAACCTCGTGAGAAAATTCTTCATTGTGAGAAATTTATCCTTTTCTTGCAATGTTTTCAAAATTCGTCTGATGTAATTTGTAAATGTATCAAAATTCATCTGCATGTTGGAACAGGTCAACCCTTTCCCATAAATAGATGCATTTTGTCGTCTCTACAGCAGACGACATTTGATTACATTGTGGCAAAAGAAGAATTTGCTCATAATGAGAAATTTCTCCTTTTTCCACAATGCATTCAACCCTATTCAATAATTACACTTTCATTTACATAGAATTTCCATATATGTATTTGCCAAGATGTTTTCAAAGTTGTCTGCTGCAGATTTGTTGTATGTGGGAAAGGATTCATGCCAAAGTATTTGTCCTATGATTCTCTGTTTCAGTGTGACACTAATCATACTTCATTTGCTATGTTGGCACCCCCTGTACACCTTACCTTATTCCTTCTTCTAAAAAGTCCGGAAAAGAATATCTTAAATATGCTGCAATATATTTCCTGGCAACCTCTCGACCTGTGAATATAAAATACCAATACATAAAATAAGAGGGCAAGACTGATTTCAAACATGAAAAGTACCAACAAATTCAGTCAAGAAATTGTCATAAATCGCTGATACCTAATAGGCTATGCTATAAAATTATGTCACTTATTAAAAGAAAACACAATCATATTAACCCTTTTCCTCATACAGACACTTTCTGACACCTCTGCAGCAGACGGATTTTAAAAACATTGTGGCAAAAGGAGAAATTACTCTTGATGAGCAATCTATCTTTTTGATAAAATGTTTACAACCATATTCAATTATTGTTCTACTCTTCTTTCATTTATAGTTTACAGTTTCCATATTTTTGATTAAATGTTTTCAAGGTTGTCTGCAGAAGTATTTTTGCAGTTGGAAAGGGTTAACACTTTCTCTCATATTGACTTTTTCTGATGCCTCTGCAGCAGGCGGCTTTTAGAAAACATAGTGACAAAAGATGATATTGCTCAAAACAAGCAATTTCTCCTTTTGCCACAATGTATTTCACTTTCAGTCATTGAGTTATCCATTCAATTATAGAGAGTTTAAGTATGTTTAAAGTCATCTGCTGCAAAATTGTCGTATGAGGGAAAGGGTTTAACTGTTGTTCAAATGTATGAAAGAGAGCCAGGCCAGGAGAAAAGGAGTCTTGTTGCCTCTGTGAATGGTGCAGACTCGTATGAGTCCGTGCAAAGGTCACTTCACTTTACATTCAAACCTGTGTTTGAAGACCACCCATGGAAAGTGAACAATCTGGTCTTTGTCCACAGGTGGTCCTTAGTTGCAGGGTCATTAATACAGAAAAAGAGTATTTGGAAATAAAAGTATGGTCGCTATAGACAAGTTTGACTAATTGTACTGAACCTAATAGATAGAAAACTAGATTTGCTGTCAAACTTGTTTCATTCTTGTTATTCTTTATTTCATGTCAAAACAAAAATGCCTTATCCCTTTCCCTCATACGACGGTTCTGCAGCAGACGACTTTGAACATAATTTGTCAAAAAATAGAAAATCTCTGTAATTGAATGGATAACCTATGACTAAAAGTGAAAAAACATTGTGTCAAAAGGAGAAATTGCTCGTTTTGAGCAATTTCTTCTTTTGTTAATATGTTTTCAAAAAGCCGTCTACAGCTTAGCCCTTTCTCACATACAGACCCTTCTGACGCCTCATGGCAGA
Source organism: Serripes groenlandicus (assembly GCA_031761405.1). Taxonomy (NCBI): domain Eukaryota; kingdom Metazoa; phylum Mollusca; class Bivalvia; order Cardiida; family Cardiidae; genus Serripes; species Serripes groenlandicus. Next base: position 64,777,209 of record JASEVX010000003.1, read on the forward strand.
TTACTTTTTAAAACTCTGTCTCTCATAATGACTAATTTTTCCTTTTGTCACAATGTTTCAATGTCTATGAATATATATATATTTTTATCTAGAGATTTTCAAATAATTTCTGTTGGTTTGTTTTTCAAAATCATCTGCTTCAGATTCGGTGTATGAGGTAAAATGTTATACCGCTTGCAAACAAAAATTCTGCAGCAAAGTACTTTAAAAACATGTACCTGTAGGCCAAAATATGCCACTTATAATTCTTGAAGAGTTGGAAGACATTTTAGGAAACAAGAGGGCCATAATGGCCCTAGATCGCTCCCCTGAGTTAACCTCATAGTCAATCACTATAACATTTTTTTTCAGTCAAGAATGCTTTTACTAGAGTGTTAACAAAATTCCCCTTCAATTTGGTCTACTGATCTTGTTTTTGACCGAACATGACCAATATTCGAAAGTGGCCAAGGTATAATCAATACAATCATTCTGACAATGTTTTCATGCCGCTTCCAGGGTGTTAAAAAGGTTTTATTCTCAATTTGGCCTAGTGACCTGGTTTTTGACCGAACATGACCCATATTCAAATAAGACCTAGATACCACCAAAACAGACATTCTGACAAAGTTTTATGCTGCTGAAGCAAAAAACACAGACTCCACAGTGTCTAGTGACCTAGTTTTTAACCTGGCATGACCCATATTCGGGCTTGACCTAGATATCATCAATGCAAACATTTTTATAAAGTTTCAAGCTGTTTTTAACCTGACATGACCCATAATCTTACTTTGGCTAGCTATCGTCAAGTCAATTATTCTAACAAAGTTTCAACATGCTCAAGTTAAAACTTCAGCCTCACAAGTGTTAACAAAATTTTCCTTCAATTTGACCTTGTGACCTTGTTTTTGACCTCACACGACCAAGATTTGATGGAGAAGTTTGTTCTGATAAATTTTCATGAAAATAGATGCACAATGTAGCCTACAGAGTGTTCACAAGGCAATTATTGACAACGCATGACGGACCGACGACAAAATGTGATCACAATAGTTCCCGTTGAATACTTCGTGCTCATGTAAGCAAAAAGAGAAATGTCTCATCAAAAGTTGTATGTTTAGTTGTGTCAAAAAATGTCTGCAAGTAAAAAAGTGTTCCCTGTCCCAATTACAACTAATCTGCAGCAGACGACTTTGAAAAAATAAAGGTAACAAGAAAATGTGTCCATGGAACACGGATGCCCTGGTTGTTAACTATATTTTAAAACGGACGGACGAACAGTTGGTCCAACCTCAAATTGATACAATTTTTTAAACAATGATATGTTGATTGTCATTTGTGTGAAGTTTCATAATGATAGGACATCAGGTTCACTAAAATCTAACTTGACCAAAAACTTTAACCTGAGAATGGAATGGACGAACAGACAGACGAACGGACGAACGGACGGACGAACAGTTGGTCCAACCTCAAATTGATACAATTTTTTAAACAATGATATGTTGATTGTCATTTGTGTGAAGTTTCATCATGATAGGACATCAGGTTCACTAAAATCTAACTTGACCAAAAACTTTAACCTGAGAATGGAATGGACGAACAGACAGACGAACAGACGGACGAACAGTTGGTCCAACCTCAAATTGATACAATTTTTTAAAGAATGATATGTTAATAGTCATTTGTGTGAAGTTTCATCATGATCGGACATCAGCTTCACTAAAATCTAACTTGACCAAAAACTTTAACCTGAGAATGGAATGGACGAACAGAGAGACGAACAGACGGATGAACAGTTCCAACCTCAAATTGATACAATTTTTTAAACAATGATATGTTGATTGTCATTTGTGTGAAGTTTCATAATGATAGGACATCAGGTTCACTAAAATCTAACTTGACCAAAAACTTTAACCTGAGCGGGACGGACGAACGGACGAACGGACGGACGGACGGACGTACAGACCGGAAAACTATATGCCCCTCATACTTCGTATGCCGGGGCATAAAAATGTAGAAAATCTCTTTAAATGAATGTATAATGAATGGACATATTGAGTAATTTCTCCTTTTGCCAAACTATTTTCAAAGTTGTCTGCTGCAGAGGCATCAGAAAGTGCCTGTATGTTGTACAGGGTTAACCCTTTCCCTCATATATATGCTTTCTGACGCCTCTGCAGCAGACGGCTTTTTGAAAACATAGTGACAAAAGAAGAAATTGCTCAAAACAAGCAATTTCTCCTTATGCCACAATATTTTCCACTTTTAGTCATAGGTTATCCATTCAGTTATAAAGATTTTCTATTTTTTGACGAAACATGCTCAAAGTCGTCTGCTGCAGAATTGTTGTATGTGGTAGAGGGTTAAATCTACCTTGTTGAGCTAGTTGCGTGTTGTCTGCCACTACGGTGTCAATAGTTATACCCAACTCTTCATGCTTCTCAGACTCTTCTGCCCTCAATGAGCTAAAATACACAGTCAACAATGAACATAGAACACATGTCTGCTTTAACCCTTTCCCTCATATAGACGCTTTCTGACGCCTCTACAGCAGACGGCTTTTTGAAAACGTAGTGACAAAAGAAGAAATTGCACAAAACGTGCAATTTCTCCTTTTGCCACAATGTTTTCCACTTTTTGTCATAGGTTATCCCTTCAATTATAGAAATTTTCTATGTTTTGACAAAATACTTTCAAAGTCGTCTGATGCATGATTGTCGTATGAGGAAAAGGGTTAACAATGAACATAGAACACATGTCTGCTTTAACCCTTTCCCACATACAACAAATCCGCAGCAGACAACTTTGAAAAACTCTAGGAATATACATGGAAACTATAAATGAAATTATATTTATTGAATACAGTTGAAAACATTGTGGCAAAAGGAGAAATTGCTCATCATGAGCAATTTCTTCTTTTGCCACAATGTTTTCAAAAGTCATCAGAATGCATCTACAAGTGGGAAAGTGTTAAAAATAACATCTGAAAAGTTAAAAAGGTTAGCTTGATAGTTGAAAATAAAGATTTTAAATGTCATCTGCTGTAAAAACAAGGCTTGCATGATGTTTTATGACGCTTTCATTTTTCCTCCAGTTATATCACATGACAATGCTTGTATCCGATGAAATATACCCATTACGTATTTCTTTATATATGACACGTGTAATATAACATGACCAAATTACTATGTGTGTATTCATCAGCGAATGTTTACAAAATGGCTGAGTATGTGTGTATTCATCAGCGAATGTTTACAAAATGGCTGAGATTGTGAACCTGGTAAACACAAACGTCATGATAGATGGACGAGGCAACGGGACCATTATCAGTCATAAAAATATATTTTGTGTGATTATTTAACTGTCTATTAAGTATTACACGTTGGGACTTTTTTCTGACAGCGAAAAAACGATTTTCTTTTTCTGTTTCGTCATGTGATAAAAAGAATCAGACATTCATTGTCATTACATAAAGTTTTATCAAACTCGTCCAAGAAATTTGTTATTAAGCTCGCCAAAGTCTCGCTTAATAACAAATTTCTTGAACTCGTTTAATAAAACTTTTATAAAATGACAACTCATGTCAGATCCTATATATATATCAATGGGATTCCTTGGTAAGTTACCATTACTACTTGTCAATTTATTCTTATACCAATCCTTAGCGCCGAAGAGGGATGGTCATTTCAACCATTTTTAAAGTTACTGGTTTGACCCGTCTGGGAACAAATCCAATACCTCCCACACCCAAGGAAAAGAAGAAAATGCTTTTCTGATACAAATTACGGTTTAGCAGACACCTTTGAAATTGTGCGATGAGCAATTTTAATTTTTCAAGCAATGTTTTCTAGTCTGTCTGTTAGGTCAGTTTAATCCTTCTCTGAAGCAGACAATTTATAAAAACAGTGCGAGAAAAGGGAAATTGATTTGTTTTATTGGGGTTTTACGGCGTTTTCAACATTATTTCAGTTGTATCACGGCAACAGTTCACTTATTCATGATCCCTGGGTAACCAAACAGTACTAGGCTAGAAAATTGGTCTTGCACAAGAGCACTCCACCATGACCGTTAAGCCAAAAGGGAAATTGATCATTTTCTTGCAGGAGAACTGTTAACCTGGGGTATTCATGTTGCAGATTAATCAGTCAAAAATATACTGCATAACTATTCTAAGTTCTTGCAGGAGAACTGTTAACCTGGGGTATTCATGTTGCAGATTAATCAGTCAAAAATATACTGCATAACTATTCTAAGTTCTTGCAGGAGAACTGTTAACCTTGGGTATTCATGTTGCAGATTAATCAGTCAAAAATATACTGCATAACTATTCTAAGTTCTCGCAGGAGAACTGTTAACCTGCAGTATTCATGTTGCAGAGTAAAATATGTACATTTATGTTTTTTCAGTAATTATACCCATTTTGACCTATTTCCACTTGTCGACGCATTTTGCAGCCTCTGCAGCTAATATTGTTACAAAAAATTTGTTATCATACTAACCTGCATCTAAATGCTAGTCTCAGCCATTTATCATCGAACTCCTCACCAAGTCTTTGTCCAAATGCATACCTCTCCGCCTCTATGTTCCTGGTACAAAACAAAACACATTAACCCTTTTCCTCATATAGATGCTTTCTGATGCCTCTGCAGCAGACGGCTTTTTGAAAACCTAGTGACAAAAGAAGAAATTTCTCAAAACGAGCAATTTCTCCTTTTGCCACAATGTTTTCCATTTTAAGTCATAGGTTATCCATTCAATTATAAATAGAGATTTTCCATTTTTCGACAAAATATGTTCAAAGTCGTCTGCTGCAGAATTGTTGTATGTGCGAAAGTTAAGCCGCAATCAGATAAGAAACAAAGTCGCAAGTTTGATGACGTTGTTTTATACATAAGAATAATAGTCACTGTGACCTTGACAAGTTAAACACAAACTTATTCAAGAGGTGGTGCTGGTGAACATATATATATATATTTAGTTTCATAACAATGGGTAAATAAAACAAGAGCGCCAACTGTCACAAAATACACCCTGACCAAGATATTTTGCCCATCAACATACTGTCTAAATTTGGTGATGATCAAATAAAATGTATTCGAGTTACAGCAGAGACAACATAAACTTTATGTAATTTAAAAAATACAAGGGCCATAACTCTGAAAAGACAGGTTATATTGTGAAACTAGTGATACGCTTTTAACCTGACATGACCCATCTTTACAAAATTAACCAAGATATTATGCCAATACACATTTTGACAAAATTGGACAAATTTGACAAAGGCTTCTAAAGTAATTGAGCAGGTAATTAAGCACTTTTAGGTAATTTCTATTATTAAAGGGCGATTTAACTCTCGAGTGACTACAGCGATATGGCTAGTTATCGAACTGGTCCAAGATATTATGCCAATTCACATTCTGACTAAATTTGGTGATGATTGGACAAAGGCTTCTTAAGTTATTGAGCAGACAAGACCAACTTTAGGTAATTTCTATAATTAAAGGGCGATAACTCTCGAGAGACTATAGCGATATGGCTAGTTATAGAACTTGTCCAAGATATTATGCCAATACACATTATGATGAGATTTGGTGATATTTGGACAAAGGCTTCAAAAGTTATTGAGCAGACAAGAACAATTATAGGTTATTTCTATAATTAAAGGGCGATAACACTCGAGTGACTAGAGCGATATGGCTAGTTGTCGAACTTGTCTAAGATATTATGCCAATACACATTCTGACCAAATTTAGTGATAATTGGACAAAGGCTTCTAAAGTTATTGGGCGGACAACATACCGGACGATGCCTGCCCGCCACAGGTAAAACTATAATACGTCCCTTTTTTTAACAGACTTTTAATAGTCACTGTGAGCTTAAGCTTTGACCTAGGTTGATGAAATACAAACTTGTACAAGAAGCAATGTTGGTTAACATGTCACCGTGTGTCAAGTTTCATCACAATAAGATAAAAAACAAAGTCCCTTGAGCAATGACGTTGTTTCGTACAAGGGTATAATAGTCACTGTGACCTTGACCGTAGACCTAGATTGGTGAAACACAAACTTGTAGAAGAGGCAATGCTAGTGAACATGTGTGTGAAGTTTCATACACTCAGATAAGAAATTAAGTCGTTAGAGGGACGACATCGTTGGGACACGTAAATATGGGTACCCTCGACGACCTTGCCGCAAGGGGATAAGTTTTGAACCATATAAATAATATTTATAGAAGCACAATCCTGTATTGGATTTATCAAATTTTATGAAAACCATAGCATTTGAAAGGGGATGTACATGGGAAAGGGTTTATAACCTTAATAATTGACAGACAAACCCTATATTGTGGGTACTCAAATAGATATTGCGGGGAAAATACCATTTTAATCCCTTCATCTAGTCCTCTTGAAATTGTCAAAACTCACCAGCAACCAAATTTAGAAAGTGTTAAAACTCACCAGCAGCCAAATTTGGAAGGGTGACGCTCTGGTTCTGGACCAACTTCCATCCTCGTTCTGTAAAGTTCAGTTAAATATTTAACCTTTTTCCTCTTTATTGTTGTTTGTTGGACATATTGGGTTACACCTCTAGCCTCTCCTGAAAAATGAGCCATATAAACTGTAATATAAACAGGGTTTCATTTTGTTTAAGAGTAGCAGGATAATAATTGAAAGTAGGAGGGGTCAGATGATCCTCTCCCAGTAGGGGTAAAGCATATTCTGTTTAAAGTAGTCGGGTAACGGGGCTTTAGCAGACGGGTAATTTACCCGGCTACCGGGTCATTTTGAAACCCTTGATATATGGACAATCATTGAGTACAGGGCCCAGCTCCTTTTTTAGGGTTTGGGGCTGAGATGCGAGTGTTTTAAAAAGGGGAATTAAAGGCCCAACATTTTCATAAAAAAGACCTGGGTCCATGAAGGCCCTGAATTGCTCCTCTTAGTATATACCTAGTGACCTACTTTTTTAAACCAAGTTTAGGATTAGGTGTATTGTCTGGCGATGCTGCATGTCTTTCTTATTATAGAACTTTGCTCTCAATTACATTGCATTTCCATTTATTACATTTCCTGAAAATTACTAAATAGTAAAGCTACGTGTATGGCCTTAAAATGAGTGCTAAATGGGTGATCCATTTATTTTTACAGCAGTGTTCCATTAGTCTTTGAGTGAGTGAACTCTGGTCAAAATTTTAAAAATATCAGAAATATTATATATTCTGATAGGATGAAAACATTAAAGCTTCCTTTATTGATGTATCAAAGATTCCGTAGAGCCATAATTCAGGTCATTAAACTTCTCCATAAATTAGAAAACATTGGTTAATGTCACTTCTTTGTCTTAAATCAAAACCCTACCTGTGGTCATGCATTGAAGTTAAATAAAAAATTAGAGCAAGAAAGAAATCTGCAAGATTATGAAGAACTTTCTTCAATAGTTTATTAATGATCCTTGGAATGTACTGATTGAGCACATCGTTACTGTGCCAACTTTATTTTCTTTAAATACATTCAAAAACCACCTTGACAATCTCATCAGGGACAAGCAGTATAGTATTTTCCTGATAATTCCTGGATGTCTAACAGAGAGGGGAATAAATAAGTTGACCAAACTTGCGGATAGTCCGATACCATACCGGATACCGGATAAAATAAAAATGAATATAAATTCACCAAACCAGTTAAATAAACAACAATTCATAAATATTAGTCAACATCCAGATAAACTAGAATTGTTTTGACAAAAACATATGTCTCCCCCTCAAATATCTGTCAAAATCTCTCAAAACATTCCAACCTATAAAGCAGACAAACAAAAATTTGACCAAGTTGGACAGTACTCAATTTTTAATTACTAATGTTTTGTCTTGACCTGGTACAAAGTGGACATGATTTCAAATGGTTTACAGAAACACATATTTTTACTGCAGCTGTAACATTCAAGACTGAAGTATTCTTCAAAACAGTTAACAACTGTTGCTAAACATAAGCAAGCCGTCTTGGAGATATTGAGTGGACAGGAAATAAAGCCTCAAACCTTTGAGCTTCAAGCGTGACCTTGACCTTGAACCGGTATGGTCGAGACGCGGGTTCTGCACGTCGCCTTGATGAGGTGAACATGTGACCCAAGTTTCATGAAATTTCTTTTAGCTGTTTTGGAGATATGGAGCGGCACAAAATAAAGCCTCAAACCTTTGACCTTCAAGCGTGACCTTGACCTTGACCCAGTATGTTCGAGACGCGGGTTCTGCACGTCGCCTTGATGAGGTGAACATGTGACCAAATTTTTATGAAAATCCTTCAAGCCGTCTTGGAGATATTGACTGGACACAAAATAAAGCCTAAAACCTTTGACCTTCAAGCGTGACCTTGACCTTTAACCGGTATGGTGGAGACGCGGGTTCTGCACGTCGCCTTGATGAGGTGAACATGTGACCCAAGTTTCATGAAAATCCTTTAAGGAGATATGGAGCGGACACGAAATAAAGCCTCAAACCTTTGACCTTCAAGCGTGACCTTGACCTTGACCCTATATTGTCGAGACGCGGGTTCTGCACGTCGCCTTGATGAGGTGAACATGTGACCCATGTTTCATTAAAATCCTTCAAGCCGTCTGGGAGATATGGATCGCAGGGCCTTTTTTCCAGAAATTGGGAAGAAGCCTTAGCCTTTCATTTTGGGAAATTTAAGCGCGATTTTCGCCCAAATTGGGAAAAGGTGGAGCGACATTTAAACAACAAACAAAATCATGGACATATCATTAACAGTATTTATTCACTTCAGACTAGAGATTACAGCGGACTGTGAAAATATTTTGCAGACATGTTTGGAAAATCGCCTCGAAAGAGGAATTTAAATTATCCCATTTTAATATAGCTGGAATAATTATGTCAGAAAATTGGGAAATTATTTCTTTATTTTGGGAAATTCGCTGACAAAATTGGGAAAAAAAGAGGGTATTTTCAATTGGGAAAACACCTTTTAAAGGTGTCACTTATATAAGGTAAAAAGGCCCTGGATCGGACAAGATTTTGGGGACGAACAGACAGACAGACAGACAGACAGACACACACACACAGACAGACAGACAGACATCAAGGACAAAAACAATATATCTCCCCTGTATACAGGGGGAGACATAACTAAACCTGACGTGCAAGAAAATGTTACGAACACCTTTGGGGCCGAATAGATCCAGACCGAACAAATTATGGGAAATGTAAATAAAAAGAAATAAAACTTACCAGATAAGAATTTACATTGTTTAAATTTCAAACATGACATCAAAAGATTTCCCTGGGCCTTATGAAAGCAAGTAACAGCTCTCAATTTTGCCGCTGACCTACACCATGTTGCAGCCATATTGTTGTTGTTGTTGGTTGTTGTTGTTGTTGTTGGTTGTGTTTTGCTTTTGGTTTGTTTTTAATAGGTTTGTTATAAGATTTGAAAATTTAATTATCTACTTTTGCTACAATTTAAATTTATCATAAAAAACTTTCAAAGAAAATTGACAATACAAACCAGAGACATATATGTCTCTGTACAAACCCAAAACAAAATGGACCTCTTTCGAAAGCAATTTTAAAGTAGCGAACTTTTTCAGAATGAAATTATGGACGGCGAAGCAAAATTAAGGCGAATTAAAGGACGATATGTCCGTGTCTCAATCAATACTAAACAAAACACACACAAATCATGAGACTAACACGGATCTTAAATGTAGTATTTCCAAAAAATCGTACATATAATGGTTTGAAATATGAAGGGTAAGATAATATTGTTTAAAACGTCTGTATGCCACTATTAATAGAAATGTCATGTGTTTTCGCGACGTCAGTGTTGAAGGTTGATATAGTCTATTGAAGTAAGTATGGTTATGGTAGCTAGTACTGCTACCTGTTTCGTGTAAGCAGACAAATCTTTACTGTGAACAAAAATAACATAGCCTGTTTCATATCATAGGTTTTGGCTGGGATGACTAATACGTCCCAGATTTTGGCAGTGATTTGCAGGGAACTCGATTTATTTACAGCATATATGTTCATCACTAGCCTTTTCCCTAAGTCACTCATATGGACGCTTTCTGAAGCCTCTGCAGCAAACGGCTTTTTGAAAACATTGCTGCAATTTCTTCTTTTGTCACCATGTTTTCAGCTCTGTTCAATTTAATATTGTACTTTCATTAATTTAAGCCAAGCCCCGGTAGCTCAGTTGGTGGTATTGACGCGGGCTGTCAATCTAGGGGTTGTGAGTTCGAATCCCGGCTCGGCCAACTTTCTTTCCGATGATTGACAAAAGTCAATGCGACATGCGTCATTCGTTTTCCACCAATGGGCTAAGTCTATGTGGAAAAGCAGCCAGATGCTTGGGAAGATTGTTGTGTGGAGTACTGGTGTGAGAAAACCAGGAAATGCATGAGTAGGTGAACTGGCCGCCGTGATATAACTGAGAAATTGTTAAAAACGGCATTAAACCCCAATCAATCAATCATTAATTTAAAAGGACTCAAGGAGTTTCCAATTTGATATGTTTTCAAAGTCGTCTGCTGCAGATTTTTTTGTATGTGGGAAAGTGCTAGTGTGCATCCTTATAACCATTATTCTGGGCTTTAAAACCCTTTCAATACCAAAACCGGAGTAAAGACGTAAGGAATAAAAATTAGGTGGAGCCAACAAGGCTTTAGCTTACATCACTCCGAAGAACCCAGTACAATATGCAGTATGTCATTAACCCATTACTTCACACAGATGACATTTGACACCTGCTGTTGCAGACAACTTTTGAAAACATTGCAATAAAAGGTGAAATTGCTCAAAACGAGCAATTTCACCTTTTATTGCAATATTTTCAACTTTTTATCAATATATTTTTTTCAGTTTTCTAGATTTGTGAAATTGATTGTTTGATGATTGTAAAGCAGACAACTTTTGCAAAAGCCATGTGAAGTAATGGGTTAAGACAATTCTTTTGAGCACCCACAACATAGGGTTATCAAGTCAAATAAGGACATAAGAACATGCGGAACGCTCTGGCTCCAAATCCACGAACCTTACAAAGATACTTAGCACTAAGACTAAGTAATACTTAAAATCTTAACCCTTTCCCTCATACAACAAATCTGCAGCAGACTACTTCGAACATTTCTTGTCAACAAATAGAAAATCTCTATAATTGAATGGATGTTCCTATTACTAAAAGTGGAAAACATTGTCTCAAAAGGAGAAATTGCTTGTTTTGAGCAATTTCTTCTTTCGTCATTATGTTTTCAAAAAGCTGTCTGCTGCAGAGGTGTCAGAAAACGTCTATAATAGGGAAAGGGTTAAATAAGATTCAGGTAGTACACATTCCACCATTCATGTTTTACAAAATATATATATATATATAAGTAAATGACTAAGTTGACCTAAATAGTTAGCTTGCTAACTAAGAAGACTTGTTAAGAAATTAAATATTTAGACATTTTAATTAGGAAAACTCAAACAAAAATGATGAAATTCAGAAATATGCTTTTAAGTATTACTTAGGTTAGCTTAACCCTTTCCAACATATAGACGCTTTCTAATGCCTCTGCAGCAGAGGACTTTTGAAAACATTGTGAAAAAAGAAGAAATTGCTCAAAACAAGCAATTTTTCCTTTTGTCAAAATGTTTTCAACTTTTTTCAATGATAATACCTTCATTTATGGGGAATTTCCATGTTTTTGCCCAGATGTTTTCAAAGTTGTCTGCTTCAGATTTTTTGTATGTGGGAAAGGGTTAATAGAGTTGGTGGATTTGTTGCCAGATGAGTGAAAAAACTGTATCTTTCAACAGGAAGAACCAGAAACCGAAGCTGGTGAAGACCAGTTACAAGTATGATGCTGCCAATGATGTAGCTAGGGAAGCACAAAACTTGACGTATTTGAACAGACCGTATTTAACTCATGTAAGTCTATCCTGTTATTCTGTAAACATGATTATCTCTTAACCCTTTCCCACAATGTGACATGCAGACAAGTATTGGTGTATCTGCAGCATTTTTTTAAATTGTATGAAATCATAGATAAGGGGAAGTAAACTGGTCTTTTCCCCACAATAGCTCGCTTATTACTTAACCAAATCCTATGTGAGACGATTCTTGTGAGTACCCACAACATAGGGTTAGAGTGTCAAATAAGGATTTTAGAACATGGAAAAACTCTCCTTGTCTACAGCTCTGTGATATGGTTCATACTTTTATTTATTCAAATATAATTGTCCACCTTCCCCCGATGTTTTTCAAAGAAGTCTGCAGCAGGTTTTTAGATGAACTGAGTCATTGTGATAACTCTCTGTCCATCTGTCATTAACTTTTAGCTACAATCGACATCTCGACACTCAATCAATGGAGCATCGGCCTCTCATACCAAAGGTCACGGGTTCGAATCTTGTGATGAGCAGATTCTGCCCATGGGATTTTTCCAAGCAAACGTCTCAAGTATATAACTGGTTAAGTCTCCAGGAAGCAGACATCAAGAGTGATTAATAAAAAGCTTGGAAGCAATCAATCAATCATGAATGTAAAAATATCAAAATCTTTCATTACATCTCTTTAACCTAGAGTCAAATTCAGAATAATTTTACATAAAAGTTTATAAGTCTACCATAAATTGATTTCTATTAATGTTCCACTCAGCTGTGTGATAAAGCTGACATATTAGAGGCTTGGCGTGAAACGGTTGTAACTGAAAACCTTTTTTGAAAACCCTGATTTAGGGGCAATTTTGACCCCTTTGTAAACAATGCAAATTTAGGTGCCATTGCTCAGAACGAGCAATGGCACCTAAATTTCCATTGTTTACCCAAGAAAAATGTTTAAACGCTTATAAAGACTTTATGGTGAGGTGATAAACCTTTGTATAAATATACCAATTTGAGTTACAATAGTTTTTAATTTATTACGTGATCAGTCTGATGACCTTTACAGGGCCACCATTGCCCACTATTAACCCTTTCCTTCATATAGACACTTTCTGACGCATCTGCAGCAGACGGCTTTTTGAAAACATGTCAACAAAAAAAGAAATTGCTCTCCTTTTGTCACCATGTTTTCAACTCTATTCAATTATTGTTCTTTCATTTATAGAGTGTTGAGCCCCGGTAGCTCAGTCGGTAGCAACATGGGTTGTCCAGGGGTTGTGAGTTTGAATCCCTGCTCGGCCAACTTTCTTTTCGAGGATTGACAAAAGTCAATGTGACATGCGTCATTCGTCTTCCACCAATGGGCTAAGTCTATGTGGAAAAGCAGCCAGTTGCTTGGGAAGATTGTTGTGTGGAGTACTGGTGTGAGAAAACCAGGAAACACATGAGTAGGTGAACTGGCCGCCGTGATATAACCGAGAAATTGTTAAAAACGGCGTTAAACCCCAATCAATCAATCAATCATTTATAGAGATTATCCATAGTTTTGCCTAGATGTTTTCAAAGTCGTCTGCTGCAGATTTGTTGTATGTGGGAAAGGATTAAGCACAATTTTGATTTTCTTGTTTTGTATTTTGTAGGGAGAACGTCACTTAAATAGAGTTCCTGAAGACAGGCCAATGAAGAATCAAGTTTTCCTCGATAACAAATATGCCACAAGCAAATTCTTACCTGACAGAACACTAAATGAACATTTAGAACCGTTAAGATTCAACAAAAAGTGGGAATGATCATGACCCTTCTTTGATGGCATTTGTTTGCTCTGTGCATCTGAGGACAATATTGTAACATCTGGACAATTTAACCCTTTCCCTCATATAGACGCTTTCTGACGCTTCTGCAGCAGACAGTTTTTTGAAAACAAAGTGACAAAAGAAGAAATTGCCTCCTTTTGACACAATGTTTTCCACTTTTTGTCATAGATTAGCCATTCAGTTATGGAGATTTTTCGATGTTTTGACAAAATGTGTTCAAAGTCGTCTGCTGCAGAATTGTCGTATGAGGGAAAGGGTTAAATGTTAACGTGATTCTATTCAGTTCCAGAAGTGGGAAACCAAGTACTGACAGAAAATTCAAAGGAATGTACATGAGAAAAGTAGCTTTTTATAGTCTGAACCCTTTCTTAACCCTTTCCCTCATACGACAATTCTGCAGCAGACGACTTTGAACATATTTTGTCAAAAAATAGAAAATCTCTATAATTTAATGGATAACCTATGACTAAAAGTGGTAAACATTGTGGCAAAAGGAGTTTTGAGCAATTTCTTCTTTTGTCACTATGTTTTCAAAAAGCCGTCTGCTGCAGAGGCGTCAAAAAGTGCCTATATGAGGGAAAGGGCCATGTACAATAAATTTGGAAACATCTAGGAAGTATTATGGAACATCCCTCTACATGATAGTATGATTATTGAAAGAGTTGAAAACTTGATTGTAAAAGGAAAAAATAAAACTCAATACAAAGTATTCACAATTTTGCCTTTAGCTACAACTTTTCAAATGTCGTCTGCTGCAGAAGGATCAATAAGTGTCCTTATGTGGGTAAGGGAGGGTTAAATGAGCTTTAATTGCAGGCAAAAGTCTAGAGAAGGTGGTGTGAAATGATATTGATATTTACTTTTCCCTTTCCCACATACAACAAATCTGCAGCAGACGACTTTGAAAGCATATTGACAAAAGCCTGAAAAATCTCCATAAAAGATAGCTTAATTGTTAAATAAAATTGAAAACATTGTGGACATATTAGGTGAAATTGCTCAGCAATTTCAACTTTGACCACAATTTTTTCAAAAGTCGTCTGCTGCTATCGCATCAAAATGCGTCTGCAGGTGGGAAAGGGTTGTAAAACCCACCTAGATTATATGTCTTGGGTACTCAAAAGAATAGTTTCATCTTCACAATTCTTTTGAGTACACCAAAATATAAGATTTAAGCCATTTCCATGCACAACAAATCTGCAACGAATTACTTTGAACATAAGTTATGTAGGAATAAATATAGAAAATCTTTGTAAATGAAAGTTAAATTGTAGGATAGAGCTGAAAATATGGTGAATTAGATTTGTTTTTTCTCCTTTCCTCACAATGTTTTCGAAAGTCATCTGGCTGCTTTCCTTCATACGACATTTCTGCAGCAGACAACTTTGAACATATTTTGTTAAAAAATAGAAAATCTCTTTAATTGACTATGACTAAAGGTGGCAAACATTGTGACAAAAGGAGAAATTGCTCATTTTGAGCAATTTCTTCTTTTGTCACTTTGTTTCTAAAAGCTGTCTGCTGCAGAGGCGTTGGAAAGTGTTTTTTTGAGGGAAAGCGTTAATAAGGCAAATAGAAACAAAGCTCTCCCTTAAGCTTCAGAATGAAGAAAAAAATTTTATTAAAAATGTGAAGTGTCTTTTTTTTAGCTCACCTATGCACGAAGTGCAAGGTGAGCTATTGTGATCACATTTTGTCCGGGTTCCGTCCATCGTCAGTTGTGCGTCGTCAACATTTCAGCTTGTTAACACTCTACAGGCTACATTTTGCATGAAAGTGTATCAGAACATTCATCTCCATCAAATCTTGGACAAGTTCAAAACTGGGCCATATGAGGTCAAACACGAGGTCACTAGGTCAAATTGAAGGGAAATCTTGTTAACACTCTGGAAGCCACATTTTCAACTTGAGCATGTTGAAACTTTATCAGAATGTTTGTCCTGATGATATGTAGGCCAAGTTCGAACATGGGTCATGTCGGGTCAAAAAGAAGGTCACTAGGTCAAATTGAAGGAAAATCTTGTTAACACTCCAGAGGCCGCAATTTTTGCTTCAGCAGTTTGAAATGTTGTCAGAATGTTTGTCTTAAAAATATCTAGGTCAAGTTCGAATATGAGTCATATTGGGTCAGAAACTAGGTCACTAGGCCAAATTGAAGGGTAATCTTGTTTACACTGTAGAGGACGCATTTTTTGCTACAGCAGCTTGACATTTAATGAGAATGTTTATCTAAATGATATCTAAGCCAAGTTCGAATATGGATTAAGTAGGGTCAAAAACTAAGTCACTAGGCCAAATTTAAGAAAAATCTTGTTAACACTGGAAGCCACATTTTTGGCTTGAGCATGTTGAAACTATGTCAGAAAATGTGTCTTAGTGATATCTAGGTCAAGTTCGAATATGGGTCATGTCGGGTCAAAAACTAGGTCACAAGGCCAAATTTAAGTAAAATCTTGTTAACACTCTGGGAGCCACATGTTTGGTGTGAGCATGATGATACTTTGTCAGAATGTTTGTTGTGATGATATCTAGGCCAAGTTCAAATAAAGGTCATATCGGGTCTAAAGCTAGGTCACTAGGCCAAATTTAAGGAAAATCTTGTCAACACTCTTGAAACCGCATTTTGAACTTGAGCATGTTGAAACTTTACCAGAAAGTTTTTCCTGATGATATCTAGGCCAAGTTAGGGTCATGATATGGGTCATGTCAGGTCAAATTGTTTGGGTTGATCCATGTGATCACTCGCCGTCCGCTCAAAACTTCTTTAAACAACATTTCCGCTGAAACCACTGGTTTAATTTCAATGTAACTTCACAGGAGTGTTCCTTGGTTTAATAATTGTTCAGATAATTAGAAGCCTTTAAGGGTCCTCTTGTTTGTATTTATAATGAACACTATATAACTATTCCGATACATTGAAGAACATTGCTACCAGGCTGAGGGGCTTTTTAGCTCACCTGAGCTTTGCTCAAGGTGAGTTATTGTGATCGCCTTTTGTCCGGCGTCCGGCGTGCGTCGTGCGTCAACTTCTTCTCCTCAGTAACCAGTGGGTCAATTTGGATGAAACTTCACAGAAATCATCCTCTCAATGACCTCACCAGAATTCCTTCAAATTTTTGGGATCAATGCAAAATTCTGGTTTCCATGGCAACGAAACCGAAAAAACTTCAAAATTCTTCTTCTCCCGAATTGGTTGGCAGATTTTCAAATAATTTTGTAGAAATGTTCCTTGGATGACCCTCTATCAGATTCCTTCAAGCCGTGTTGATTGGTCGAAAAACATGGCCGCCAGGGGGGGCGGGGCTATTTTGCCTTATATGGCTATAGTGAAAACTTAAAAAATCTTCTCCTCCGAAAGTGTCAGGCTGATTTTCAAATGATTTTGTAGAAATATTCCTTGGGTGACCCTCTATCAGATTCCTTCAAGCCATGTTGATTGGTCGAAAAACATGGCCGCCAGGGGGGGGGGGGGGGGGGGGGGGGGGCTATTTTGCCTTATATGGCTATAGTGCAAACTTAAAAAATCTTCTTCTCCAAAAGTGTCAGCCCGATTTTCAAATAATTTTGTAGAAATGTTCCTTGGATGACCCACTTTCAGATACCTTCAAGCCATGTTGATTGGTTAAAAAAACATGGCCGCCAGTAGGCAGGGCTATTTTGCATTATATGGCTATAGTGAAAACTTCAAAAAATCTTCTCCTCCAAAAGTATCTGGCCGATTTTCAAATAATTTTGTAGAAATGTTCCTAGGGTAACCCTCTATCAGATTCCTTCAAGCCAAGTTGATTGGTCGGAAACTATGGCTGCCAGGGGGCGAGGCTTATATAGCTAAAGTGAAAAAAAAATAAAAAATCAGGTGAGCGATTCAAGGGCCATCATGGCCCTCTTGTTTAACTTCTGTTCAAAATTTCTTTAAGCAACATCTCTAAAACCTCTGTGCAAATATTGATGAACCTTTAAAAGAATGTTCCTTAGTTGATCGTCCTTCAAATTGTTCAGAGAATTAAATTGGTCCTTTTTAGCTCACCTGAGCTTTGCTCAAGGTGAGTTATTGTGATCGCCTTTTGTCTTCTTCTCCAAAAGTGTCAGGCCGATTTTAAAATAATTTTGTAGAAATGTTCCTTGGATGACCCTCTATCAGATTCCTTCGAGCCAAGTTAGTTGATTGGTGAAAAAACATGGCCGCCAGGAGGGCGGGGCTATTTTGCCTTATATGGCTATAGTGAAAACTTAAAAAATCTTCTTCGAAAGTGTCAGGCCAATTTTTAAATAATTTTGTAGAAATGTTCCTTGGATGACCCTCTATCAGATTCCTTCAAGCCAAGTTGATTAGTCGAATAACATGGCCGCCAGGGGGGTGGGGGCTATTTTGCCTTATATGGCTATAGTGAAAACTTAAAAAATCTTCTTCTCTCCAAACTGGTTGGCAGATTTTCAAATAATTTTGTAGAAATGTTCCTTGGATGACCCTCTGTCAGATTCCTTCAAGCCATGTTGATTGGTCGAAAAACATGGCCGCCAGGGGGGCGGGGGCTATTTTGCCTTAGATGGCTATAGTGAAAACTTAAAAAATCTTCCTCTCAAAAAGTGTGAGGCCGATTTTCAAATAATTTTGTAGAAAGTTCCTTGGATGACCCTCTATCAGATTCCTTCAAGCCAAGTTGATTGGTCAAAAAAACATGGCCACCAGGGGGGGGGGTGGGGGGGCGCGCGGGACTATTTTGCCTTATATGGCTATAGTGAAAACCTAAAAAATCTTCTTTTCCGAAGTGTCAGGCCGATTTTCAAATAATTTTGTAGAAATGTTCCTAGGGTGACCCTCTATCAGATTCCTTCAAGCCAAGTTGATTGGTCATAAACTATGGCCGCCAGGGGCGGGGCTTATCATAGCTAAAGTGAAAAAAAAAAAATCAGGTGAGCGATTCCAGGGCCATCATGGCCCTCTTGTTTATGTAATATAGAGAAATAAATCTTCTTGTCCAAAAGTAAAAAAAAAAAAATGACATATATATGTTCCGCGGGCGACTTGTTTTCTCTAAATAATGCCTCAAATAACCTTGACAATGGATCAAGTATGACATATTCTTAATTGTGCACACATTTACAAAATTAGACACATGGCAGAGTCTCTATATATCACTCATTAAGACCTTGCAAGGGGATAATAAATGTGTCATGCACACTTTAGCTCAAGAATAGCTTGCACAAATATGCAGACTATTTTTGTCCACATTGCTCCCAATTGTAGTTTTAAGACATGCTGAACAGATATGCAAATGTCGTTCAGTCGCAGTATATGGGTTGTACCTTTTCCAACATATGCACATCTGGGTAATAATTATATAGAGGTGAAATTAATTGCTCATTATAATGTTTTCAAAAGCCGTTTTCTGCAGAGATATCAAAAAACGTTTACATGTTGGAAAGGGCTTGGACTGCTAATACGGGGAAGAGAAACGAGTGCAAAAAGCTATATAGCGCTATAATATGCTTGTCATTCTTATCGATCGATATTCCCCATTATCTGTAGAAGAACTATCTACCCACTTATCGAGGTTTATGTACACAAACAGTTTTTGTAAAGACGACAAGCAATTGGCTCTTATCGCACTTGTTTCTCTTACACTTATTAGTAGTCCAAGGAAAGGGTTTAGTCCAAGTATATGGGTTAATTAAGTGAATTTAACATTCCAATTTCAAAAATCCAGGACTATTTATACCGATGCCGTACACTGAATGCTGATGCACCTTGATCAGTTATTAGTCCCCTACTGAAGATCGGTTTGGGGTCTATAGGTTTGGTCAATTCTGTCTGTCTGTCCGTCTGTCAGTCCCACTTGTCGGGCCCGCATCTTAATCATGCATCATAGGATTTGAAAGAAACTTGGCTCAAGCGTTCACCATGATGAGGCGGCGTTTCATGCACAAGACCCAGGCCCAGGACCCATATTTCAACCATGTATCATAGGATTTCAAAGAAACTTGGGACAAACGTTCACCATCATGAGGCGGCATGTCGCACACAAGACCCAGGCCTGTACCTCAAATGTCAGGTCACACTTATAGTTCAAAGGTCAAATAAGTACTGTTTGATAGGACTACCTTGTCCAGCTCACATCTTAACCATGCATCATAGGATTCCCAAGTTACTTGGCACACATGTTCACCTCAAAGGTCAAGGTCACACTTAGAGGTCAAAATGAGTACTGTTTGATAGGACTGTACCTTGTCCAACCTGCATCATAGGATTTCCATAAAACTTGGCACAAACGCTCACTATGATGAGGCAGTGTGTTGCTCTCAAGACCCAGGCCTGTACCTCAAATGTCGAACTTAGAGGTCAAAATGAGTATTGTTTGTTGTCCAGCCTGCATCTCAACCATGCATCATACGATTCCGAAGTAACTAGTCGCACATGTTCTCCATCATAAGGTGGCATAAGGTGGCACAACACCCAGGCCTGTACCTCTAATGTCAAGGTCACACTTAGAGATCAAAGGTCTAAATGAGGAATGTACCTTGTCTGGCCCCCATCTCAACCATGCATCATAAGTGTCTCAAGTTAATGGGCACACATGTTCGTGCACAAGACACAGGCCTGTACCTTAAAGGTCAAGGTCACATTTAGAAATCGGAAACCATGCATCACAGAAATCCCAAGTTACTGGGCACACATGTTCACCATGATGTGGTGCACAAGACAGGCCTGTACCTCAAAGGTCAAGGTCACATTTAGCAGTCGAAATCGGAAACCATGCATCACAGAAATCCCAAGTTACTGGGCACACATGTTCACCATGATGAGGTGACATGTGGTGCACAAGACATAGGCCTGTAACTGGAAGGTCCAGGTCACACTTACAGTTCAAAGGTCGAAATGAGAAATGTTTGATAGGACTGTATCCAAAATGTATGCAGTGCATTGCTGTTTTTGTCAACAAATGCACATACAATACACAATGTGCTGTCCTCGTCCAACAGGGGACTTTTGTATTGCTTGCAATACAACATTAACTTGTTTTCATTTGACTGATTAGTAGAAAGAGAACACCTTGATCGCAATTGCCTTATGACTTATTATGCCTCAACTTTTGAAGAGACCTTTTCTAATAGTAGCAACTTACTTATCCTGCACTGAATTCAACGCTTGTCAAAATTATACTTCAATGTTGTATTTTCTTACTAAATTGATTTTCAAGAATGAAACGCCAGTGGTAATGAGAACAGCTGCAGCCGCAATACCACTTGTATTCATATTGAATTTGTCAATTTAACCCATTCCCACCAACGACAATTCTGCAGCAGGTGGCTTGGAAAACATTGGCAAAAACATGAAAAATCTCCATAAACCAGAGTTTAAATGTAAATAGAGTTGAAACATTGTGGCAAAAGGGGCAATTTCTTCTTTTTAGCTCCACTGGCCAGTCAAGCATATGTCATGGCGATTTGTCTGTTGTGCGTGCGTCAACTTCTCCCTAACCACTTGGCCAATTGGGATGAAACTTCATAGGAAGCATCCTCTCAATGCCCTCTCCAAAATTCCTTCAAATTGTTGGATCAATGCAAAATTCTGGTTTCCATGGCAACCGAAAAAAACAAACTTGTGAAAACTTTAAAAATCTTCTCCCCCGAAAGTGTCAGGCCGATTTTCAAATAATTTTGTAGAAATGTTTCTTGGATGACCCTCTATCCGATTCCTTCAAGTCATGTTGATTGGTCAAAAAACATGGCTGCCAGGGTGCGTGGCTATTTTGCCTTTTATGGGTATTATGAAAACTTAAAAAAAGTGTTGGGCCGATTTTCAAACAATTTTGTAGAAATGTTCCTTGGGTGACCCTCTATAAGATTCCTTCAAGCCATGTTGATTGGTCATAAAACATGGCCGCCAGGGGGTGGGACTATTTTGCCTTCTATGGCTATAGTGAAAATTTAAAAAATCATTCCTCCGAAACAGTTGGGCCGATTTTCAAATAATGTTGTAGATATGTTCCTTGGGTGACCCTCTATCAGATTCCTTCAAGCCATGTTGATGGGTCATAAAACATGGCCGCCAGGGGGCGGGGCTATTTTGCCTTCTATGGCTATAGTTAAAACTTAAAAAATCATTCCTCCGAAACAGTTGGGCCGATTTTCAAATAATTTTGCAGACATGTTCCTTGGTTGACAATCTATCCAATTCCACCAAGCCATGTTGATTGGTCCTAAAAAATGGCTGCCAAGGGGTGGGTCTTTTAGCCTTAAATTGGCTTTAGTGAACACTTTAACAATCTTCTCCTCCAAAACTGTGATTGGTAAAGTTTTAAGTTTTGCCTAATTGCAGTGGAGTGATACTGGCCCTCTTATTCACAATGTTTTCGAAAGTAGTCTGCTGCAAGTGGGAAAGGGTTAAGATTGGCTATTCTACTCCTGGATTATCTCTTCATTCTTGTAAGCTATGGGCAAAGAATTCCATTTACATAATAATGGCTAAGGCATAGGACCATCATAATATGTATTAGATTTAGGTTAACCCTTTCCCACATACAGGCACTTTCTGATGCGTCTGCAAGCAGACTACTTTTGCCACTTTGTTTTCAATTTGATTCAATAATGAAACTCAAGTTTTTGCAAATTTGTTTTTAGCTCACCTAAGCACGAAGTGCAAGGTCAGCTTTTGTGATCACTCGCCGTCCGGCGTCCGCTGTCATCGTCAGTCCGTCTGTTAACAATTTCCTACAAATGACTTCTACTAAACTAATCGACAGATTTCAAAATAACTTCACAGGAATGGTCTTTAGGTGGTCCTCTTTCAAAGAATTTAATTCCAAGTAGAACTTTGGTTGCTGCGGCATCAGAAAAGGGGAACATTGCCAAATCTTAAAAAATCTTCTTGTCCAAAAGTACTGGCAAATTATTTTGCACAAATGTTCCTTGGGGTACCCTCTACCAAGATTGTTCAAATATTTCCGATCCGTTGAAAAACATAGCCACCAGGGGGCGGAGCTTGTTTTCCTTATATGTGCATTGTTAAAACTTTAAAAATCTTCAAAACAACTTTTAAAATCTTGTTCAAAAGTACTGGCCCGATTTGAACATTATTTTGCACAAATGTTCCTTGGGGCACCCTTTAACAAGATTGTTCAAATAATTCACATCCGTTGAAAAACATGACCGCTAGGGGGCGGAGCTTGTTTTCTTATATGTGCATTGTTAAAACTTTAAAAATCTTCTTGTCCAAAAGTACTGGCCCGATTTGAAAATTATTTTGCACAAATGTTCCTTGGGGCACCCTCTCCCAAGACTGTTCAAATATTTCCGATCTGTTGAAAAACATAGCCGCCAGGGGGCGGAGCTTGTTTTCCTTAAATGTGCATTGTTAAAACTTTAAAAATCTTCTTGTCCAAAAGTACTGGCTCGATTTGAAAATTATTTTGCACAAATGTTCCTTGGGGCACCCTTTACCAAGATTGTTCAAATATTTCCGATCCGTTAAAAAACATGGCCGCCAGGGGTGGAGCTTATTTCCTTATATGTGCATTGTTAAAACTTTAAAACTCTTCTTGTCCAAAAGTATTAGCCCGATTTGAAAAAACATTTTGCACAAATGTTCCTTTGTTGAAAAACATGGCCGCTAGGGGACGAGTCTTGTTTTCCTTATAATTATGTGCATTGTTAAAACTTTAAAAATCTTCTTGTCCAAAAGTATTGGCCCGATTTGAAAACCATCTTGCACAAATGTTCCTTGGGGCACCCTCTATCAAGAGTGTTCATATTTTTCCGATCCGTAGAAAAACATGGCCACCAGGAGGCGGAGCTTGTTATCCTTATATGTGCATTGTAATATCTTTAGAAGGCTTTTTTTTCAACTGTAATGACTCGAATTAAAGATAATTTGGCACAAATATTCCTTTGGGAACATTCTTCCAAGATTGTTCAAATTAATCAGATCCATTGAAAAACATGGCCGCCAGGTGCGGGTCTTGTTTTCCTTATATGTGCATTGTAAAATCTTTAAAAATCTTCATGTCCAAAATCACCTGCCTGATTTAATCAAAGCGCTGAAGGCACTGAATTTGTTTGGGTACATACAACTGTTCAAACATTTGCGTTTGCATAGATGTGTGATTTATAAACTATGCATTGTTTATAAATATTACAACTTCGGGTAAAAGAATAAATGACGCATCCGTTAAAATTAAATGCCATTTTAGTTGTCTATAAAAATAAATTATGAGACATACATGTGAATTATTATATTTATTTCCAAGTTTCAAAAGACATGTAAAACAAATGGATAACCATTATGGCCCCGACTCACTCATCTAAGTATTTACCAATTTTTGTTACAAAAAAAATCACAATTGACCAAAGGTTTTCTAAAATCTTACTCAAAAGCTTCCTGTTTAACAAGAGATTTTTCAAGTTTTCACTATAGCCATATAAGGCCAAATAGCCCTGCCCCCTGGCGGCCATGTTTTTCGACCAATCAACATGGCTTGGAGGAATCTGATAGATGGTCTCCCAATGAACATTTCTACAAAATGAATTGAAAATTGGCCAAACACTTTCGGAGGAGAATATTTTTCAAGTTTTTACTATAGCCATATTAGGCAAAAAAGCCCCGCCCGCTGGCGGCCATGTTTTTCGACCAATCAACTTGGCTGGAAGGAATCTGATAGAGGGTCACCCTAGGAATATTTCTACAAAATTATTTGAAAATCGGCCTGACACTTTTGGAGGAGAAGATTTTTTTGAGTTTGCACTATAGCCATATAAGGCAAAAAGTTCCGCTCCCTGGCGGCCAAGGAACACTTCTTTAAAATAATTTGAAAATCTGCCAACCAGTTTGGTAGAAGAAGAATTTTAAAGTTTTTATTTTCGTTGCCATGGAAACCATAATTCTGCATGAATCCCAAACATTTGAAGGAATTCTGGTGAGGTCAATGAGAGGATGCTTTCTGTGAAGTTTCATCCCAATTGACCCACTCGCTACTGAGGAGAAGATGTTGACGGACGACAGACGCCGGACAAAAGGAGATCACAATAACTAACTTTCAGCACTTCGTGCTCAGGTGAGCTAAAAAGAAACATCTATCCAAATGAAAGAGTAATTAAAATCATGTAGAACAAGCAAATTCAGAGAATCATGGTCCCCCGCCAGGGTCAAGGTCACAAAAATTGGTATTGATGGAAAGGGGTTGTCACAAGGAATACACATGTGAAATATGAAAGCAGTACCTATTACGGTTCAGAAGTAAGGGCCATAACTCCGTGAAAAATCATCCAACCGGAACGCAAACACGATATGCGCATCTACACTTGGTGGTGATCCTTCCTATGAAGTTTCATAAAATTCCAAAAAGCGGTTGCAGAGAAATAGCCCGGAAATGAATTTAGTCATACATAGCCTGATGGTGGAGTAAAGGGCCATAACTCCGTGAAAAATAATGCAACCGGAACGCAAACACGATATGCGCATCTACACTTGGTGGTGATCCTTCCTATAAAGTTTCATCAAATTCCAAAAAGCGGTTGCAGAGAGATAGCCCGGAAATGAATTAAGTCATACATAGCCGGATGGTGGGGTAAAACTCCGTGAAAAATCATCCAACCGGAACGCAAACACGATATGCGCATCTACACTTGGTGGTGATCCTTCCTATGAAGTTTCATAAAATTCCAAAAAGCGGTTGCAGAGAAATAGCCCGGAAATGAATTTAGTCATACATAGCCTGATGGTGGAGTAAAGGGCCATAACTCCGTGCAAAATAATCTAACCGGAACGCAAACACGATATGCGCATCTACACTTGGTGGTGATCCTTCCTATGAAGTTTCATAAAATTCCAAAAAGCGGTTGCAGAGAAATAGCCCGGAAATGAATTTAGTCATACATAGCCTGATGGTGGAGTAAAGGGCCATAACTCCGTGAAAAATAATCCAACCGGAACGCAAACACGATATGCGCATCTACACTTGGTGGTGATCCTTCCTATGAAGTTTCATAAAATTCCAAAAAGCGGTTGCAGAGAAATAGCCCGGAAATGAATTTAGTCATACATAGCCTGATGGTGGGGTAAAGGGCCATAACTCCATCCAAAATAATCCAACCGGAACGCAAACACGATATGCGCATCTACACTTGGTGGTGATCCTTCCTATGAAGTTTCATAAAATTCCAAAAAGCGGTTGCAGAGAAATAGCCCGGAAATGAATTTAGTCATACATAGGGGTAAAGGGCCATAACTCGTCAGGGTCAAGGTCACAAGGTCAAAAATTGGTATTGATGGAAAGGGGTTGTCACAAGGAATACACATGTGAAATATGAAAGCAGTACCTATTACGGTTCAGAAGTTATGACCAAGGTTAAAGTTTTTGTGACAGCGTGACTGACGGACTGACTGACGGACTGACGGACGGACTGACTGACGAATGAGAAATAATAGTCCCCAGCTTTCGCTAAAAGCGGGGGACAAAAAGGCAGTACTAATATGTATATGAGCACTTGCTTCAGAGGCTTTTGAATTCATTTGCATTATAAAAGGATTCAATGCTCCAGAGAAAACCAATACCTATGCCGTCCGCCTTTTACTCTACAGTATACACCTAAGTTGGCCGCAGTTTCCTTTAAAGGGTGTTTAAGCTTGCCAAATCAATTAAGGATGCGTGACCATACACTGTTAATTACCATTGTGTACGAGTGTCATTCCAAACAAATTATAAATGTAACCCCTTTTCCCAATAAACCTATCATATACATTTATGTATTTGTAACTTGTCGGGATGTGTCGATACCGTCATGGTACAATGTGATATATGCACAAATTGGTTTCACAAATCTTGTGTTAATGCACCTGTGGATATTTCGACAACAGATGCGGACTTTAATTGTAACTTTTGTTAATTATTTGGCTATTATAATGATAAGATATGTGATTAAATTGGCAACATTTAAGTTTTTTACTTATAACAGCCTTCAAATACAAATTTGGTTTATACGACGGTAAAGAAAGGTTATGGGAATTAAGAAATTGTTTAAATAAGCAAATTCTCCTTTTCCCACAATGTTTTCAATATATGTTGCTTTTTACTATTTACACAGCAAGAACTTATTTGTTATAGATTAGTATTATTGTTGTATATATATATAATTACAAGAAACAAATTAAGATTAAAAGTGTTGTATATATATATATATACTTATTGTTTATTTGTTATTTAAATTGTTCTGCCCCTTCCAAGTACCCTACAAAATAGAATGTTGCATGGATCATTTGCCTCGTAGTATGGCACATGGAAAACTGTTGAAAGTTACAAAGTAGAAAATGAAGAGGCCAAACAATAACTAGAACCCATGACCCTTCAATCGATTGTAAAGGAGAGAATATAATATTGAAGCAAAACCTATGGCTAGCAACCTATTCTATTCTTGCAATGTTTTCAAATTTCGTCCGCTGCAGATGCGTCAAAAGACATTTACTTGTCGGAAAATCAATCCATCAATTCTCGTTATTGATATCTAATATTATCTATAGATATGATATAAAGAGGAAAGTCGTTAAAACACTTTACAAAGAGATTCCATTTCAGCATGATCTCGATTTTTGGTTTAATCTATATCACTGATAAAAGCAATCAAACACATTATATATTTACAAAGAAAACCCCGGATATGATCATATGTAACAAATTATACACATTTGCCCATTTTTAATTAAACATTTTTTACAACAAATCATAGCGTCCGCAGATTTGCTCTATATTCTATAGCGTTCGCATTTTCCCTCTATATTGCATTTGTCCGCATTTTCCCTCTATAATGTATTTGTCCGCAGATCGCGTCCGCACTTTAGACCCTACCCCCATACCGTTGTATTTATAAATAGAATTCGACTATCACGATTTCTCTGCAAATGTGTTACTCATTTTAAATGCATTTTATGACGCACATATTTGTTTTTTTAATTCTTTATACTACATTTATATGGCCAACAAGGTACAAAGAAAATATTTTCAATTCTGTTTTTATCTACATTTTCAATGCGTGATTGAAAATTCAAATACCGTATCTGGAGCTTAAATCGGAAATAGTTCTCCCTGTAGCAGTTCACTCATTGAGATTTATAAATCTCTCCGCGTTCATGTTTTAAAATACAATGTTTCATTTTATTTCCAAATTCTCTTTGAATATAAGAAAACAAAGACGATATAAATATATCATTATTTCAAAAATCGTGATAAATTTGAAAAGTAAGAGCAAGTTTTGAGTACTACTTTCACGCGTATGAAATTTAGGGAATTCTCCATAAGACGTATGGCTTCAGAATTATAGCTCTCTAAATTTGTTTGTCCCAAACAAATAAAAACTATTTGGCACAAATGTTCCTTGTGTGACCTTCTACCAAGGTTATTCAAATAAATCCGATCCGTTGAAAAACATGGCCACCAGGGGGGGTTGCTTGTTTTCCTTATATGTATATATAGTCAAAACTTTGAAAACCATTGAAGTTCTATTAAATCAGGTGAGCGATATAGGGCCATCATGGCCCTCTTGTCTTAATCATTCTGCTGCGGATTTGTTGTATGTGGGAAAAGGGTTAATTATTTAAAACTTGAATTTCTATCCTGGTCCGACTAGAGAGGACTATCAATATTATTGTATTTATGACAAGCGTTAACCCTTTCCCACATACAACAAATTGACAGCACACATAAATGAAAACACGTAAATATGGAAACTCTCACTTAAAAGGAGAAATTGCTCATTTCTAAACCTTTACCATATACATCAAATCTGTTTAGCAGACGACACTGAAAACATCTTGACTAATATGGAAACTCTCAATACATGAAAGAACAATAACTGTTGTGGAATGAAAATACTGGCAAAAGGAGAAATAGCTCATCATGAGCAATTTCTACTTTTGTTACAATGTTTTTAAAAGTAGTGTTCTGAAAAGGCTTCAGAAAATGTCTATATGTAGGAAAGGGTTATATACAAACCTTTCTTGTTCATCTTGTATCTCGTTCAAAAGGACAAGTTTTGTAAGATGTGACGAACTGGGGAGAGCAAATATTCCTTTTACCAAAATGTTTTAAACTCGCTTCAGAAGTGACGCGGTCTGTCAATCCAGGGTTTTGAGTTTGAATCCCAGCTCGGCCAACATTCTTTCTGATGTTTGAAAAGTCACTATGACAAGCATCATTCGTCTTTCACCAATGGGCTAAAAGTCTATTTTGAAAAGCAGCCAGTTGCTTGGAAAGTATGTTGTGTGGAGAACTAGTGAGAGAAAGCTGGGAAAGTTTTTAAACACATGAGTAGGTGAACTGGCCGCCGTGATATGACTGAACAAGAGGGCCATGAGGCCCTGGAACGCTCACCTGAGAATGTAATCTCCAGTGTAAAAATGTTTTCCTTAAATTTGGCCTAGTGTCCTAATTTTAGAGTCAATATGACCCATATTGAAAAGACCTAGATATCATTAAGACAATCATTCTGACAAAATGTTAAACTGCTGAAGCAAAATGTGTGGCCTTTTGAGTCTTAAAAAGATTTTCCTTTAATTTGACCTAGTGACCTACTTTTTGACCCAATATTGCCCTTCTTAAAAGCTGGCCTAGATATTAATTTGAATATTCTGACAAAATTTCAAGCTGCTGAAGCAAAAATTGTCGCCTCTAGAGTGTAAACAATACTTTTTTTCAATTTGACCTAGTTTTTTACCCATATTTGAACTTGACCTAGATATCATTAAGACAAACATTCTGACAAAAATTGTGCATCAATAGTGTTAACAATATTTTCTTCCATTTTGACCTAGTGACCTACTTTCTTGACCTAACATGACCCATTTTCAAACTCAGCCTACATAGTATCAAGACAAACATTCTGATAAAGTTTCATCATGCTCAAGATAAAAATGTGGCCTCCAGAGTGTAAATAAGATTTCCCTTCAATTTGACCTAGTAACCTAGTTTTTAGCCCACTGGCTGAAAGCCAGTCGAGCTTATGTCATGGCGAATTGTCCGTCGTGCATGCGTGCGTTAACTTTTTCCTTTAAACAACTTATTCTCCCTAACCACTTGGCCAATTTGGTTGAAACTTCATAGGAAGCATCCTCTCAATGTCCTCTCTTGAATTCCTTCAATATATCCAAAATTCTGGTTTCCATGGCAACCCAAAGAAAAAAAAAGTGAAAACTTAAGAAATCTTCTTCTCCGAAAGTGTCAGGCCGATTTTCAAAATAATTTTGTAAAAATATTCCTTGGGCGACCCTTTATTAGATTCCTTCAAGAAATGTTGATTGGTTGAAAAACATGGCCCCCAGGGGGCGGGGCTATTTTGCCTTATATAGCTATAGTGAAAACTTAAAAAGTCTTCTTCTCCGAAAGTGTTCAGCCGATTTTCAAATAATTTTGTAGAAATATTCATTGGGTGACCCTCTATCAGATTCCTTCAAGCCATGTTGATTGGTCGAAAAACATGGCCGCCAGAGCGCGGGGCTATTTTGCTTTATATGACCATAGTGAAAACTTAAAAAGTCTTCTTCTCCGAAAGTGTTAAGCAGATATTCAAATAAGTTTGCAGAAATGTTCCTTGGGTGACCATCTATCAGATTCCTTCAAGCTATGTTGATTGGTAAAAAAACATGGCCGCCAGAGGGCGGGGCTATTTTGCCTTATTGAAAAGAGAAAACTTAAAAAAATCCTCTCCTCCGAAAGCGTCAGGCCGATTTTCAAATAATTTTTCAGAAACATTCCTTGGGTGACACTCTACACGATTCCTTTAAGCCAGGGTGGTTGGTAAAAAACATGGCCACCAGGGGGCAGGGCTGTTTGGAGATCTTCATTTTGCCTTATGGCCGTGGAGCGATACTGGCCCTCTTGTTTACCTCATATGGCCCAGTTTCGAACTTGTCTAAGATTTGACGGAGAGGAATGTTCTGATGAACTGTCATGAAGATCGGATGCAAAATGTAGCCTGTAGAGTATTAACAAGACAAAGGTTGACGGACAAAAGGAAATAAAAAAAAACTCGCCTTGATCACTTCGTGTTCTGGTGTGGTAATAATTGTTGAAACAGCGTCAATCAGTCAATAGTTAAACATTCTTTCATTTACAGAGATTTTTTTAATGCAGATTTGTTGAATGTGGAAAAGAAAACAGAGGCGCTTACATTATCAGATGAAGACAGATTGCTGTTTGAACTCGGGATTCAAATTTAGAGTATGTAATTTGTGTATATATAGTTATACCCATATCTCGTTCATAGTTATGCAATGCCTCCGCAGCAGATGATTCGACATTGAAAACATTGTAACATGTTTTTTGATAAATCTCAAATAATTGACTTATTGGGTAAGTGTAGAAGTCACAACATATCTTGTTTAGAAATTAGATTCATAACAATATAGGTTACAAACAAACCAACAATCTTTGAAGAGTAAAAAATTACTTTAATAAACACAATTCAAGTGGGTCATGATGGCCCTAGATCGCTCACCTGATTTATTCCATGCGATTCATTATGCCAAGCACTCATTAATCATTCGAGTCCAAACGAGAGGCCCAAAAGTATCAGTAGTGCTCCACAGCCACACTGTGAAACAACCCAACCCTATGTTGTCTTTCAAATAAATGTGGCAGAAAATCGGCCGATACTTTTGAAGGGGAGACTTTGTTCACTTTAGCCATATACGGCAAATCAGCCCCTACTCGATGCATCCATGTTGTTTTACCAATATACATGGCTGGAAGAAAACTCTGATCTAACATAACACATATTCGAACCTCGCCTAAAAAATTCAGACAAAGTTTCAAGCTGCTCAAGTTAAAATTGCGGTCTATAAAGAGTTAACACAATTTTTCTCAAATTTGGCCTAGTGACTTATTTGTTTAACCGGACATGACCCATATTCGAACTTGGCCTAGATATCATCAAGACAAACATTCTGACAAAGTTTCAAGCTGCTTAACGGTAAGTAAAAAATGCGGTCTATAGTGTTAACAAGATTTTTCTCAAATTTGGCCTAGGGACCTAATTTTTGAACTGACATGACCCATATTCGAACTTGGCCTAGCTATCATCAAAACAAAATTTCTAACAAAGTTTCAAGCTGCTTAAGTCAAAAATGTTGTCTCTATAGTGTTAACAAGATTGTCCTTCAATTTGGCCTTGTGACCTAGTTTTTGACCGGCCATGACACATATTAGAACTTAGCCAAGATATTATTAAGACAAACATTCTGGTAAAGTTTCAACAGGCTCAAGTTTGGCTCAGGTGATCTGAAAAGTAAAGGGATATTATAAACCAATAATAACATAAATTTAATCACTCAAGGATTTTCCCTTTAAACACCAAATTGCTTTTTCGATACAGAAAAAGATTGAAACCTCTGTAGCAGGTGATTTTTTTTAACACGAAGGCCATATTGACCCAAAATTGCTCAAATGAGTGAACATAGAATATATTGCAAAAGAAATGAGACAGTCTTCATCTTAGCTAATATGATGGAGCGTCAACATAATTATGATCATTTGAACCAAATAACTTTTTTTTATTTCTGAGGCGATTTAGTAAGTTTCTTTAAAGCAGATATAAGGAAGAACTACCACATCTTCTAGGGACCTCTTTTTTGTGTGACAATTTGCGTTTTGGTTACTTTTGAAGATATTTTCTACCAAGTTAATTTAAAATCTGAATGAAGATTTTTTAAATTTCTTTATATAACCAATTGTAGGACATTTAACACCTTCCCACTTACCACAAATCTAAAGAAGACAACTTTCATTTTTTATATACAGAAATATAGAAAATCTCTATAAATGATGATATAATTACTGAAAAAGTTGAAAACTTTGTGACAAAAGGAGAAATTGCTCATTTTTAGCAATATCCACTGTTGCCACAATGTTTTCACATGTCTGCTGCAGAGGCATCAGGAAGCATCTATATGTGGGAAAGGGTTTAAGGAGTAGGATGACCCCATGTTTATGTTTTCAAAAATCATCTGTGTTGGAGGTATCAATAATTTGGTTCAATTAGGGAACGACTTGCACAAGTAAACAAAGTGTATTATAACAATATTATATTGACAATATAATCTCACAGTGACAGATCAACCTGCGTGCGTATACCTTCCCCACAAACAGCAAACCTACAACAGACAACTTGAAAACATGAAAAGGTCCAGGCAAAAATTTGAAAAATCTCAATATATAAAGTGTAACTATTGTATAGAGGTGGAAACATTGTGGCAAATGTAGAAATTAATTGCTCATCATGTGCAATTTCACCTTTTGCCACATTGTTTTCCTAAGTCGTCTGCTGCAGAGGCATCAGAAGGCGTTTGTATGTGGGAAAGGGGTATGCAAGGAACACAAAGACTCTAAAATACGACTTTCTCTTGTCTATATAGTGAATATCAAGGTAAGCATCTCTTAAAATTTGGCACAGAAGCAAAAAAAGAGGGCCATGAGGCCCTGGAATCGCTCACCTCAGAATGAGCTATTTAAGACTTTACTCTTTAACGCCAATGGCAATAACGTCAAGATAAACTTTCTGACAAAATTTCAAGCTGCTCAATTCAAAAATGCAATCTCTATAGAGTTAATTAGATTGTTCTACAATTTAGCCTAGTGACCTAGTTGTTGACCTGACCTGACCCATATTCAAACTTGACCTAGATATCACTAAGACAAACATTGTGACAAAGTTTCAACATGCTCAAGTCAAAACAGAGTGTTAACAAGATTTTCCTTACATTTGGCCTAGTGACCTAGTTTTTGACCGGACATGACCTATATTCAAACTTGGCCTTGATATCACCAATACAAACTTTCTGACAATGTTTCAACATGCTCAAGTTTCAAATGCAGCTTCCAGAGTGTTGACAAGATTTTCCTTCATGAACTGACATGACCCATATTCAAACTTGGCCTAGATATCACGTAGACAAATATTCTGACAAAGTTTCAACATGCTTAAGCCAAAAATTTGACTTCCAGAGTGTTAACAAGATTTTCCCTAAATTTTGCCTTGTGACCTATTGTTTGACCCGACATGACCCATATTCGAACTTGACTGAGATATCACTAAGACAAATTTTCAGACATA
Organism: Serripes groenlandicus; assembly: GCA_031761405.1. Taxonomy (NCBI): domain Eukaryota; kingdom Metazoa; phylum Mollusca; class Bivalvia; order Cardiida; family Cardiidae; genus Serripes; species Serripes groenlandicus. The sequence continues at coordinate 64,810,973 of JASEVX010000003.1, forward strand.
GTTTCAACATGCTCAAGCCAAAATTGCGGCTTTCAGAGTGTTAACAAGGTTTTCAATAAATTTGGCCTAGTGACCTAGTTTTTGACCCGACATGACCTAGTTTCGAACTTGGCCTAGATATCATCAAGACAAACTTTCCGACAAAGTTTCAACATGCTTAAGCCAAAAATATGGCTTCAAAAGTGTTAAAAAGATTTTCCTTCAATTTGGCCTAGTGACCTAGTTTTTGACCCGACATGACCCAGTTTCGAACTTGGCCTAGATATCACTAAGACAAACATTCTGACAAAGTACAACATGCTCAAGCCAAAAATGTGGCTTCCAGAGTGTTAACAAGATTTTCATTAAATTTGGCCTAGTGACCTAGTTTTTGACCCGACTGTATAATGACCCAGTTTCGAACCTGGCCTAGATTTGATGGAGATATATGTTATGATAAACTTTCATGAAGATTGGATGCAAAATGTTGCCTCTAGAGTGTTAATAAGCAAATGTTGACGACGTACGACTGATGACGGACAAAAGGCGATCACAAAAACTCACCTTGAGCACTTTGTGCTCTGGTGAGCTAAAAAAACAAAAATACATATTATTTCCTTGACAATATCTAGATACAAATGTGGTTATATTTTATAAATTAAATTACATAAATGTATCTCTTACATACATGAAATTAAGTATATCATTACAATGGAACATACATTTCTTGGATCTTGTGTATTATTTTACATAAATACATATATTGTAAGAAAGGTGGGTTTATACCGCTTTAAAAAGTACAAGGATTTCCACACTATCACTGTGTTACCTATACTGCTGAAAAGTTTATCCTGATATCAAAGCCTCCGTTGTAATGTTATCCCCAAAACCTTGAGCCAAGGAGAGAAGTCACTGATACCAAGGTCTTCCACTCTTAACCGTTTCCCTCATACAGACGCTAAAGCAGCCAAATTTTGAAAACATTGTGGCAAAAGAAGAAATTGCTCATGATGAGCAATTTCTCCTTTTGCCACATGATTTCCGGTTTTAGTCATTGGTTTTCCATTTTTTGACAAAATATTGTCAAAGTCGTGTGCTGCAGTTTTCTTATACATGTATGTGGGAAAGGGTTAATTGATGCTCTAACCACTACACCAAATGCGTTAATTGATAAGTAAATTGATTGAACATTTATTTCAGACAAGGGATCTAATATACTAATTGTTAAAGAGATACATGCAAGATTGGCCTGTGAAATAGCTCACAAGGTAAAAAGTTAACCCTTTCCCTCATACAGCAGATGACTTTGAAAATGTCAGAACAAAAATATTGAAAATCTCTTAAATTGTAGGTATAATTACGGAAAAAAGTTGAAAACATTGTGGCAAAAGGAGAAATTGCTCGTTGTCACAATGTTTTCAAAAGTCGTCTGTTGCAGACACGTCAAAATGCGTCTTTAGGAGGGAAAGGGTTAAACTTATACCCAAACTAACTTTTGTTTTTAAAATCTTATTTTAAGTAGTGTTTTACACAACTTTCACCACTATTTCAGTTATAACACCATTCTTCAAGGATAAATTACAATAACTACGGTATTGTTCATAGCTCTTGATAAGACAAGTATTTCACATCGCGAAATCCTTATTTGACTCTCAATCCCTATGTTGTGGGTACTCAAAAGAATCGGCTCAGTGAGACGATTCTTTTGAGTACCAATAACATAGGGCTAATTTGATTCATTCAAGAGATATTGATGGGAAAGGATGAGTTTACTCCACCTTATCTAGTCCTCTGTTGTTTATACTGACATAAATGCATCAGTCATAATGCTATCCCCGCAAGCCTGAGCGTCTAGGAGGGAAGTCATTACTACTGTTTTTTAAGTCTTCGGTATGACCATACAGGGGATCTAACCCTGATCTCTTGCCCCTGAAGCGGACGCTCTTACCACTCAACATGTGTACACAAGGTATCTATATCTTATAATATACATGTACTATACTTCAACATGTGTACACAAGGTATCTATAGCTTGTAATATACATGTACTATACTTCAACATGTGAACACAAGGTATCTATATCTTGTAATATAAATGTACTATACTTCAACATGTTTACACAAGGTATGTATATCTTGTAATATACATGTAAAGTTGTACTATACTTCAACATATTTACACAAGGTATGTATATATATAATATACATGTACTATACTTCAACATGTTTACACAAGGTATCTATATCTTGTAATATACATGTACTATACTTCAACGTGTACACAAGGTATATATATCTTGTAATATACATGTACTATACATCAACATGTGTACACAAGGTATAAATATCTTGTAATATACATGTACTATACTTCAACATGTGTACACAAGGTATATATATATCTTGTAATATACATGTACTATACTTCAACATGTGTACACAAGGTATATATATATCTTGTAATATATGTGTACTATACTTCAACATGTGTACACACAGTATCTATATCTTGTAATATACATGTACTATACTTCAACATGTTTACACAAGGTATCTATATCTTGTAATATACACATACTATACTTCAACATGTGTACATAAGGTATCTATATCTTATAATATACAAGTACTATACATCAACATGTGTACACAAGGTATCTTTATCTTGTAATATACATGTACTATACTTCAACATGTGTACACCAGGTATCTATATCTTGTAATATACATGTACTATACTTCAACATGTGTACACCAGGTATCTATATCTTGTAATATACATGTACTATACTTCAACATGTGTACAAAAGGTATCTTTATCTTGTAATATACAAGTACTATACTTCAACATGTGTACACAAGGTATCTATATCTTGTAATATACATGTACTATACTTCAACATGTGTACACCAGGTATCTATATCTTGTAATATACATGTACTATACTTCAACATGTGTACACAAGGTATCTTTATCTTGTAATATACAAGTACTATACTTCAACATGTCTACACAAGGTATCTATATCTTGTAATATACATGTACTATGTAGAACATGTTACAATTCTCCCCCCATTTAAACCCCTTAAGCCTTTCCCAGATGCAACAAATCTGCACTATTGAAAATCTGTGTGATGAAAGTTTAATAACGGAGTCGACTTGAAAACATTGTTGCAAAAAGAGACACTACACAGTGCTTATGATGAGCCATTCCTTCTTTTGCAACATTTTCAAATTTGTGACTATGCAGATGCCTCAAAATGCATCTGCAAGTGGGAAAGGGCTAACATTTATCCGGCATACTATCACCGGTCCTTAAGTTATATACATATGTATGACAAATATAAATTCAAATGGGACTATTATTTTACAATTGGCAAAGCTTTACTACAGTGACTTAATACAATTGTTATTTGACAGTATACCATAAACACAGTAAGAATAGTACTAATAGGGCTTATATGTAAGGGCACTTGATTACTACACATGGCCATCAATAAAAACAAATCACAAATCTCTCACTTAGGTAAAAGGGAGGCAATTCGAATCGGAGCACACGGGCAGACGATTTTGTCGAGGGAATTTCAGATGAATCCATCAGACTGAAATGGTCTCCCACTAGACAATAATGACTTTTTCGATAGTTGGAAGTGTTTTTTTAATAAAGTTGAATACCCTCGGACTTATTTGTAACCAAAAAATTATTTGCTTTTAGCTATATTGACACTTTAAGAGCAATTTCAAGAAGAAAATGTATTTTCTGAAATTGAAAGTAAAATTCAATGCGGAATAAGGTACCCTTTGATTTGACTTCATATCTCAAACAAGAGGGCCATAATGTCCCTGGAATCGCTCACCTGATTTTTTTTTTTTACTTAAGCTATATAAGCCCCGCCCCCTGGCGGCCATAGTTTCCGACCAATCAACTTGGCTGGTAGGAATCTGATAGAGGGTCACCCTAGGAATATTTCTACAAATTTATTTGAAAATCGGCCTGACACTTTCAGAGAAGAAGATTTTTTTAAGTTTTCACAATAGCCATATGAGGCAAAATAGCCCCCCCCCCCCCCCCCCCCCCCCCTGGCGGCCATGTTTTTCGATCAATCAACATGGCTTGAAGGAATCTGAAAGTGGGTCACTTAAGGATCATTTCTACAAAATTAATTGAAAATCGGCATGACACTTTCGGAGAAGAAGATTTTTTAAGCTTTCACTATAGCCATATAAGGCAAAATAGCCCCCCCCCCCCCCTGGCGGCCATGTTTTTTGACCAATTAAAATGGCTTGAAGGAGTCTGATAGAGGGTCATCCAAGAAACATTTCTACAAAATTATTTGAAAATTGGCCTGACACTTTCAGAGGAGAAGATTTTTTAAGTTTTCACTAAAGCCATATAAGGCAACATGGCCCCGCCCCCCTGGCGGCCATGTTTTTAGACCAATCAACATGGCTTGAAGGAATCTAATAGAGGGTCATCCAAGAAACATTTCTACAAAATTATTTGAAAATCTGCTGACCAGTTTGGGAGAAGAAGAATTTTGAAGCTTTTTTCATTTCGTTGCCATGGAAACCAGAATTCTGCATAGATCCCAAAAATTTGAAGGAAATCTGGTGAGGTCATTGAGAGGATGCTTTCTGTGAAGTTTCATCAGGTTACTGAGGAGAAGAAGTTGACGCACGACACACGCCGGACAAAAGGCGATCACAATAACTCACCTTGAGCAAAGCTCAGGTGAGCTAAAAAAATTAAAAGTAAATACCAAAGAGAACGCACACAGTTCTTGATTTGAGTTTATCTTAACCCTTTCCCACTTATAGAAGCAGTTCAAGGCATCTGCAGCAGACAACTTTTGAAAACATTGTGACAAAAGAAGAAATTGCTCATAATATATGAGCAATTTCTACTTCAGCCACAATATTTTTAACTCAATTCAATAATTATTTATTCAGTTAAAGAGAATTTCTTATAGTTTTGCCTAGACGTTTTCAAAGTCATTTGCTGCAGATATTTTGTATGTGGGAAAGGGTTAATTAGATGACATACTAACTACCATATATTTTATTTTGATGACATTACTTCAAAATCTATGGCTATAACTTATAAGAGTATGTTTTGCAAACATATTCACTTTAACCCTTTTCCACATATAGACGCACTCTGAAGGTTCAGCAGCAGACGACTTTTGAAAACATTGTGACAAAAGGAAAAAATGCTCAAAACGAGCAGTTTCTCCTTTTGTCACAATGTTTTCTCTTTTTTTCCAGAAATTAAACCTCAATTTATAGTGGTTTTCAGTGTTTTTGCCAATATGTTTTCAATGGCGTCAGCTACAGATTTGTCTTATGCGGAAAAGGGTTAACAAAAACTCCAATGCCTGATAGCATATTTGAGCCAAGCCATACAAAAACCACCTTTGAAAGGATTTAAACCATCTTGAAATTTAAATTGCACTCATACAGTCTGTTTTGGGTCAAAAACTTCTACGAAGGTTATCCAAATGAGCCATTCCACGAAAAAACTAACATTGTGGTCTGTTGGTAAAGTATCGATCCGGATCAGCATAAGCAATTTCTCCATTTGTCACATTGTTTTCAATAGTTGTCTGCTCAAAATGCGTCAAAAGTCATCTTTATGGGGGAAAGGGTTAACAGAGATTATAGGTATTTTTCACGACAGAGGATTTTATCCTGATTAAAAATATTGCACCAAACTTGAACTTTCTATTTACCTGTGGTTACATTTTATCCCTTTCCCTCATGCAACAAATCCGCAGCAGACCACTTTGCAAACATCTAAGCACAAATATAGAAAATCTCTTTGTCATGAAATTGTAATTTCTGTATACAGTTGAAAACATTGTGGAAAAAAAGCTGAAATTGCTCATCAAAATTCGTCTGCAATTTCTCCCTTTGCAACAATGTCCCCTACACTTTTCGCTAATAATATACTCTTTCATTTATAGAGATTTTCCATCCTTTTGCCAAGATGTTTTCAAAGTTGTGATTCGTCTGCTGCAGATTTGTTATAATATCAAGTAAGAAAGGATTCAAATGTTTCACCACTTCACGCGTCTTGTGCTGTAAGGCCTGGTTTGGGGTTGCTTTGTGGAGTAAGGGGGTGTTCCTCTGTCTGATCACGTTTCTTGTCACCACTATTTTTGTGAAATCTTATGACACTACATTTAACCAAGAAAACTATCATTACTAAAACTAAGATGCAGATAACAATAATCAACACTAACTGCCATACAAGTAACTTATCTTGTTTGTCCAATTCTGACCCATTTATATTTTTAATGCACTGTGGCTGCTCCATATATCCATCATTACAGGAAAACCTGTTAGTGCTAGAATATTTCTTCAAGTATCCCGATTGACAATCCCAGTTAAGCTCGGTGCCATGCTTTACAAATTTGTTTGTATGTAAGTTGTTGTAGATGACCCCTTCGTATTCTGTGTTTATCATACAGTCACAAAAGCATCCCATATTTAACTTTTCCCACTGGTTATTTGTACAATAGTCGGTATCCCCACCTATCTCCGTAACGGATCTATTCACGGATGAATCGTCGCACAGAATTGTTATCATGGAATCAAGAATGTCTACCTCATCAATACATTTTGAGTCGAGTCCTGGGTGTTTGCCGCATGAGGAGAATGTACAGCTTGGTTTTGTAGACCAGCGTCCATTAGATTTACATGTGACGGTAGGGGTACCCCCAAGTATATAGCCATCATTACATGTGACATATATTTCACTACCATAGTCATTCAACACTCCATCAAGGTTTTTCTGTTTCGAGTTTCCATTATCCACAGATCCAAATGGTCCACAGTCAACTGGTTTACAGACAGGTGGACTACTTGGCCTCCAATTATGATTATCTCGACATCGTAAGACGGCAGTCCCTGTGACATTGTAACCTGGGTTACAGGCAAAAGTAATAGTTGAGGCAACAACATAGGTTGGGTTCCCTACAACATATCCGTTTGAGGGTGTCTCAACAGAGCCACAGGTTTTCAGACAATTAAACTTACCAGCCCAATCATTGCCGATGCAATAGATAGATCTGTTTCCAGATCCCCTATATCCCATATCACAATTATACCTTATGACATGGTCATTAGGGAAGGGTCCATTACTGGTTGCATTGTTAGATGAATGAAGAACTTCTGGTATGCCATCACAATCCCTTTAACTAGTTCTGTAACTAGCAAGCCTGAATAGACCAAACTGACGAGCAATCCTAAAATATAAGACAAAAATATTGGTTGAACTAAAGTTTCAAAGATGACAGCAGTATTAATCAAACCTTTCCCACCTGCAGCAGACGACTTTTGAAAACATTGTGGCAAACGGAGAAATTTCTCATAATGAGCAATTTCTCCTTTTGTTCACAATTGTTCAACTCTATTGAATAATAAAAATTCCACTTATAATAGAACTTTTACATATTTCGTCTATTCCTTTTCCAAGTCATCTGCTGCAGATTTTCTGTATGAGGGAAAGGGTTAAACTAATATGTTGTAGATTCAAATCTAGTTAAATTTCAAGGCAAAATCACTGATAGCTAAAAATGGTAATAATTCATGCAAAATGAATGGTAGTCACAGGAGTCAGAGACTTGAACTTTTTGTTGTCCACATAAAGACTCTATACATAAATCCTCAATCATTGAAAACATTGTGACAAAAGGAGAAATTGCTCATCATGAGCAATTTCTTCTTTTGTCACAAGGTTTTCAAAAATTGTCTGTTGCAGTGGCGTCAAAATGGGCTATCTATCTCTAAAGTTTGGTTATTTGACTAAATTTGAAATGACTTTTCTATTTTTATCCCATTGACCTTGACATTGAGCTAAACCCTAGGGACCCTAAATACAATTCACAGTTTGGGATCTATATGAGCAATCCATCCATGGAGTGTGCTTATAAAATGCCATAGAATCATATATAAACTGTCAACCTTTACCCATATGCAGATGCCTTTCCAAAACATTATAATATATTATGGTAAAAGGAGAAATTGGTTATAATAAGTGATTTTCTATTGCCACAATGGTTTCAATTATGTTCAACACTGTTCTATTTTTATTTTGATGTATCAAGATTTTTCATATTTTTGCCTTAAATGTTTTCTAAGTTCCTTAAGCCTAGTTCTCACTGTCCTGAATTGGCTCCCCGATTCGTCCCGGATGGTGGTCCAGGAGAAACTGTGTCAAACCGGGAAGTCACCGTGGTGGCCCCGTAGCAAATTGGGATGATCCGTGATGAATCGTGTTGATCCGGCATGATACGGCAGACTGTCCCGGATGTTTTAAAATGTTTAACACAACCGGGAGTCACCGGGAGAAATATCAAGAACCGGCGTTATCCGGGCAGGTATATATACACTTCGACGAATTTCTAATTGGCCACCATATAAAATATGATATTATGCGACATATTTAATCAATAAATCTAAAGTTTGATTATTTTTGTATTGTACACACCAAACTATCGATTTACAGAATGAAAACATGTATTCATGTACAAAATCATCCATGCAGAACGGTAGGTGCGAAAATAGCAAATGTGCTCGCTTTCCTCGTGCACGGCATGGTAGTTGTCGTATTTGGTAGGAATGTAATCTTCGTGGATTGTCTTTTATGAAAAACATTAAATATGGCGAGAATGAGCATTGCAGAACGCGCTCAAGCCGTCGGAATGATTCGTGCCGGAACTCCCATCAGACAGGTATGTTACGCGTTGTTATAAAAGTTGCAATATGTTTTATTATTTGTTATTTAGTGCAAAATATTGACAGAAACATGTTTTTTTTTCTATCAAATGGCCTGCAAAAAGTCCAGATTTAAACCCAATGAGCACGTGTGGGACCTATTGAAGCGCAAGGTGTGTGCCCAGCCGCAGCAGCCAAGTCTCAGGGAGCTCACGCATGTTATTCAACAAATGTGGGTGGCCATTCCACAACAGTATCTTCACAAATACATTATATCAATAAGGACAAGGTGCCTTGCTGTAATTGCCGCAGCAGGTGGACATACAAAGTATTAAAACGAAATCAACAACGACGTGATTTGATCTTGCAGTTTTTGTTTTAAGGGTGTCCATGTTAACCCTCTCTGTTAAGTTTGTTCCCGTGATCAAATTTCAATGAAGTTTTGTTTTACATATTAGGAATAAATTGTATTATATTTGGTTATTCGTATTTTTCTCCGAAATCTTTTCCTTAAATATGATAAAAACTAGGTGGCCAATTAGAAATTCGTCGAAGTGTACTGGTGCAGGACCGGGTCGCTACCATGGCTCTTCCGTGATAGTCCGTAGTAATACGGAGCGTTTGGGAATACTCCACTCACAGTAGACATACGGTGAACTCCGGAGTTAACCTTGCATAGCTCCGACATATGCCGTAAAGCCCTCTTTTGCACCGATGGAGTTAGCTGACACAGTCTGAGCCGGATTAGCAGACGGTTAATAACGGCATATGCCGGCATTCCGCCGGTTGAGGCTGGTAGACCCCTGTTTCATTACAGACTGAACCGGTTTATGCCGGATTATCCCGTTTCCACGAAGGTAACAGATGGCGATGTTACGGTCAGACAGGGTGTAGTTACGGTTAGCCCCGGATAAATTCTCGGTGTGTATAAAGTATCGTGTACAATTAGGATCCCCATCAGTGTAATTTGAGAGCAAGACGATATAATCCAGACATTATCAGATAGATGCTTCTTCTTTGACAGACGATATAAAATTGATTTGCGCTTGTCTCAGTTTATATACCGGTACTATCCGGGTGTCACCATGGCACGACCGGGGTTCTACCGGGTTGGATCGGCAGGGTCGTAACACGATCGTGGTCTCACCGGCTGGCACCGGGACATGACTTGGGTCACTGCAGGATGGACCAGGAAACACGTCGACGAGACACCGTAAATACACCATGCCAAACCGGGGTAAACCGGGAATCTGGCTTCTAAACCGGGGGCACTCCGGGACAGCAACAGGAATATAAGAATGCAATTGATTTTTCTGGCACAAATGTCCCGGATCATACCGGAATACCAGGTAGTCTTCACTGGGAGATACCGGGACCTGAACTGGGAGTGAGAACTAGATTTTTGTGTTTAGGAAAGAGGATTAATTTACCTTTATATCCACCAGTAATCAGCATTTTCAGATTTCTATTCGCTTCACCAACTGTAGATTGTATTGTTTATTAAAAGCTTTAATCTGAAAAAATATAAACAAGTCCCATTCAGATCCTTCCATAAATTATTTTTTTTCCTAATTAAATCCTAACCCTTTCCAACATGCAGACACATTTAGATGCATCCACAACATAAAACTGTTGAGCATTTTCTCCTTATCACACAACCTAGCCCCAGTTGCTCAGTCGGCAATGACCAGGGCTGTCAATCCTGGGGTTGTGAGTTTGAACTCCGGCTCGGCCAACATTTTTTCTGACAAGTCAATGTGACAAGCGCCCTTCATCTTCCGCCAATGGGCTACCAGTCTATTTGAAAAAACAGCCAGTTGCTACTGGTATGATATAGCCAGGAATTACATAAGTAGGTGATCTGGACGCTGTAATATGACTGAAAATTGTTGAAAATGGTGTTAAAGTGGACATGAAACCGTTTCAATATGTCGTAAATAGTGTACGAATCAGAAATTAAGCATTAAAGAAATCCATTCATCATTGAAAAAAATATATATACACTTTGTTTTTGTGCTTTTATAAGGCTTTAAACTTACTGCAGCCGCGAGACAAAATCGATTTTTTTTTTAGTCACGTGACAAATTCCGGTTTGACTTCATGCCTAACAAGTCCTTTCTAGATTACTGAATGCATATTGTTTTATGGCGCATCGACAGCTAAGGTCATTTAGCACACAATTAAATTTAATTATTCATGATCCCTGGGTAAACAAACCAGTACTAGGCTAGAAAATGTGCCTTGCCCAAGGGCACTCCACCATGACCGTAGTGCCGAGACTGGGGATCGAACCTGGGACACCCGGTTTCGAAATCCCCGATGCTAACCACTCGACCACAGCGGATTCCTCCTTTCTAGATTACACTAGTCTTTATAGAAATTGAAGAAATTTTAAGTGTGTTATACACAATAAATGACAACATCAGCATACTTTTTGGTTAATAAGCTTTGTTAGCCCTTCATGTTATTCTACTTTTCATTGCATTTGCGCGAATATTTATCTTTGTAGGTTGTATTTATCAGGGTCTATGATATACCCTGTATGTAACCTGGTCACTTATTATTATAAGCCTTAAAGTATAATCAATATATTTTTTAAGTTCTATAACGTACTAAGTACTTTATAAGAAAATAAAAACAGTAACTTGAAATGTTACATATTTATAACCCGACCTAGCGAGAAAATATTAGCAAAGAAGGTTACACTATATCTATGTTTTATCTAAATTGTAAATCCAGCATAATATTAAGAACCTATAATATATTTCATGCTACTTAATCAAAATTTAAGAATGTCTTCCCTGTGTTAACCCTTTCCCTCATATAGACGCTTTTGGACGCCTCTGCAGCAGACGGCTTTTTGAAAACATAGTGACAATAGAAGAAATTGCACAAAACGTGCAATTTCTCCTTTTGCCACAATGTTTTCAACTTTTTGTCATAGGTAATCCATTCAATTACGGAGATTTCCATTTTTTGACAAAATACGTTCAAAGTCGTCTGCTGCAGAATTGCCGTATGAGGGAAAGGGTTAACTTTGTGCACACACGTCATGAAACAACAATGTAATTGAATCAAATGGAAGAATTTTCTCCTATAAATTCAAATATTACAAAATATGAAAAATCTCGTTAGCACTCACACAAGCCCTTTCTTATCCAGAGGAACATTTCAAATTGATGGTTTATTGTCTGATATTAAACATCAGGAAAAGTAAATGACAAATATACGCACAATTGTGTCATAGAACAACAAGAAACCGCTGAAGACGGTAAGGCCAGATTGTCGGCAATTTGACCAAGATCAAGGTCAAAGTAACCATAGAAATCAATAGAAATTGTTACTGGTTACCTTCAGGCAAAGTTTCAAGTTTGTAACCCTTTTCAGTGCTGAGATTTTGCCTCAACCTGAAACATCAACCACAATTTTGACGGACGGACAGACAGACAGACGGACATCGCCAACCAGCAATCCGGCCAAAAACAGGAGCTATTTGACTGAAATAGGCTTGTATAATGATGATTTCAAATTGTTAGAATAAATTGTTTCCTTTTGAAAGGGAGTGAAACAAGCAAATTCAGAGAATCATGGTCCCCCGCCAGGGTCAAGGTCACAAAAATTGGTATTGATGGAAAGGGGACTTGGTGGTGATCCTTCCTATAAAGTTTCATCAAATTCCAAAAAGCGGTTGCAGAGAAATAGCCCGGAAAAATGAATTTAGTCATACATAGCCGGATGGTGGGGTAAAGGGCCATAACTCCGTGAAAAATCATCCAACCGGAACGCAAACACGATATGCGCATCTACACTTGGTGGTGATCCTTCCTATGAAGTTTCATAAAATTCCAAAAAGCGGTTGCAGAGAAATAGCCCGGAAATGAATTTAGTCATACATAGCCTGATAGTGGGGTAAAGGGCCATAACTCCGTGCAAAATAATCCAACCGGAACGCAAACACGATATGCGCATCTACACTTGGTGGTGATCCTTCCTATGAAGTTTCATAAAATTCCAAAAAGCGGTTGCAGAGAAATAGCCCGGAAATGAATTTAGTCATACATAGCCTGATGGTGGAGTAAAGGGCCATAACTCCGTGAAAAATAATCCAACCGGAACGCAAACACGATATGCGCATCTACACTTGGTGGTGATCCTTCCTATGAAGTTTCATAAAATTCCAAAAAGCGGTTGCAGAGAAATAGCCCGGAAATGAATTTAGTCATACATAGCCTGATGGTGGGGTAAAGGGCCATAAATCCGTGCAAAATAATCCAACCGGAACGCAAACACGATATGCGCATCTACACTTGGTGGTGATCCTTCCTATGAAGTTTTTTAAAATTCCAAAAAGCGGTTGCAGAGAAATAGCCCGGAAATGAATTTAGTCATACATAGCCTGATGGTGGAGTAAAGGGCCATAACTCCGTGAAAAATAATCCAACCGGAACGCAAACACGATATGCGCATCTACACTTGGTGGTGATCCTTCCTATGAAGTTTCATAAAATTCCAAAAAGCGGTTGCAGAGAAATAGCCCGAAAATGAATTTAGTCATACATAGCCTGATGGTGGGGTAAAGGGCCATAACTCCGTGCAAAATAATCCAACCGGAACGCAAACACGATATGCGCATCTACACTTGGTGGTGATCCTTCCTATGAAGTTTCATAAAATTCCAAAAAGCGGTTGCAGAGAAATAGCCCGGAAATGAATTTAGTCATACATAGGGGTAAAGGGCCATAACTCGTCAGGGTCAAGGTCACAAGGTCAAAAAAATTGGTATTGATGGAAAGGGGTTGTCACAAGGAATACACATGTGAAATATGAAAGCAGTACCTATTACGGTTCAGAAGTTATGACCAAGGTTAAAGTTTTTGTGACAGCGTGACTGACGGACGGACTGACTGACGAATGAGAAATAATAGTCCCCAGCTTTCGCTAAAAGCGGGGTACAATAAGAGAACTTGATAACGTTCTTTGTAGGAAACGCTTCCGTTTTTTTTCATATTTTCATAACAAAGAAGAAAAAGATAGTGAATGAAAAAGGATAATTCTTATAATACAGTTTGAAATCCTGTTCAGTATTTAAGCAGAGTTAGCAAAAGATAATTAACCCTTTCCCTCATATAGACGCTTTCTGACGCCTCTGCAGCAGACGGCTTTTTGAACACATAGTGACAAAAGAAGAAAATTGCTCAAAACAAGCAATTTCTCCTTTTGCCACCATGTTTTCCACTTATAGTCATAGGTTATACATTCAATTATAGAGATTTTCTATTTTTTGGCAAAATATGTTCAAAAACGTCTGCTGCAGAATTGTCGTATGAGGGAAAGGGTTAAGAAAAGATGAATTTTCGGAAACTTTATAAGTCTAAAAAGGGGAATAATTTTGTCAAAAATAACAGTCACATTTATGGAACTTGTATGTGATATTGTCTTATGATACTAAACACAAATATAAATTTTCAAAATAATATCTGTAACAGTTCTAGAGATATTGAAGGAAATGAGAAGTTTGGAATGTTTTAAGTCTAAAAAGGGGCATAACTCTAGGAAATAGGTACGGAGTTACCTCCTTTTTGGGCGCACACAATATCATGTGCTGGTGATTATTTCTACCAAGTTTGGCATCAATATCTTATACGGTGTAGGAAGAGTAGGCCAGACAACATTTTTTAAGTCAAAAAAGGGGCATAACTCTAGGAAATAGGTATGCAGTTATACGGGCGATGTTTCCCGTCAATAGGTAATGTGTATGAACTTTGCAAAATTTTGCTATACCGTCTTTCCTAAAATTGTGTCCAGAATGGATTTTTCGATGCAATCACGATTCTGCTACAGTGCTACGTTTTGATTGGATGAAAAGAAAATATCGAAACAAAAAAAACTTCTAGAGAAAATAATTAAATATGATATTACGTACTTGATAAAGGAAAGAGCACAAGTAATTTTATGTGTGATAATTTCCGTTTAATAACACTCGTCGTCTATTTCTAAAACGAGTTCAAATATTACTTGTAAGGGTTTTTTTACCTTTGACCTTTGACTTTCCAGAAGTTATAAATCCAAATTCCTGTAATATGACGTCATTCTATTATTTGTGCAGAGGTAGAGTGTCGGCCTCTTGTATCAAAGGTCCGTGGTTCGAGACCCGTGATGAGCGGGATTTTTTTCACACAAACGGCGTGAGTACGTGGTTAAGTCTCCAGGAAGCAGACATCGAGCGTGATTAATTGCTTTTTACCATAACTAGGTTATCTACCCTTGATTACTCTTCAATTGCGCATGCGCATTTATGTGAATTTTACTTCCGGGGAATACTTTCGAATAGTCATTCAAGCGAAAAAGAACAACATTGCTAACACTGTGGAGAATTTGATAAAACAAAGTTATACCCTTCCCGGTCCGTCTCTTTTCCCTACTGAGAGTGGATTGACAAAGGAATTTCCAACATGGGAATGTTCACTGATGATGATTTATTGGTTTGTTTATCATCAATATCGCGAAATTAACAGACGAGCAAAATGTATATTTACTGAATGATATATGTGGATGGTGTATGAGAGGCACGATTTATTGGTCTGGAATTAAATTAATAAGCACTACAAAAGAGTATTAGTGGAAATGAAAATTAAACTGGCAAATAGGAGAAGCTGCTCATTATGAACATTCTTTTCTTCTGCCACAATGTTTTCAAAAGTGATCTGCTGCTGATTTGTCAGCTGGGGGAAAAGGGGTTAGTTATAATTTCAAAAGCGTAGGCATGTCAGTGGCACATATTTAACGCGATACGTGTCTGTCCAAGTAAACCTGCGCGGCATGATTAGGCTGATCCGTGTCGACTCTTTACGCAGAGACCACAATGTTTGTTTTCTCGCGAGACGGCTCATATGTTGAATGTATATTTTAACTCTTTCCCACCTACAGACGCATTTAACGAGATTTTAGCAATTTGTGTCTAGATGTTTTCAAAGTCGTCTGCTGCAAAATTGTTCAAACCCACATGCAGCTGATGACTTGGGAAATGTGTATGCCAAACTTTGGAAAGTCTTTTAAAAAAATGGTACAGTTTGTACTTTGTGACAAAATGAGGAATTGCTCTGAAGAGAATTTTATCCTTTTGCCACAATGTTTCTAAATATCTTCTGCGTGTGGCATTTGTACATTTGACTTTTGCAGATTAAAGATATAATAAAGTTCAATTTTTATTTTCATATTTATGCCCTTTAACTCATTCCCACTTGCAGATGTATTTTGACACATCTGCAGCAGGCAGGATTTGAAAATATTGAGGCAAAAGGAGAATATACTTTTTACCCTTCCCACGTAATTACCTAATACAACTGTAGATCATCAATAGCAATTTTTGTGAATATTAATGAGATCTTTATGACCTGCATATCTTTGAAGATATGACCCCTGCAGCGGTGCGAGCTTGTTAATTAGGCAATCAGTCATGCAAGCGTGAAATCGATGTATACAAGCGGATTATACAATCGCCGACAGAGTAACACAGTATGAATTGAATAGTAAAATACAGTTAGTTAGAGATTTCAATTAGCTTCCATAAACTATATTTTAAAGTACTGTACGATGTTAGTTGTTGAAAATATTGGTAAAAAAGTAATACGAGGGTATGAATTTTTAACATTTCCAGACTGCGTATACATACGATAATCACTGAGAAGGTGGGGTTGCTTATATATGCCTTATGAAGAATATGCAGCATTTGACTTTCGAAAACATTGTGACAAGCAGAGGACGTTCGAAAACATTGTGACAAGCAGAAGACGTTCGAAAACATTGTGACAAGCAGAGGACGTTCGAAAACATTGTGACAAAAGCAGAAATTTCTTATGATGAGAAATTTTTGAATGAAGCAATGTTTTCAATTTCTTTCAATTATAAATCATTATTAGAGATATCAATTGATTTTGTCTACATGTTTTTAACGTCATCTGCTGCAGACTATAAAGCCACACGTAACTCTGACTGGATGCCTTAACCTTCTTCCCCCTGGTGACAATATTTCTAAACAGATCGGATGAATTTTGGTAAAAATGTCGCCCAATAAACATTAATTTTGTTTTAAAATGTTTTCACATCAAGACAGTACTTTTGGACAGGATTTTTGATGAGGCAGCAACCCAAGTTCCTCATAGCATTCAATTATATTAACACTTTTGAAAGCAGCCCCACCTAAGGAAATTATTTTGAAATATGTCCATTGGTGAGAGAAGTTGTTACTAGGAAATTGTGAAAACTTGTTGAAATCGACTTTAAGTTTAAACATAAATCCATCAATCATTTAGCCACAATGTTTTAAATTAAACTTTAAAAAATAAGTAAAGTTGTATTTCTAGTCAATTCATTGTTGTTTTCGCCGTTACAGCGAAAGTCTATACGAATTTGTCATTTTTGTCTATACAGATTTGAACTGCCGTAAACCGTCGCAAAGAACGATTTTCAGCATCCTCTGTAGCCCCTGAATTCCAAAACAGCTAAATTAAGCATAATCATCTTTACGCGTCTGTATACAAATTTGAATTTGATTTTACCGTACAGATTTTCTAAATTCTGCCAAATATAAGTTGAAAACGGTCTATATAGATCTTACGGGACACTAGTTACTCGAGAGATAGTTAGTGCGTGTCTACACAGATTTATATCTTACTTCGGGTAGTCTCTTGATCTATACTATTAGTGTCTATACAGATTTGATTTTGATTTATTTTCTACCGGTTCCATTTCGACAGTGTTTCTATACAGATTTAAACCCTCAAATCGGGTATCCTCTTGTTCTATAGTATTAGTTGAAAACTGTCTATACATATCTTACGGGACTTAGTTATTCGCGAGTTATGCGTGTCTATACAGATTTAGATCTCTTACCAGTTCGATAGTGTGTCTATATAGATTTAGATCACACCTCGAGTAGTCTCTTGGTCTATAAGAAAAGTGTCTATACATATTTGAAATTGATATTTTCCTATCAGTTCGACAGTGTGTCTATACAGATTTAGATCACACCTCGGGTATCCTCTTGGTCTTTAATATTAGTTAAAAACGGTCTATACAGATCTTAATTAAGGGACACTAGTTACTCGCTAGTTATAAATGTGTGTCTATACAGATTTAGATATCACCTCGGGTGGCCTCTCGATCTATAATATTAGTTGAAAATGATAGTTTTACAGGTTCAACTGTGTGTGTCTATACATAATTGATTTGTTCTGTCTGTCTGTCTGTCTCTATCTCATTCTCTGTCTCTCTCTCTGTGTTGTGTCTCTCTGTCTGTCTGTATGTCTGTCTGTCTGTGTCTCTGTTTGTCTCTCTAGCTAGCTCTGTCTGTCTTTCTATCTGTCTCTTTCTCTGTCTGTCTGTCTGTCTGTCTGTCTGTCTGTCTGTCTGTCTGTCTGTCTGTCTCTCTCTCTCTCTTTCTCTGTATGTATGTATGTCTTTCTCTTTCTCTGTATGTATGTATGTATGTATGTCTCTCTCTCTCTTTCTCTGTCTGTCTGTCTGTCTGTCTGTATGTATGTCTGTCTGTATGTCTCTCTCTCTGTCTGTCTGTCTGTCTCTGTGTGTTTGTCTGTCTGTATGTCTCTCTCTCTCTGTCTGTCTCTCCGTGTCTCTCTATCTATGTCTGTCTGTCTGTCTCTGTCTCTGTCTGTCTCTCTCTCTCTCTCTTTATCTCTGTCGCTCTCTGTCTCTTTATCTCTGTATGTCTCTCTGTTTCTCTCTATATGTTTGTCTGTCTGTCTGTCTGTCTGTCTGTCTGTCTGTCTGTCTGTCTGTTTGTCTGTATAGACACACATTTTAAAATGACTAGCGAGTAACTAGGGTCCATATAGATGTATATAGACAGCTTTCAACAAATATTAAAGACTGACGTGAAGTCGAACCTTTAGTAAATTGACACATTCAAATCTGTATAGACACACTGTCGAACCTATGGAAAAATCAAATTCAAATCTGTATAGACACACTGTCGAACCTATGGAAAAATCAAATTCAAATCTGTATAGACACACTGTCGAACCTATGGAAAAATCAAATTCAAATCTGTAAATACACACTGTCGAACTTATGGAAAAATCAATTTCAAATCTGTATAGAAACACTGTTGAACCCATTGAAAAATCACATTCAAATCTGTATAGACACACTGTCGAACCTATGGAAATATCTAATTAAAATCTGTATAGACACACTGTCGAACCTTTGGAAAAATCACATTCAAATCTGTATAGACACACTGTCAAACCTATGGAAAAATCAAATTCAAATCTGTATAGAAACACTGTTGAACCTATGGAAAAATCAAATTCAAATCTGTATAGACACACTGTCGAACTTATGGAAAAATCAATTTCAAATCTGTATAGAAACACTGTTGAACCCATTGAAAAATCACATTCAAATCTGTATAGACACACTGTCGAACCTATGGAAAAATCTAATTAAAATCTGTATAGACACACTGTCGAACCTTTGGAAAAATCACATTCAAATCTGTATAGACACACTGTCAAACCTATGGAAAAATCAAATTCAAATCTGTATAGAAACACTGTTGAACCTATGGAAAAATCACATTCAAATCTGTATAGACACACTGTCGAACCTATGGAAAAATCACATTCAAATCTGTATAGACACACTGTCGAACTTATGGAAAAATCAATTTCAAATCTGTATAGAAACACTGTTGAACCCATTGAAAAATCACATTCAAATCTGTATAGACACACTGTCGAACCTATGGAAAAATCTAATTAAAATCTGTATAGACACACTGTCGAACCTTTGGAAAAATCACATTCAAATCTGTATAGACACACTGTCAAACCTATGGAAAAATCAAATTCAAATCTGTATAGAAACACTGTTGAACCTATGGAAAAATCACATTCAAATCTGTATAGACACACTGTCGAACCTATGGAAAAATCACATTCAAATCTGTATAGACACACTGTCGAACTTATGGAAAAATCTAATTCAAATCTGTATAGACACACTGTTGAATCCATTGAAAAATCATTCAAATATGTATAGACACACCGTCGAACCTGTGGAAAAATCAAATTCAAATATGTATAGACACACTGTCGAACCTATGGAAAAAATAAAATTCAAATCTGTATAGACACACTGTTGAACCTATGGAAAAATCACATTCAAATCTGTATAGACACACTGTCGAACCTATGGAAAAATCACATTCAAATCTGTATAGACACACTGTCGAACTTATGGAAAAACCTAATTCAAATCTGTATAGACACACTGTTGAATCCATTGAAAAATCACATTCAAATATGTATAGACACACCGTCGAACCTGTGGAAAAATCAAATTCAAATATGTATAGACACACTGTCGAACCTATGGAAAAAATAAAATTCAAATCTGTATAGACACACTGTCGAACCTATGGAAAAATCTAATTCAAATCTGTATAGACACACTGTCGAACCTATGGAAAAATCACATTCAAATCTGTATAGACACACTGTCGAACCTATGGAAAAATCTAATTCAAATATGTATAGACACACTGTTGAACCTTTGGAAAAATCACATTCAAATCTGTATAGACACACTGTCGAACCTATGGAAAAATTAAATTAATATGTGTATAGACACACTGTTGAACCCATTGAAAAATCAATTTCAAATCTGTATAGACACACTGTCGAACCTATGGAAAAATCCAATTCAAATCTGTATAGACACACTGCCGAACCTATTGAAAAAAAAATCAATTTCAAATCTGTATAGACACACTGTCGAACCTATGGAAAAATCCAATTCAAATCTGTATAGACACACTGCCGAACCTATTGAAAAATCAATTTCAAATCTGTATAGACACACTGTCGTAGGCCTGCCTTCCTATTGAAACAAATTATGTATATACACGCATTTTAAAATGACTAGCGAGTAACTAGTTCTATATAGACAGCTTTCAACAAATATTAAAGACTGACATGAAGTCGAACCTTTAGTAAATTGACACATTCAAATCTGTATAGACTCTCGGTCGAACCAGTAGAAAAATCAAATTCAAATCTGTATAGACACACTGCCGAAACTGTAGTAATATGAAATTAAAATATGTATAAACACATAGTAAAGGCATGAACACAGCATGTTTAAATAACAACACTAATTTAATGGAGACAAAATAATGTTAACGACAATAAACTGCTTTTACGACATTCAAATTAGTATAGACTTTCGCCGCAGATTTCAACCAAATCTGTATAGACTTTCGCCGCTTCCTGTTTTCGCGCGCCTCGCTGATTGCTTTGTCTATGTCCGCAATTTTGTCAAAGGGTAGTCCCCGGAAGGAGAATATTGAGTAACGTCCCTTGGCAATCAAGGGACGTTACCTAGTTATCGTAAAGAGCAATAGGGGTAAACAAATCGACGGCGAAGCCGGCGATGTTTCCCGTCAATAGGTAATGTGTATGAACTTTACCGTCTTCCCAAAAATTGTGTCCAGAGTTGATTTTTCGATGCAGTTACGATTCTGCTACGTTTTGATTGAATGAAAAGAAAATATCTAAACAAAAAAAAATTCTAGAGGAAATAATTAAATATGATAATACGTACTCGATAAAGGAACGAGCTATTAGTGGTGCAGAGGTAGAGCGTCGCCTCCATTATTGGAATGTTTTTCCCTTTTAAGCAAACCATGGCCACATACATCAGATTTTGCTTTTTTATTTGGTATTTTATCATAGGCGCAGCCATTGTTGTATATGATTGTACTTGTTTCAATTTCCTTGATGTTTGGAATAATGTTCTTCAGAAGTTCCGACTCTCCATTTTGTAAGGATGATGTGATTAAATTATGAATAGGAGACAGTGCTAAAAGCTGTGATTAAAAAATCACACAATTCCAATAAGGGAAAACATATTTTAAAGGACCAACAAAAGCATAAATATGCTTATAAGTTTTAAAACTTATCTGGTCTCTAACTCTACATGAACTACATGAACATGAAATATAACACCATAATATTATTTTTATTTGTTTAATGTCGTTTAGAGTTTATTCACTTAATATTCAGACAAGGATGTTCGATTATTCGTTATGAAATATTTACGTGTGAATCAAGTAGGTCCTACATGACAACCGATGAGTTCGTATTTTATAGTTTATTTTTTGTTTTACACTTGTGCGCATTTATAGCCAGGAGAGTTGCAAAAATAAAAACATGTATGATAAATTGATAATACTTTTATAGGAATTGAACTTTAATAGTTCTGATTCGAAGTTCGTTGAAATTCTAAATTTTAAGTTTTCGCGAAATACACTCGACCATAGTTAGCGAACGAACTCAGCCATTATCACGCGCACTTGATATCAACTTGATTGACACAACATTTGACACCGAAGCTTCATGACGGAAATAATAACGGATGAACTGGAAAGAAAATATCGCAAAATACCGGTACGTGTCTTTTGTATCGCGGTACGTATTGGTTGACAACCGGTATCGGTATATTGTGACAGCCCTATGCAGTTCCTTATACGGATCGACTAAAACACCTGGGAATCCCGTCACTAGAATATAGAAGACTAAGAGCTGACATGTTACAAGTCTTCAAAATTCTCTTCAAATATGATCAAACTTCAAAAAAGGACTTCCTTACCCTATCAAAATATACCAGAACAAGAGGAAACAGCCTGAAACTATTCAAAAAGTCATCAAATACAGCCCTAAGGAAAAATGCTTTCAGCATCAGGATAGTGGATCATTGGAACTCGCTCCCAGACACAGTCGTACTATCACCAAGTATTAATACCTTTAAAAATAGTTTAAATAAACACTGGATCAACCACCCTGCAAAATTTAACCCACGCTGCCACTTATCAACATATAATGTATTATACATAAGAGATGGACCTTTAGAAGCCGTAGGCTTTCCACCGGTCTCGGAACCGTAAGTAACCGTAAGTTACCTCCTTTTTGGGCGCACACAATATTATGTGCTGGTGATTATTTCTACCAAGTTTGGCATCAATATCTTAAACGGTGTAGGAGGAGTAGGCCGGACAAAAAACGGACGGACAGACAGACGGACGGACGTACGCATGAAGTGTATTTGTGGGTTTATTTCTTTTGTTTAAAACTTGTGGGTTGCAACCAATAAGTATGCTATTCATTCCGTAATTATTCCCCTTTTACGGAATGAATAGCATTAATATGCAAATAAGATACTCGTTATAAAACAAAACAAAAAAAATATTTATCTAAGTGTGGTGGGTGGGCTTTAGGAAAAAGGAAACCCCACAAGTACTCTCTCACCAGGATGGACAGATGGGCGGACAACGCCTCGCCAAAATGCGTATAAAAACCCAATGATTGGCATTAATTCAGTCACAGATGATAATTGCTTTATCAAGCTTAAGTAATTATTATATGGTTGCTTAATATCTTAGAGGGATGTTACTTGTATAAGCAAACCCTCTATAGAGAAGTTTACGTTTACCTTTATTACTAGCGATTAACTCCATTTTGAATTATGAAACCAAAAGGCACTTGGTTACATTATTGTAACAGTTTGAGCAATTACAAACTTGAACTTTTGACCATGACCTTGACCTTTGAGGTACAAGCCACCTCATCATGGTAAACATGTGTGCCCAGTAACTTGAGAATCCTATGATGCATGGTTGAGATGCGGACCGGACAAGGTAGTCCTATCAAATAGTACTCATTTTGACCTTTGACCTCTGAGAGTGTCCTTGACCTTTGAGGTACAAGCCACCTCATCATGGTGACCATGTGTGTCCAGTAACTTGAGAATCCTAAGATGCATGGTTGAGATGCGGGCCAGACAAGGTAGTCCTATCAAACAGTACTCTTTTGACATTTGACCCTTTGACCTCTGAATGTGATCTTCACCTTTGAGGTTCAAGCCACCTCATCACGGTGAACATGTGTGTCCAGTAATTTGAGAATCCTAAGATGCCCAATTGAGATGCTGGGCGGACAAGGTAGTCCTATCAAACATTACTCATTTTGACATTTGACCGTTAAGTGTGACCTTGACCTTTAAGGTACAGGCCTGGGTCTTGTGCGCGACACGTCGCCTCATCATGGTGAACGTTTGTGCCAAGTTTCTTTGAAATCCTATGATGCATGGCATAGGTAGTCCTATCAAACGGTACTCATTTCAACCTTTGACATGTAAGTGTGACCTTGACATTTGAGGTTCAGGCCTGGGTCTTGTGCGCGACATGCCACCTCATCATGGCCTCATCATGGTGAACATTTGTGCCAAGTTTCTTATAAATTCTATGATGCATTGTTGAAATGCAGGCCGGACAAGGTACGGTTCTATCAAATTGTACTCATGTTTACATTTTACCTCTTATTGTGACCTTGACATTTGAGGTACAGGCCTGGGTGTTGTGCGCGACGGGCCAAGTTTCGTTCAAATCCTATGATGCATGATTAAGATGCGGGCTGGACAGGGTTAGGTGGGACTGACAGACAGACAGACGTAAAAGGGCCATAACTCTGTAAAATCACACGCAATTGTAAAACCTTTAGTTAATGTAGATCTTTATTTATTGAAAGCGGTAAACAAAGGACTTCTTAAGATAGTACTTACTAATATCATAGGAATTATAATAAGCACAATAAATAATTGTGACGAACAGATGGATTAACAAGAGTTGTCGGAGGACAATATAGCTCGCCTATCAGGGTCATCGTCTATCAGGGCCTACTTCAGAACAGTTATAGCATTAGGAAAAGCCACACAGTATCACCTACTGCAAGATAATACACCTTTTCAGTACTTGCATGCAAATGTTAACCAAGTCCATATCCCAGAGTTATGGGACTTGACATACAAGGTCATCTAATGACCCTGAATAAGTGTGTGAAGTTTCAAAGCAACAGCATACACAGTGTCTGAGAAAAGACCTTGCACGCAAAGGTTTGACCAAAATTCTAAGTCCAAAAAGGGGCACAATTCAGTCAAAATCCATTCCCGAGTTATGGGACTTTACATACAAGGTCACCTAATGACCCTGAATAAGTGTGTGAAGTTTCAAAGCAACAGCATACACAGTGTCTGACAAAAGGCCTTTCATGCAAAGGTTTGACAAGGCTGGCAACACCAACACCAGGGTGACTACATAAGATCCCCTATTTTTTCGAATAGGCGAGCTAAAAACATACAACTTATTGTTATTATTTAAAGGAATTATCATCAGTGGGGTTTGTCTTCTCTACATTTTCAATCAGTACAGTTTTGTCTACTGTGCAACCTTATGGGTTTTGAGTACCCTGTTTTTTTTAACTATAGTATATGTGTTACCGTTTTGAATACCCTGTTTTTACTATCATATTGGTTTTAACTACCCTGTTTTTTAACCATATATGGGTTTTGACTACTTTTACAAAAATGTACCATATGAGTTTTGATTGTCCCCCTGTAAACAATGCATTTCTTGTGCTTATGGTTTTATTATGTTACCTGCTGTCGTTATAATATTAATTACACAAGAATATATCAATCAAAGTGTCAATAATACTTTGATGTTTGATTGGTTGGGGTTAAAAGCCATTTCAACAACAAAAATAAGTTAACATGCCTATGACTTTGTGTTTCCAGACACCAGTACTCAATATAACAGAATTAAAAAGCAACTGACTGCTTTTTCACATAAATCGCTACTCCATTGGTGCAAGACAAATGACGGGAATAATATTGGCCGAGGTGGGCTTAAACTCAAATCCTGGACCGACTGAGCTTTCTGGAAGCGGCCAGAACAAAAATATGTATTGAAGTACGTCAACTTATTCGAATAACTGTTTCACTCTTTCTCAAGGTATCCAGACAAAATCCCCCCTAGGTTGTTGGCACAGGCAGACAAAAAAAAACCAGTGTTTTTACCAGGCGGACAGAATCCCCCCCAAATAAAATTAAAATCCCCCCACCTATATATATCAGGAGAACTATATAACATTCAAAGTAGCATAATGTTATCAGCAGGATTTTACAGCATTTTTTCATTTAATATCCTATTTAATCTTTTATTATTCATATCAGTTATTTTTTATTTTATCATATATCTTTTATACCTGTTGGGGGGTGGGGGGCGGGGAATTGTGCACCTTGTGATTTTAATTTGGGGGGATTTTGTTAGCCGAGTAAAAACACTAGGGGGATTTTGTCTGCCTATGCCAAAAACCTAGAGGGGATTTGGCGGGGGATTTTGTTTGTGATTCCTTTCCCACAGCAGGCGACTTTTAAAACATCTGGGCAGAAATATGGAAATTCTTTATAATTGGAAGTACAATTACTGTATCATGTAGATGATACTGTGTCAAAAGGAGAAACTGCTCATTATGAACAACTTCTCCTTTTGTCATACATTTTTCAAAGTTCCTCTGCTGTTAACCTTAATTGACACGAAGCTAATTTTAATTCCATTCTGTAAATGAGTGTATTAGCAGGAAATCCAATGACAGAACATTTGCGCAGTCAGAAACCTAAATTAATAAAGACCTGTTATTTTACATTTGTGGCGTGGTATAGATTCATATCACTCTTGGTATCCGCATAGTTTGATCTGATTATGGACTGTTCACTCATTAGTTTCAGAAACTTTTAAAAGAAAGTCTTATTATCATAAGAACTCTAATTAGATCCCATGGATGCAGTTCTGTTAATAGTTGACATGTATATACACATAAGTCAAGAGTTGGTTTTACTAGAGTAAATAGCCTTAAAATAACAACAAATCTATAAAAGCCAAGTTTCAATTTTTCTATTTTGTGAAATGTCTTTTAGTAGTAAATTTATTGTCTGTCATCCCAGGATTAAATATGTGCACCATGATACAATATTCTGTCAAAATTCTTCACGAACAAGCAAATCTTCACAGTAATCTGTATTATCTGTCTATGCGTATGGGCTGTTATGACATACGTCACAGCTCGGTTCGCCTTATCATGATTGTTTGGAAAGGTAAGTTTGACATGGTCAATCACAAAACTTTGGCCATATATCTTCGAACCTTCAAACTTTGTGATCTATCTTAGTTCCTCATATGTCATTATTTTCATTCTCTTCTCCCATGACTTTGTATTAGCAGTCAATTGAGAAGTGTGTTACTATTTTCTGATGTCTAAAGATTCATTTAGTACTTGACAATGTAGTTTATTTTAGTGCTTATGATCACAAACTTAATTAGGAGACCCGTAGATATATCATCCGTTTTAACTTGATTACTGAAATATGGACTGGACAGTCTGCTTTGTTGGAATCTAGCCTCTTTGTATTTGAAATATCTTTTATTTATTTTTCCTGTCTGCTTTAAACCCAAATCAATCCATCTTCTGCCACAATATGTTTTTCAACTCTTTTTTACTGCAGATTTAATTCTTGTATGTGTAAAAGGGTTAACATGCCATACAGTAGGGTTTGGGAGAAGAATGCAGCTTGAACTGAAACAGAGGTCTAGGTAGGAGGGAGTGAACGCGTCTTCTTCCCACTATATTAACCTTATTACCTTGTCCTTCAAAATGCTCATTTTTCATTTCGGTTGACCAACAAATGATAAAACGAGAAACCGAAAGTCTAAACTATTTGGACTACCATATTACCCAACCAATTGTCTTTCAATAGTCAGAGGTCAACTATAAGGTCAAAGTGACCCAACATACATATATATGTGACACACCATCTTACTAGGGATGTAGATAGTATATGGAGGCGATAGTACAGTTAGTGTGCGAGTTCTGGATCACTAACGAAACAAATTGTGATAGTTTGAATAAATGAAGTCAGAATTTAAAAATACATTCAAGGTTGAACAGCATAATATCCCACCTTTCATCGCATATTTGTTGTTATATCCCACACATGAATATTTCTGTTTCTGAACTGATTCTATTTACTAGGGTTTTTCAGGTAGTTCTGAATCAAGTGAGTGTGTTTTGGATCACATGATTTGTTACTGAATAAAAATAGATTTCTGAGATTTCTGAGATAATGTAGGTCATGGGGCATCTCAAAATCTATTTTAACTGTCAAAAAAAAAAGAAAAATGCAGCTGTCAATCGTGTACGTGGCTCATAATTAGGGAACAAACCGCTAAAACAGAAACTAAAATGAAAATAACTGTTATGGATAATCTGTGTAACCTCCATGGTCCATCACAATATAAAGTAAAATATATCTATCACAAGAAAGTCAATAAAATATCTCCCTAAACATTATTCTGCTAATCAGGGTGACTATATTACATTATAGTCACCCTGTGCTAATGCAACTACCTTTTATAACCTTTGTTCAAATGCAACAATCACCTAAAAAATAATAAGTTTAACCCTTTCCCACATACAAAAAAGAAGAATAGTAAGAAATATTATCAGCTGATCCGAAACTGACATATATAGGTAACGACATATATACAGGATGATGCATCATTTTCTCCAGATAATCTCCATCTTCACAAAATCTGCTTTCCAGAAACTAAAATTAAGCATAGATAAACAAATTCATACCACATTTTCCAAAATTTATCTGCAAATGTATGAATTTATTGTCTTTGATTTACGGAAAGCGTTTTTCGATAAATGGTGTGTTGTTAAAAGCCTGCGTAAATTTTACGACTGCATGAATTTAGAGAAAAACAACAGCGATTTTAAAAAGGAACAATAGTTTTTCAATGGAAATTGATTGAATTTTCTAGATATACAAGGTATATTATTTTGTAAACATTACTTCGGTGGATGTTTTATTAAAAGACAATGATCTGATCCGGAACTACCAGTGATCCGGAACTACCACACTAACTGTATTTACGTTCCCGGTTGAGTCATAAAAACACAAATGGGGATTTAGATACTCATACTTATCTAGAAACAATTAGGTCGTCGAAAGTTACGGTCACTAGTCAGAGACATATAAAATCATGATGATCCCGTTGTTCACACTTTAAGCTAAGTATCAGAACTCACCAAATGTTGTATACGTCCTTGTTTTAAATTGTCTAATTAATTCATCAGGCAATGTGTAGGGTGTATTGGAATACCGGAATGGGTTGAAATGTACCGGATTGTGAACATTATAAATATCCTCGAGCATCCGTAATTCGTGAGTGTAAGGCTTCAAAGACAAAATATGCAGAAGGCTTAGCGAATGATACGAAATTTCATGTCTTATCTGAAAGATTAATTTATTTCCTCCAAGTTTCGAGCAAAAAATCCTTTGAAAACTAATAATTCACACAAAAAATAATCTTGAATACACATGTGTTCAACAAGTCAGAAGCCGAAATTGTTATCCTATTTTCGTGACGTCATTATTTTGGCACTTTGCAGTTTCCATAAAGACAACACACACACAAAAAAAAAAAAAATTAAAAGGGGTAATAGGTCGTAACATATTGAAAACTAAAAAACTGAAGTAATTAAACATTTTATATAGTTTAAATCAATTAATTTGAAATTATCCTTGATATAAATATGAACTTTTTTTTTTTAATTACTCAACTTTGAATCTTCGTTAAACTTATTTTCCTTTCTCATTTTATATCCCACTGTGTCAACCTAAAGGGTTTGCATGGATGTTTGGACCCTGTAAGCATCCTATATTTATATCATCACAAAGATCAATACAGATTTCAAAATTGCCATATTTCTAATGGGATATTATTTAAAATATTTTAGTTATTTTACATCTCTATGCGTAAGCACCTTTAGGAATGTGAAATCCAATGAAAAATTGCATTGACCTAACTAGGTCAAACAAATCACATGACCCTAGCCGTCATTTTGTAAACAACAAAATACCCTTTTTACGGTAAATTTTCATGTCCGATTTTTCCACTTTTTGGGGTTTAAACTGTTCTTTAAATTTGATATATAAAAAATAAGGGTATTTTGGCTATTCCTCCCATGACAACAAGTTACAAAACTGTTGAAGATTCATTCTATTGTTGAAATATGTCAGCAAATACATTGGCCATTGGGAAATAATTTTACAGTTCCAAATCGGCTGCAAGGACAAAGTCACGTGATATAAGCCCGAAAATAGTGACGTCACGAAAAAGGGATGCTAACGAAAATGGAATGTCCAACGATACCGGAACAGACCGGAATGGACATATGGAAAAATACATGTACATTAAATTGATAATGGAAAAACTGAATCGTACAATGGAAATACTGGAAAAGACCAAAATGAAAGCGTGGAAAAACGGGAATGGAGCAAAATGGGCACATGACAATACCGGAACGGTCAAGAGTCAACAGAATTAATAAACCGTTTTTCGGAGTAACTACGTTCCTAATAACACAGGCCGACAGGCGCGTAGCTAGGCTTACGCACGTGCGTAAGAAACATCTTGAGAGTTCCAAAAATAAAAATGAAACAAATGCGAAAAATGCAATAAAAACTGGACCCTAAGGGGGGGAAAGGGTGAACACGGACAAATCAGAACAATTCAAGTAGGCTCTTAAGATATTGTTAAATATACGCCAGAAGTCACCTGAGCCCATGTAGACAAAATAAATCCCGGGGGAGCATGCCCCAGAAAAAATAAATTCCGAATGCTGCAAATGATTTAAGAGTATTTTGTGTGTATATGCCGTACATAAGGGTATCAAATAGGCTCATTTAGATATTGTGAAATATACGGCAGAAGTCCCCTGAGCCCATATAGACGAATTTTTTTTCTCGGGGGAGCTGACCCCCCTAGGATGGTGCGTAGACCACATTTAGGACCAGCTACGCCACTGGCAGCTCCCGCCAAAGCAAATAGTTCAATAGAGGAACAACTAGTTCAAATCCAAATAATTCGGGTGCAGGAGAACTCGTCGAACTGCAAACTCGTCGTACTAGTAATATAGAGTAACCATTAGGATAACTCGTACGCCGACCTAATGATTATATAGTACTATATACTTAGTAAGGATAATTATCGATTATAGTAACTTTGAAGTTAAATATATGTTAAAAACTTTAATAAGATGTATGTTTATAATAAATACTTATTGACGCCGCGTGGAAGCATGGGGCGGGGCTGTTTGTATATTTAATTGTTGCCTAATGGCCAGCGATACTGGCCCTCTTGGGCCTATTGTTTTTTAAATCTGATCAAAGCTTTCTCTGTCTAGATTCCAGAGAGTACTGGTACATGTACATATGAAGAATTAATTTCACAATGAAATTATTGATCACAAAAGGAAAAAGCACATTATGAGATTTAACTTCTGACATAAGATTTTCTGTTGCATCATTATTGTCTACATGCAGCCTATATACATTCAAAGGTCGGTTGACTATATTTTTCTATGCATATTCAAGTTGATATGTGCTCATCATGCAACAGAATTTTCTTGGACAAAATATGTCCCCAATTTTTCAATTGTTGAACATAGTAATGGGAAGAAAAGTTTGAATTTTTTAACAAAACTGTACATTTTGACCTGTTGATTTTTTTTGGCAAACTTCAAGGATTGGAAGAAATATTTGAACGGAAACAATATCACAGGCTCTTTTTAAAAAAAACTTTACCCAAATTTAACCAATCTACAGCAGACAACTTTGAAAATATCTTTGCAAGTTCACTTTGGTACAGCATGTTTCCTATTTTATTACTCAGTTTACCGTAGCTCAGCCAGTAGAGACACGGGCTGTTAATCCAGGGGTTGTGAGTTCGAACACCAGCTTGGCCAACATACCTTCCGACATTTGACGTGACTACCACAAATAGGCTTTCAGACTATGTGGAAAAGCAGCCAGTTGCTTGGAAAGAATGTTGTGTGAAGTACTGGTATGAGAAAGCCAAGAAAAATATGAGTAGTTGAACTGGCTGCCGTGATATGACTGAAGATTGATGAAAATGGTGTTAAACCCTGATTAATCAATCAAACTATTTTATTACCTAATACTTTGAGACTTGGAAAACTTGTTCATCTAATTCCTTCTTCTCATTGTATACTAAATATGCTGAGTGTAGCCTATTTTTGGGGGTAAAAAGTATAACTTTTGATGTATTTTGGTTGTATTAGAGAATTGGACATTGTTGGTTAAGTTACAGGTCAATTTGACAGAAAATCCACAGGTAAAATGTGTCTATCCTTGTAAGCCTGTGTGGAATTCTTAGGCTGATCCGGATCAATACTTTACGCAAAGTCCACAATGTTGGTTTGCTGGCAGGACTGCTCAAATTAAAGGAAAATCTATTTTAACCCTTTCCCTCATACGACAATTCTGCAGCAGATGACTTTGAACATATTTTGTCAACATATAGAAAATCTCTATAATTGAATGGATTACCTATAAGTGGAATACATTGTGGCAAAAGGAGAAATTGCTCGTTTTGAGCAATTTATTCTTTT
Organism: Serripes groenlandicus; assembly: GCA_031761405.1. Taxonomy (NCBI): domain Eukaryota; kingdom Metazoa; phylum Mollusca; class Bivalvia; order Cardiida; family Cardiidae; genus Serripes; species Serripes groenlandicus. The sequence continues at coordinate 64,843,064 of JASEVX010000003.1, forward strand.
GTCACTATGTTTTCAAAAAGCCGTCTGCTGCAGAGGCATCATTAATCGTCTATATGAGGGAAAGGGTTAACACTCTGGAAGCCGCATGTTTTACTTGAGCATGTTGAAACTCCCTCAGAATATTTGCTTGTATGATATCTAGCCTAAGTTCGAATATGTGTCAGATCCAGTAAAGAGCTACAATCTAGTTGGTTCGGTGGCAGGGTGAAGAGCAAGAATGAATTAGATCCACTGCGGAAAGAAATCATCATTACGGCCTTTCACCCCGCTGCATGTAAAACGTCAGTCTGGAAAGACACAATTGTTACCCGCATCAACGAGGGTCTCAGACGAAACGAGGATACAGAAGGTACATCGAGGAAAGGACGTGTAGAGGCAACAAATGTTACCCAGAGAGCCTCTGTCGATATTCCTGAAAGACAAGCTCTGTCGATGTTGGACTTCAATATTCAACCTGTGTTGCTTGAAAATGACCCCCAATCAGACCTACATGAAATTTCATATGACACGACCGCCGATTATTCTGCACGTTGAAACCATTGATACAGTTTTGTATTATGTCACAATGTTTCCAAATTCTTCTTTTGTAGCTGCGTCAGAAAGCGTCTGCAAGTGGAAAAGGGAAAACATATAGACGACAACAAAATTGAACTTCATCATCTTTCCAGTCAATATTGTGTATAAGTTTCCATATTCAAAACCGTACCAAATGCGAGTATTGTAAATTAAACATTGCGATTCTCATTAACAAGCGTCCAGTTGTCATTTTATTCCTTGTCTGACTTATCGGCCAGAAAACAGATTCGGCAATCAAAGATTCGCCTATATTAATAGGGGAGGACATATGACACCGGGTGGTAGAATTGATTTGTGAATTTATGATACACGAATGCTTCATAAAGCCGGCAGCATAGTGATTAACCATAACATAAAAATACAAACAACTCAGATTGTCGACATGTTTTTAACACCTATTAATTGAAAGTAATAATTGACGTTCACTTGCTTTGATCGCATTACAGATGGGTTAATGTTACATGTCGCGTCTGGGTTACTGAATAGGATATCCCTCTTGATTTAAAAACATTTTAGTCCAATAGTGTGATGTTGTATATTAACTACCGTTTGAAAAATGATGAAATTCCGCGGTACCGCGGGGTTATTGTAGGGGAAACCCCGCATACAGATGAGAGGGAACGCCGTGGGGGCTGCCTTAATCACAGCTGTCAATCATCGTGACGTCATAAATCGTTATCGGATTTCCCTCCGCGGGCTCAATAGTTGAATGATCAAACCCCGCGGGAACGCCGGGTTATTGTAGGGGAAACCCTGCGTACAGGTGAGCGGGAACGCGGTGGGCTGCCTTATCAGTCCGCGGAGGAGAGGGTTTTGGGGAAAAAACCCTTGAGCTGTACTGTAGGTCACTTAGCCAAACACTGTAGAAAAATGTTGTTAACACTATAGACACTGCATTTTTGTATTGAGCAGTTTGAAACCTTGTCAGAAAGTTTGTCTTGATGATAGGCCAATTTCAAATATTGGTTATTTTGGATAAAACATTAGGGCACTAAGCTAAGTTGGAGGAAAATCTTGTTAAGACTCTGGAAGCTGCACTTTTAGCTTCAGCATGCTGAAAGTTTGTCAGAATGATTGTTTTTATTATATTTAGTTTGAATATGGGTAATGTTTGTTAACAAATTAGGTCACTATACCAAGTTGTAGGACAATCTTGATTTAACACTTAAGAGACCACAATTTTGACTTTAGCGGCTTGAAACTTTGTCAGACAGTTTTTCTTGACGATATACAGGCCAATTTAGACATCGGTCATGTTGAGTCAAAAATTAGGTCCCTTGATCAAATTTAAGAAAAATCTTGTTAATGCTTTGGAAGCCATGTTTTTAACTCTAGCATGATGAAACTTTACCAGAATGTTTATCTTGATGATATCTAGGCTAAGTTCGAATATGGTCTGGTTAAAAACTAGGCCACTAGGCCAATATTGAGAAATATCTTGTAAACACTCTAGTCACCGCATTTCTCTCAAATTTTCCTTGGGTGACTCTTTACTAAGAGTGTTAAAATTAAGTTGATTATTTAGATACTATAGATAATAAATAGCTTTGCTACAGGTACTATTTTACCCTTTCTACACTACAGACACATGTTGTCTAATCTTCAACAGATGGATGGTATGAGAAATTTCTCAATGTTTTCCTCACACGTCAATACTTTTAGTTTCATCAATACAGATTTACCAATATCTTTAGTTAAACATTTTCAAATCATCTGCTGTAGAGTTTATCCATGTGATAAATTACCTATCACAAATGTGTTTGTTTATCTAACTGTATCTTCCGTCTACAGTTCAAGAGTTTAATTATAGATCTCTGGAAATAAGGTTAACCCTGTCTTAAATAAATATTTTAACTTTTTGCATTTCTGCTTTTTTGTTTACATTTTTTGAAATTATGTGACTTGTGTTGTAACTTTCCAAAAAATGGAACAGTTGACCATCTTTTTCCCCGTCATACAATGGGTACCGTCCCACAGCACTTTCAGTGCTTTGATTTACTTAGAAATTCTGGTTAAAGTTGTGCGTGCAACGACAATTAAAAAGAGTCCATATCTAAGTAACTACTTGATGCATTGCATTGACACTTTATACAATCCTTCCTTACCATCACACCTATAACAGTTTGATAACTCTTTCTAGCATATAATGCAAATTATGGCCCTTTTTTACTTAGAAATTATGGTTAAAGTTTTGCATGCAAGGTACTTGTATGGATATATCTCAGTAACCACTAATGATATTGACTTGAAACTTCATTCATGTCTTCAGGGGTGTCAGACAGTCAAGTGAGATAACTCTTGTATGAATTTAGTACAACTTATGGCCCTTGTTTGATTTTTAAAATTTGGTTAAAGTTGTATGGCACGATCATGCACACATCTCAGTAACCACTCAGAGATTGATTTAAAGCTTCAATATAGTCTTTAAAGGTATCAAACAATCAGATTAGGTAACTCCTGACTGAATTTATTATAAATTATGGCCCTTTGTGAAGTTACAATTTTGGGTTGAAGTTTTGCATGCTAGGCCTTTTCTCACAAACAGCAGATGCTATTCAAACACGACTTATCCAACTTGATTTATAGTTCTATACTATCAAGCCACTATCTCAGTAACAACTGTTGTCTATAGTATCAAATGGCAAACTAGTCAAGCATGCTGTCTTGAGGACAGCTCTTGTTTATGTACAACATCATCTCCATTTGCACCATCATCACAATCGGGGAGTTGCAGGTGGTAACTGTGGTCTTGAACAGAAAATACTTCACACAAAGCTTCAGGGTCATCAGCATTTTGGAACTCCTAGTTTGTAGTTTCATCTACCTTTGATCTTTTGCGTCTGTTGTAAAAATAAAGTCTTTGTCATATTCAAAAGAAATATTTGAGAGTGTAATTTTAGATAAAATTGAAAACATTGTGATAAAAGTCGCACTTGCTAATAATGAGCAATTTCACTTTAAAATGTTTTAAGAAGTCGTCTGCTACAGAGGCGTCAAAAAGCTTATTTAGGTGGGAAAGGGTTAAATGTTTGATTGAATATATATGGTAGAACTTAATCTAATATTTAAAAAAGGTAAACTACAGCAAGAAGATGAGCAGTCTCTATGGCCAGAGAAATTTACCAAAACAATTTTTTTACACACATAAAGCAATAACATACAGAATATATAATCAAAGCACTGAAAGTGCTGACAGCCTGGGGGCTGCAGGATGGTTGGAGAATTAGGGAAAATGTGAAAGGAAATAACAATTGCACCTTAAGTTTATGTATTTATTGTTAAGAAGTTGAAAGATCATATCAAAGATAGTAAATATTATGAAACTACCAATTTGAAAACATATGAACCTTGTTGGCCTTATATCGCTCACCTGAGTGCAAGAGCTCACAAATATATACATTTAAGACACCAAGAAAAGAAAATTTGACAGCAGTTTTAGGCAGAATATTTTGAAGTTACTGCCTTATTATATTGAAAAATATGTCAAAGTTAAATCAACTTCCATCATGTAGAAAACATTCTCTAAACCATGTACTAGACTTTGACAATTATAATCTGTTGAAATAGAAAATGCGGCTTGTACACTGTTTACGAGATTTTCTTTCAATTTGGTCTAGTGACCTAGTTTGTGCAAAGACCTGACCCATATTCGAACTTGGTCTACATATCATCAAGACAAGCATTCTGATACAAGCAGCCTCTAGAGTGTTAACAAGATTTCCCTTCAATTTGGCCAAATGACCTAGTTTCTGACCCAAAATGACCCATATTCGAACTTGACTTAGATAGCATGAAGACAAAAATTCTTACGAGAATGTCGTTAATACATCCACAGCGCTTGCGGGCACCTGCATAGCGCAATCGGGTCGCCCGGTTGAGGGAAAGGTTGGTGTTTGCTCTCTACCGCTACAACTTAGATATTGGTGCATTGGTGGCTGAAGAGGAGATGCATAGCCTCACTCACTTCACTGCCACTCTCCCTCTCTTGTGGGCTCTGCACTCTCCTTCTCATTCAGTCATCCCATCCTTTCTAGGGCATCTTCTAGTACTGTTATCCTGACACTTTTGTGATAAACTGTGTGTTAACCTTTTGTGAAGAGCGCGACTGGATAATCTGATGAATGATGAGCCGGCTTTCATAACATGCGAGCCACAGTGGGCGGTCGGCTCGACGCCGGCCTGTCCCCTGTCAACGTCTGCCCGATTTTCTGTTTTTGTTTGGGGTAGTCCAAATTTTGGCCCGGCGCTCGCCCGATATGTGTGATGCCAGGACGGAGATCGGCCAGGCATCAGTCAATTAATGTGCGATGAGGTTTAAAGTCTGAGTTGAAAAGAAACTCGATGCCTGCGAGGAGTCCCGAAGGATTCCAATCGAAAATGCCTAGAAATCCGCCGCAAGCTACTCGCAAACCTATCGCAAGGTAATTGTGACTTGGGTTTAAGTGATACTAGGTAGGCTACATTTTTAATTTATAAATATGCTTTTGATAACAATATAAATCTGCAGCAGATGACTTTTGTTAACATAAAGGTTGATGTCCATATCTCTATCGGCCCGCGCTAAAGCCGCCAGTGCATTTGTCATGCGACTTCTTTGTTTACCATTAATTTTTAATCCCACGGCCCCTACGAGCCCCGGTAGATCTTCCACTGCATTTGTCTCGCGACTTCTTTGTACTTTTCCGTTCCTTTTCGCGAAAGTTAATAGTTAATAAGCTTCCATATTTGACATCTCGGCGCATGAATTTCTAAAATATTTGTTAAACTTATATTGGATTACTCACGCCTTAAGTTGTTCACTGATGTTCCAACAACATTATAATGATCTTTTTGGGGGGACATCCTAACCTTTTAAATAAAGCTTTGTTGAATCCATGTTGAACTATTTTTCGCGCGCAGTCTCACCATAAAAATAGCAATTATCAGTAAATGTTGGGGTACACTCTTAAGTTTCATGCATAAGGTGAAGTAAGAAAACATAAACAATATATTAGCAACATGTTTTACAAAACTTAAAAAAGGAAAAGTATGAGTCATAAACTGCAATGGATTTTTAAAGCATACTTTAACTTTCATGTTTAGGCCTTCTTATCTATATCACATCAATGAAGATTATATATTCATGATAAACTGTGAATAATTGTTGTACACAATGCACAATAGTTTCAAACATTATCTATAATCCCTAACAATATTTGAAGCAAGTGCTACCATTTGGGTTTTTATCATTTTGATTTCAAACTAGTTTACCTTTTTGATGTAGGTATTTCTGGGAAACTGTTAATGTTTTTGCTGTAAGCAAAACTTGTTGGACCATTTCCTTTGTCCCCATCAGCAAAATGGCATCTGCATAACCTGTCATTGTTGATTACCTCCCTGTCTGCACGTCTAAAAATGTAAAACAACAGACAATCAACTACCGTACCTGGAACATAAAACCATTTTTTTTATTATCAAATCTTAAATTCTTAACAAATGTACTTGCTATGATCGGAAGTTATGAAAACAAATTGTATAATTGTTTGATACATGATTGATAAATGTGTTTGAAGAGAACAAACACACGCACCCGAAAGTGGTGTATCTTTAAAATAGCGGTGAAATAAAGCAATTTCTTAATGTCAATAAATCAGATTATCGGCATACCTGCATCTTTTCACCCATTTTCTCCTTTTCGTCGGGTTGGTGGTGAAACGAAACAGACTACAAGTATGTTTCATTTCTGTCCGATGAGTTCAACCATACGAATTTGTACCCGGTAGTCGTAAAGCGGAAGTGAACGGTAAACGAGACTTACACACCCGCATCATTTACAACAACAACAACAACAACAACATCATCATCGTCACCATTGTTGCTGGCAACATTAACATATTCAGTACCTTCATGATCAAATCTGAATAAGTAATGAATAAGGAACAAGGAACATAACTTTACATTTGAATAAGGAAAAAGGAACAAGTTACCAACTTCACATTTGAATAAGGAATAAGGAACAAGGCTCAGGGAACGGCCGAATAAGTAACAGGCTTTTGAATAAGTAATAGGTGATTTAAAATGTACCAATGGGTATATCTCATCATCTACAACAACAGCATTATCAACACTGTTGCTGGCAACATCAACATATGCAGTACCTTAGATCAAATCTGAAAAAGTAATGAATAAGGAACAATGAACATATAATCAACTTTATCATTGAATAAGGAACAAGGCACTGGGAACGGCCGAATAAGTAACAGGTAATTTAATATGTACCAATAGCTCAATTTCATCATTTACAACAACAACAACAACCTTAAAATTGTTTTTGGCAACATAAACATATGCATTTTGAATGATATTTGGGACAGCAATGGCTTCTTTTCTTGAAAACGGCCGAAAAAGTAATGAATAAGTAACAGGTTTTTGAATAAGTAACAGGTGATCTAATATGTTATAACAAGTCTCTGTCAGTATCTACAACAACAACAACAGCATCCCATATGGTGTTGGCAACATTAACTTGTGCAGTTTGAATGATGTTTTGGATAGCAAAGGCTTCTTTTTCTTGAAAACGGCCGAATAAGTAACTGGTTTTTGAATAACTAACAGGTTATTTATTATGTACTTATAGATCTCTGTCAGTTTCTACAACAACAATATCATCCCATATTGTGTTGGCAGCATTAACATATACAATTTGAATGATATTTGGGAGTGCAAATGCTTCTTATCATGAACACGGCCGAATAAGTAACAGGTTTTTGAATAAGTAAAAGGTGATTTAAAATGTACCAATGGGTCTCTGTCAGCATCTACAACAACAACAACAACAACAACATCAACATTGTGATTTTCAACATCAACATATAAAGTTTGAATGATTTTTTTGAGAGCAAAAGCTTCTTTTTTTGAAAATGGCCGAATAAGTAACATGTTTTTTTGATAAGTAATAGGCGATTTAATAAATTGATTTTCAAGAATGAAACGCCAGTGGTAATGAGAACAGCTGCAGCCGCAATACCACTTGTATTCATATGGAATTTGTCAATTTAACCATTTCCCACCAACAACAATTCTGAAGCAGACGGCTTGGAAAACATATTTGCAAAAAACGTGAAAAATCTCCAGAAATGAGAGTTCAAATATAAATAAAGTTGAAAACATTGTGGCAAAAGGTGAAATCTCATGATGAGCTATTTCTTCTTTTTAGTTCCACTGGCTGAAAGCCAGTCGAGCTAATGTCATGGCGAATTGTCCGTCGTGCTTACGTGCGTCCGTCTTGTTTTTGCTTCAAACGACTTCTCCTCCATAACCACTTGGCCAATTGGGATGAAACTTCCTCTCAATATCCTATCCAAAATTCCTTCTGATTTTTGTATCGATGCAAAATTCTGGTTTCCATGGCAACCGAAAAAAAACAACCTGTGAAAACTTAAAAAAAAAAAATCCTCCGAAAGTGTCAGGCCAATTTTCAAATAATTTTGTAGAAATGTTCATTGGATGAACTTCTATCAGATTCCTTCAAGCCATGTTGATTGGTCGAAAAACATGGCCGCCAGGGGGCGGGGCTATTTTGCCTTATATGGCTACAGTGAAAACTTAAAAACTCTTCTTCTCCGAAAGTGTCAGGCTGATCTTCAAATAATTTTGTAGAAATGTTCCTTGGGTAAACCCGTTATCAGATTCCTTCAAGCCATGTTGATTGGTCGAAAAACATGGCCGCAAAAGGGCGGGGCTATTTTGCCTTAAATGGCCAAAGTGAAAACTTAAACAATCTTTAATCCAAAACTATTTGGCCGATTTTCAAATTATTTTGTAGAAATGTTCATTGAGTGACTCTCTATCCGATTCCACCAAGCCATGTTGATTGGTCTTAACATATGGCTGCCAAGGGGTGGGTCTGTTAGCCTTAGATTGGCTTTAGTGAGCACTTAAAAGTCTTCTCCTCCCAAACTATTTGGCTGATTTTCAAATAACTTTGCAATAAAGTTCCTTGGGTGTGATTGGTAAAAAAACATGGTCACCAAGGGACGGGGCTCTTTGGAGAAATATGTTTAGCCTAATTGCAGTAAAGCGATACGGGCCCTCTTTTTTTATAATGTTTTCGAAAGTAGTCTGCTGCAAGTTGTGTCTGCATGTGGGAAAGGGTTAAGGTTTGCTATTCAAATCCTGGATTATCTCTTCATTCTTGTAAGCCATGGGTAAAGAATTCCATTTACATAATAATGGCTAAGGCATAGGATAGCATCATACTATGTATTAATTAGATTAGACTTTTGCCACTTTGTTTTCAAATCTATTCAATAATGAAACTAAAGTTTGTGCAAATATGTTTTCTACATCATTCTGCTGCGGATTTGTTGTATGTGGGAAAAGGGTTTATTTTAAACTTTAAGACTTTCTGTCCTGGTCCGCCTAGAGAGCCATTGCAGGGGCTCCTTTGAGCCATGTTCTCAGACAATCTTATTGTATTTATGACAAGTAAATACTTTCCCACATACAACAAACCCACCCTTTCCCACATACAACAAATTGATAGCACACATTAATGAAAACGCGTAAATATGAAAACTCTCACTCAAAAGGAGAAATTGCTCATTTCTAACCCTTACCATATACATCAAATCTGTAGCAGACATCATTGAAAACATCTAGACTAATATGGAAACTCTGAATACATTAAAGAACATTAACTGTTAACATGGAATGAAAACACTTGCAAAATGAGAAATAGGTCATCGTGAGCAATTTCTACTTTTGTTACAATGTTTTCAAAAGTCCTCTGCTGAATAGGTTTAGAAAGTGTCTATATGTGAAAGGTTTTATATACAAACCGTTTATGTTCATCTGGTATCTCGTTCAAAGGGACAATGTTTGTGAGATGTGACTTACTGGGGAAAAAGCCGGTAGGCGACGTGGGATTCGCCTTCGTGATTTTCGCCTTGGTGATTTTCGCCTTTGCATATTTTGCAAACTTCCGGCTCTAGCTCGGAGGTCAATCACGCACAAAACTGTTTGTAGCTCTTGAATAGCTCGATCAGATGGTGCAATAACATCGCTATCGAATACTACCACTGCAGCGTTAGGGGCGATTAAAGTAAAACAACGACTGTAAAAAGATACCCTATCTTTAAAAGGCTACCATTTGGAAACAAAGGCCTAAATCAAAACTCGTTACGGATACGTTTTTTTGAAATATCTCTAAGTATCTATAACCGTAAGTTTCAGCTCTCCACATTCAAAACTGTAGGAGAAGATAGCAAAATGGTTTAGGTTCTTAAAAACGGATTTTTGCTGACTGCATAGCAACGAAACTCAAACGCGCACACCCTGAACCCCTATTGCACCTGTTTACCAAATTTCATCGGAATCGGCTCGTCAGTTTGGGCTATGGATCGTCGCTTTACAAACAACTGGACACACAGACAGACAGACAGACAGACAGACAGACAGACGGAAAAACCCTGACAATAAGGGATAGCTAGCGAATCTCAACAGAAAGACAGCCGGAAAAGCCTGACAATAAGGGACAGTCAATCCCAACAATGCATAATGAGCAAATATTCCTTTTATCAAAATGTTTTTAACTTGCTTCAGAAGCGACGCGGGCTGTCAATCCAGGGTTGTGAGTTTGAATACCAGCTCGGCTAAAATTCTTTCTGATGTTTGACAAGTCACTGTGACAAGCATCATTCGTCTTTCACCAATGGGCTAAAAGTCTATATGGAAAAGCAGCCAGTTGCTTGGAAAGTATGTTGTGTGGAATACCAGTGAGAGAAAGCTAGGAAAGTTTTCAAACACATGAGTATGTGAACTAGCCGCCGTGATATGACTGAACAAGAGAGCCATGAGGCCCTGGATCGCTTAGCTGAGAATGTAATCTCCGGTGTTGTAAACATTTTCCTTAAATTTGGCCTAGTGACCTAGTTTTAGAGTCAATACGACCCATATTGAAATTGACCTAGATATCATTAAGACAAACATTCTGACAAAATGTCAAACTGCTGAAGCAAAATGTGTGGCCTCTAGAGTTTTAAAAAGATTTTCCTTAAATTTGACCTAGTGACCTACTTTATGACCAATATATTCGAACTTGGCTTAGATATCATTAAGATGAACATTCTGACAAAATTTCAAGCTGCTGAAGCAAAAATTGTAGCCTCTAGAGTGTAAACAATATTTTTTTCAATTTGACCTAGTGACCTAGTTTTTGACCCAGTATGGCACATATTTGAACTTGACCTAGATATCATTAAAACAAACATTGTGACCTCTAGAGTGTTAACAAGACTTTCCTTCATTTTAACCTAGTGACCTACTTTCTGGACCCAACATGACCCATGTTCAAACTCAGCCCTCATATCATCAAGACAAACATTTTGATAAAGTTTCATCATGCTCAAGTTAAAAATGTGGCCTCCAGACTGTTAACAAGATTTCCCTTCAATTTGACCTATTGACCTAGTTTTTGACCTCATATGGCCCAGATTCGAATGTTCAAGATTTGATGGAGAGGAATGTTCTGATTAACATTCATGAATATGCAAAATGTAGCCTGTAGAGTATTAACAAGGCAAACGTTGGCGACCGACAAAAAGGTGTTCACAAAAACCCACCTTGATCACTTCGTGCTCTGGTGAACTAAACATTGTTGAAACAGCGTCAATCAATCAATAATTATATTCTTTCATTTACAGAGATTTTTCATATACTTTCCAAAATGTTTTTAAAATCATCTGCTGCAGATTTATTGAATGTGGGAAAGGACTCAAGAAAACAGAGGCGCTTACGTTATCAGATTTAGACAGATTGCTGTTTGAACTCAGAATTCAAATTTATAGTATGTAATTTGTGTATATATAGTTATACCCATGTCTCGTTCATAGTTATGCAATGCCTCCGCATCTGACTCGTGATCTGGAGGTCACGGGTTCGATACCCGGTTGCGGCGACATTCTTTCGGGCGATGTTTTCCATTGCCCCTCACCTCTGATCTATGTGAGAAAGTAGTCAGTGGCTTCGAAAGAATGTTGTGTAAATACTGGTGTGGGAAAGCCAGGAAAACATGGGTAGGTGCACTGACCGCCGTGATATGACCAAAGCTGTTGAAAGCGGCGTTAAACTCCAAACAAACAAAAGCAATGCCTCCGCAGCAGATGATTCGACATTGAAAACATTGTGTCGTAACATGATTTTTGATAAATCTCAAAAAATTGACTTATTGGGTAAATGTAGAAGTCACAAAATATCTTGTTTCTAAATAAGATTCATAACAATATAGGTTACAAACAAACCAACACTCTTTGAAGAGTAAACAAATGACTTTAATAAACACAATTCAAGAGGGCCTTGGATCGCTCACCTAATTTATTCCATGTGATTCATTAACCCAAGCACAATAACTCATTCGAGGCCAAATTGAGTCCCAAAAGTACCAGTAGTGCTCCACTGCCAAAAGGTGAAACAATCCAACCCTATGTTGTCTGTCAAATTAATGTGGCAGAAAACCGACATATACTTTTGGTGGAGATTTTGTTCACTTAAGCCATATAATACCCTACTTGTGGCAGCCATGTTTTTTGACCAATATACATGGCTGGAAGGAAACTCTGACTAACATGACCCATATTCGAACTTCGCCTAAATAAATTAGACAAATTTCAAGCTGCTTGAGTCAAAATTTGGGTCAATAAAAGTATTAACACGATTTTTATCAAATTTGGCCAACTGACTTAATTTTTGACCGGACATGACCCATATTCGAACTTGGCCTAGATATCATCAAGACAAACATTCTGACTTAAGTAAAAAAAAATGTGGTCTATAGAGTGTTAACAAGATTCTCAAATTTGGCCTAGTGACCTAACTTTTAAGCCGACGTGACCCATATTCGAACTTGGCCTAGCTTTCACCAAAACAAACTTTCTGAGAAAGTTTCAAGCTGATTAACTTAAACATGACCTAGTTTATTCTTGGATCAGAAACATTTGAAGGAATTTTGGTGAGGATATTGAGATGATGCTTTCTGTGAAGTTTCATCCCAATTGACCCAATGGTAGCAGAGGAGAAGATGTTGACGGACGACAGACAAAAGGCGATCACAATATCTTACCTTGAGCACTTCATCTTCATGCTCAGGTGAGCTAAAAGAAGCAAAGGGATATTATAAACCAATAATAACATAAGTGTATTCACTCAAGGATTTTCCTTTTAAACATCAAATTGCTTTTTCGATACAGAAAAATGTTGATACCTCTATAGCAGGTGACTTTTTTAACAAGAAGGCCATATTGGCCCAAAATTGCTGCTCAAATGAGTCAACATAGAATATATTGCAAACACAATGGGACAGTATTCATCTTACCTAGTATGATGGAGCGTCAACATATGATCATTTGAACCAAATAACGTTTGCTTGTTTTTTAGGAGATTTAGTAAGTTTGGTTAAAGCAGATATAAGGAAGAACTACCACATCTTCTAGGGACCTCTTTTTCGTGTGACAATTTTCGTTTTGGTTATTTTTGAAGATATGCTGTACCAAGTTAATTTAAAATATGACCATCCGTTTCAAAGAAAAAGCTTTTTCTTAATATGGGGTCTCATCTTTTTCAGGGACAGTCTTCACTTTAGCTATTTTGGTAAATTTCTATATTTAAGTCAATATCAGCAAACAAGAGGGCCGTGATGGCCCTATATCGCTCACCTGATTTAATAGAAGTTCAAAAGAAAACAACCCCCCTGGTAGCCTTTTGTTTCAAAGGATCAGAATAAATTGAACAGCCTTGGCAGAGGGTCACACAAGGAACAAGCCATTGATTTAGTACAAGAGGAATTTTATGTTTTCACTATATTACATATAAGGAAAACAAGCCCCGCCCTGAAGCCATGTTTTTCATCAGATCGGAATAAGTTCAACAATCTTGGTAAATGGTCATCCAAGGAACATTTGTGGCAATTTCTTTTAAATGGGACAGGTGTTTTGGACAAGAAGATTTTTAAAATGTTTACAATGCACATATAAGGAAAACAAGCTCATGTTTTTCAACGGATCGGATTAATTTGAACAACCTTGGTAGAAGGTCTCCAAAGGAACATTTGTGTCAAATTATCTTTAAATCGGGCCGGTACTTTTGGAAAAGAAGATTTTTAGAGATTTTACAATGCACATCTAAAAAAAGCAAGTCCCTGGCGGCTATGTTTTACAACGAATCGGAATTATTTGAACAATCTTGCTAGAGGGTTATCCAAAGGACATTTGTACCAAATCATCTTTAAATCGGGCCAGTACTTTTGAACAAGAAATTGTTTAAAGTTTTAACAATGCACATACACGGTAAACATGGTCCGCCCACCTGGCGACCATGTTTTTCAATGGATCGTAAGTATTTGAGCAATCTTGGTAGTGGGTGTCCCAAGGAACATTTGTGCAAAGTAATATTCAAATCGGGTCAGTACTTTTGGACAATAAGATATTTTAAAGTTTTGGCAAATAACCCTTTTCTGAGGGCGCAGCAACCAAAGTTCTACTTTGAATTAAATTCTTTGAACTACTTTAAACAGAAGACCACCTAAAGAACATTCCTGTGAAGTTATTTGTCAATCAGTCCATTGGTTTAGTAGGAGAAGTCATTTGTAGGAAATTGTTAACAGACGATGACGACGTACATTGAGTGATCACCAAAAAGCTCAACTTGCATTTCGTGCTTAGGTGAGCTAAAAACTGATCCACCACTTGGGGGTCTAATTTGTTTAGGGAAACTTCTCAAGATATGGTATGCCTTTGAACATTTAACCACTTCCCACTTTCCACAAATCTGCACCAGACCACTTTGAAAATGTTTACACAGAAATATAGAAAATCACTATAAATGATGATATATAATTACTTGAAAACTTGAAAACTTTGTGGCAAAAGGAAAAATTGCTTGTTTTGAGCAATGTCTACTTCTGCAACAATGTTTCACAAGTCTGCTGCAGAGGCGCCAGAAAGCATATATATGTGATAAATAAAATCATCTGTGTTGGAGGTATCAATAATTTGGTTAAATTAGTGAACGACTTGCACAAGTTAACAAAGTGTATTATGACAATATGATATTGACAATATAATCTCGCAGTGACAGACCAATCTGCATGAGTATACCTTTTCCACAAACAGCAAATCTGAAGCAGACGACTTGAAATCATGAAACTGTCCAGGCAAAAATTTGAAAAATCTCAATATATAAAGTGCAACCTAAGTCGTCTGCTGCAGAGGCATCAGAAAGCGTCTGTATGTGGTACATGGGTATGCAAAGGAACACAAGACTCTAACTTGTAAAGGTGTGTTCCCGGAACGTCGACTCGATTTAATCCCAAGCTGGTCGGTAGAGCGGATCGGGGGGACCATTAGAGGGTAATTATGTGACGGGTATTATAAATAAGACTGATGCAGATTTTCCTAAGAATTCGAAATTTAAATTTTATTTATGCATAAACAAGAAATATATACATGCGAAATTTTAAAATATTTGAGATTTTTTTTTTTTTACATTTAATAATGCAAAATTTCCTAAGATCACACGAACACGGAATCCGCATATGCCATCAACTCAAGAACACCAGTTTTATACCTCTCTTTCAAGATACTTAATCTACGATCAATAGTTTGCAAGAGGGTGAGTTGTTCCACCGACATATCTCTGTATTAACCCAATAGCATTTGCGTTCTGAATGTCTTTGAACATCTGGATGGCTGTAAATGCGTTTGGGTGGGAGTGTTGTGTCACTGTCTTAAGTTTGCTGTGCCAGCCTCCGATGTTGTTCGTAGTGCGCGGGCTCTGTGTGCCAAAGTGGTTCCACATCGGTCTGTCGCCTTCTACCCATTGTTCGGTAACGTAGTCTGTGAATGCTTCTGTGAGTTCCGTTAGATCGGCCTCGTCTCTGTCTTCTAGAGCTCGGAACCAGAAGTCTTCTATCTTGTCTAAGGGAAACAGGGGCAGGATTGCTGCACGTCGGACGAAGGTCTTTACATCTTCGTTTTCTTTATACGGAATCTGGAGACCGGTTGCTTGTGCTCTTCGCCAAATGCGCTGGGTAAAATGGAAGAAACACCCCTTTGTGTGAATACCAGTGAACGTCTGTAGTATGGCACCGTGGGCACCTGTCTCGAAGTCAAGTACGGCAAAAAATGGGTGGAATCTCAGACCGATGTCGTTCATCTTTTCTTGTAGGTGGCTAAAGAATCGTCTGTGCGTCGCTTGGATCTTTCCTGGCAAGAAGGAGTAGATAACTGGAGTTGAAAATATGTATCTTTTCAACAACTTCGCGGCAGGTGTCATCCCATTCGTTGTCTCTGAGTTTGGTCAGCTCTTCTGTAAACATTGTTGGAATTGGTCTTATTTCTTCTGCGCAGCGCTGAGATATCATGCTCATGATCTGTTTGGCAAAGAAGTTGGAGTGGTCTGCTGGGTGGTTATGGTTTTGTCTCCCGAAAAAATATCAAAAGGCACAGTTTTTAATTAACTTGTTCAACAGAGACCATGACAGTTTGAACTTAATTACTTACGAATAGAAGACAATACCTTAACAACTTAATTGTAACATGCATTTAAATTGTAATTACTCTGATCAATTTCCGTCTATCCTTCAGATAAATTTACAGTATAAACTTAATTAATAATGTTAAAAAGTTATTCTTTATTAAAATGCATTTAATGCGTGCATCCTTAAAGTGAAACAAATTGATTTATGGTGTGTATAGTTTTATACCCCTTTAGGTACCCCCTAATCCCGGATTAGTGAAAGGTGTTAAGCGGAACGAGTCGACGTTCCGGGAACAAACCCTTGTAAATATCATATTTAAGCGGAATAAAGGATAAGGATATGATTAAGCCCCGCCCCCAGTGTGTGTACGAACGCCTGAACAAATTACCCTTTGTAAATTGTAACCCTTTGGTCCCTCTAGTAACAGAAATAGTAATATTCCTTCTGACAAAGTAGATTTGTTTGTGTTATTTGACTAGTATTTTTTTCCACTTGCAGATGCAATTGCTGCAGACAACTTTTACAAACATTTTGGCAAAAGGAGACATAAAGCGCACTATCTCCTTTTGCCACAATGTTTTCTATGCCATTCTGAAATATTCAAAAAAATAAACATGAGATATTTAACCCTTACCCACATACAGACCCTTTTCAACATGTGGCAAATGAAGAAATTGCGCGTTACGTTTATTGTCTACGAAGAACTTGCTGCGGCATCAGAAAGGGTGACATTTGTCCAATCTTTAACAATAGACTCCTCTGAATTAGCTTGTCTGATACCAATATATAGTGGTATAATGTTATCATTGAATAACTCTCTACAAATATAATCATATTGATTGGTTGTCAAACACGACAATCAGGCGATATAAGAAAAGGGGCAAAATCACAAAATTTTAAAACTACATTCTTATGAAAGTGCTCGTCTGATTTCAAGATTATTTAGCAGAACTGTTATTTCAGTGATCCTCTACATGTTTTAAGTCGTATTAATTGGATATAAAAAGGGGGAAAATTAAACGTTTAGCTTAAAATAACATCTCATCTGTATGCACTGGGGGAAAAAACAAGGAATATTCTTTTGGCGGTCTTTTTCTTAATTATGTTCAAAGAAATGTTTAAAACTCTTGTTTGTGCGGTATCTGAGAAAGGGAGTAAAATGCCCAATATTTAAAATTATTATCCGATTACAGTTATTAAATAGAAATGTTCCTAAAGTTATCCATATTTATATCTACATCTTACCGTTGTAGCGTGAGAAAAGGCAGACCGCGAAATTTATCAGACCTTACATTTCTCACAGTACGGTCGTGAAAATTTTAAGGCGTGAAAATCTTAAGACGGGTTGATTTAATGCGATTTAGATTTGTATTTTTCGACATCGCTCCATCTTCGCGATATTAACATTAATTATGTACATGCGTTCTTCTGTTTGAGCGAACTGAAATAATGTAAAACTGAGCATTTTAGGCATTACATTAGGCTCCTTAGAAAAACCTTAAGACACGTCAAGTAAATATAATTAATTTATACATTAAAATAAGCGGATATGGGGTGATTCATTGAATGGGGGTTTAACGTCGTTTTCAACATTTTTTTCAGTCATATCACGGCGGCCAGTTCACCTACTCATATGTTTCTTGGCTTTTTCACACCAGTACTTAATACAATTTTCTTTCCAATCGATGCTTGTCACAATAACTTTTTTCAAACGTCGGAAAGAATGTTGGCCTAGCTGGGGTTTGAACTCAGAACTCCTGGATTGATAGCCCTCGTCGCTACCGATTGAGCTACCGGGGCTGGACGGGTATGGAGTGAATACACCTATGACTTACCTGTACCACTAGTCAATCAATTAATTAATTAATTAATTAATAAATAATTACTGTAACGAAAAAACAGGTGATATTACCTACGGCGGGTATGGGGTGAATACACCTGTAACTTACCTGTACAACTAGTCAATCAACTAATTAATTAGTTAATTAATTAATTAATGATTACTGTAACAAAAAGACAGGTGATATTACCTACCCACTATAACTCAACATTACATTTGTACTGCTTACATGAAATTGGGGTTAATGGTCTAACACCTACATTGACATTCCTGCCAATCTCTTCATTCCTCAATCAATCAATTTATCTTATAATTTTACATAAGTAAAAAAAAAAACGAAAAACATGGAATTCATATGTATATAAAATTCAACAGGCGTTCATAGTAGTGTTGGGGTAGGGGGTCTAGACACCTTCTATGAATATATTTACTTAATCAAATCAATCCATCTACAGTATTAGTTTCTACACAAAACAAGTTGTTTCAAGAAATGTTTTATAATTGTTAGTTATGATATATTCTATATCTATATATCATATATTGGCTAGCCCTGGCTGTAGGTTTGAGTGTCCGGAAGGCTCAAACTTAGGTACACTGTTGGACCGATTTTAGCCACTTTCTGTTAGTTTGTGGTGTCCATCTGTCCGTCCGAAATTCATAAAATGTCTGTGAACATCTTTTTGGACCTTAAATTGACTATCCAAGCTATTTCAATCCTGTAGTTCTCTCTTGTAACTGAATTATATATAAACAGTCATTTAGGAGAAAGTACAGAGGTATGAGACCGAAATGTTATCCACATGAGGGCATTCACCATCATTTTCATCTCTCACACGTGTCATCATTTCTACACAAAGCAGCTTCATACGTAAGAATCGACCCATCTCAGACTCACATTGGAGACTCTGTTCTAACTGTGATGTTCTTTGATGAGAATGTATTGGTCGATGGTATCGCAGGGGGCACTTTGATCAATAGTAGGTATTCTTTCATCCAATATTGTACCTATGTTGTTTTAAGTTATCGTCTCAGGTTATATCACTCAAGTAAATTTGCTAAAAAAATTCATTTGTCCATCTCAGTTTGTTCATAATCAGTCAGTTCTGGGAAACATTGCCCTTCCCATATACTCATACACACAATATGTTCTGGGATATCTGGTACCTTCCCCTATGTTCATACTCACAGTGGGTTCTGGGACATCTGATCCCTCCGCTATACTCATAGTCACAGTCAGTTCTGGGACACCTTTTATCTCCCTTATACTCAGT
>JASEVX010000003.1:64862461-65061688 GCA_031761405.1 Serripes groenlandicus
CAAATATACAGATTCAATATATTTTTATTTGGGGATTACAATTGTGTAATTCTGAAATGAAAAGATGAAATGGCGTATGAATATTTACTATAATACTTAGGCCACGCCCCTAGAAGTATGCTAATACGTAATTCCCGCCCAGTTAAACATTATCAAATTAAATTTCCATTGTTTTGTGGGAGAAAATTACAACATAATCTTTATTTGCGGGTTTTATTAAATTTGACGCTAGGTTTACGATACATACAATAGAAACAATTTTCCTAAATAGTACTGGTTGTCTGCATATTTTACTACGTAGCGCAGATTCAAAACGAGAACCTTGCTGAAAGTAGTCCGCGCACTGTCTGGCGTCACAATCTTGTATTTACACCGCATGTAGATACGGAATTTCAATCTGTCGCGGTGTATTTGCGCATGTCAATCTGCATGTATTTCAACGGAAAATGTACAGGCATGTAATAAATACCTAAATACACGTTCTGACATAACAATGGAATTGAAGGCCTCACTTATATTATGAGCAACTGAAATAGGTGTAATGCAGTTATAGATATTAGCTGGTGCTTAATGCAGACCTAAGTGTAATTGTTACAAGTTTAGAGAAGAAACAGAATGCACAAATAATTAATCTCATTCAAATCTCATTCAAACGACAATAATTGTTAGAAGGTTATTAAAAACATTATGCGACACATTGGCGAGGACAGTGTAAGAATCAGACTGAAAAGATGTGTATGCTAGTCTCGATCTACATGGTATCTGCCATCATACCTATCATCATACATGCAATACTATTCATCGCCACACACATCATAAACATCATCATGAACATCACCATAACAAATATCATACACACAATGCTATTTATCGTCATATACACAATGCTTTTTATCGTCAAACACATAATACCTATCGTCATACACGCATTGCTATACATCATCATACGCATCATTCACATCATAATGAACATCAGCATACACTATATCATACACAAAATGCTATTCATCGTCATACATACAATGATATTCATAGGCATACACACAATAATTATCATTATACACGAATTGCTATTCATCGTCATACACATAATGCTATTCATCGTCAAACACGCAATGCTATTCATCGTCATACACACAATGCTATTCATCGTCATACACACAATGATATTCATCGGCATACACACAATACTTATCGGCATACACACAATACTTATTGTCATACACTCATTGTTATTCATCGTCATACACACAATGCTATTCATCGTCATGCATACAATGCTATTCATCGTCATACACGCTTTGTTATTCATAGTCATACACACAATGATATTCATCGGCATACACACAATACTTATCGGCATACACACAATACTTATCGTCATACACTCATTGTTATTCATCGTCATACACACAATGCTATTCATCGTCATGCATACAATGCTATTCATCGTCATACACGCTTTGTTATTCATAGTCATACATGCATTGCTATTCATCGTCATACACACAATACCTATCGTCATACACGCATTGCTATTAATCGCCATACACACAATGCTATTCATCGGCATACACACAATACTTATCGTCATATACTCATAACTATTCATCGGCATACACACAATGCTATTCATCGTCATACACGCTTTGCTATTCATCGTCATACATGCATTGCTATTCATCGTCATACACACAATACTTATCGTCATACACTCATTGCTATTCATCGTCATACATGCATTGCTATTCATCGTCATACACACAATGCTATTCAGCGTCATACACACAATGCTATTCATCGTCATACACACACTACTTATCGTCATACACTCATTGCTATTCATCGTCATACACGCATTGCTATTCATCATCATACACACAATGCTATTCATCGTCATACACACAATGATATTCATCGTCATACACACAATGCTATTCATTGTCATACATACAATGCTATTCATCGTCATACACGCTTTGCTATTCATCGTCATACATGCATTGCTATTCATCGTCATACACACAATACCTATCGTCATACACGCATTGCTATTCATCGTCATACACGCATTGGTATTTATCGTCATACATACAATGCTATTCATCGTCATACACAAAATACTTATCGTCATACACACAATACTGTTCATCGTCATACACACAATGCTATTCATCGTCATACACACAATACTTATCGTCATACACGCAATGCTATTCAGCGTTATACACGCATTGGTATTTATCGTCATACACACAATGCTATTCATCGTCATACACGCATTGCTATACATCGTCATACACACAATGCTATTCATCGTCATACTCGCATTGGTATTTATCGTCATACACGCAATGCTATTCATCGTCATACACGCAATGCTATTCATCGTCATACACACAATGCTATTCATCGTCAAACACGCATTGGTATTTATCGTCATACACGCAATGCTATTCATCGTCATACACGCAATGCTATTCATCGTCATACACGCATTGTTATTTATCATCATACATGCATTGCTATACATCGTCATACACGCATTGCTATTCATCGTCATACACACAATGATACTCATCGGCATACACACAATTCTATTCATCGCCATACACACAATACTTATCATAATACACTCATTGTTATTCATCGTCATACACACAATGCTATTCATCGGTATACACACAATACCTATCGTCATACACGCATTGCTATTCATCGTCATACACATCATACACAGCATAATTGACATCATCATACCCCTAATGCTTTTCATTGTCAAACACACAAGATCTATCGTCATACACGCATTGCTAAACATCGCCATACACATCATACACGTCATCATGAACATAAGCATGCCCAATATCATATACGCAATGCTATTCATCGTCAAGCACACAATACCAATCAGCATACACACAATGCTATTTATTGGCATACACCGCATCATGAACAATATATCCATCATCATGCACGTACTGGTCACAAATCATAATTCAAACCCAATTGGTTGAAATTGGTTTTTAAAAATGTTCACTGTACTAAAAATATAAACACCTCTATCGGAATTGATTTGATGAGTTAATTATTCATATGGCAAGCATACCAACAAATGAAAAAGTACTTTTTGTGGCGATTGGTTTGACAATCGCCACAATGCTAACAGAAACAACAACAACGAACAATATTTACATATCGGTTTTGAAAAATCGGTTGATATTTATTTTCCTTACTGCAAACTAATTTACTCACATCCGTTATAGTTCCATCATTGATGCAGATACGCGATTAATAATAATTATGTCAGAGCTACTTTGGTACCGGATTGTTACTAATATTTGAGTTTTATCGAGACATTATCTACAAAGAGTTAAAATATGTAAATATTATCTTCGTCATGATTTGACAGATAATAAATATCATTGCGCGTTCTGCCTTGCAAATAACGGCAAATAACTCTGATGATACTCAAATCTGGAAATTCCAAAAGGTTCTATAAATAGCTCGCGAGACTGGTGTTCTTAAATCTCAATATTATAAACGCTTCATTTTGTAGTTGTTAAATATATGAAAGCGTCTAGATGATAAGACTGGTTTACAAAGGTTTAAAGGACACACGATGTCAGTGTGTACACACGTTATGTATACACGTCTGTACGTTCTAGAGTCAATTAGCAATCAATGCTGAAAGTGTAGCCTTATTTAGTTTGGAGATCGAGCATTAAAATATATGCCTATATTTTTATAAATTGAACAGTTTGGCAAATAGTGAAATTGTGCTTTTTGTGCATGTTTTGTGTTTGTTATTGCACTCAAATTTTTTTTCGAAGCAGTTTAACAACCTCAGAGACATATAAATACACTGTGTTTATATGTCTTTGACAACCCTCAATCATGCAATGTGAAGGGACTAAATTAAACAGACCTGTTCAATATCGGGCATCATTGAAACAAACACCAAACTAATGGATACTGTTTTCTCTCCTTTCTTGATAATGTTGTCATTTCTAAAGCGTACACAATATTTTATCTTAATATGGCCTAGCGACCTGGTGATGAACATGTGATTACCCGAACAATTTAGATTACAAATAGCCATTATAATGAGCTAAAACGGTAGCTAGTCTATCGAGTACCAACTAGATTTTTCATAAATTTAAAATGGCCTAATTTTGAACACATCATGACCAGTTTCAGAACGTAACTAAACAATCACCAAGACAACATTCTGGCAAACTATTTATTCTACTGTCAAAAGATGCAGGGTTGATACATTCTCAAATTGATCCGCACCAGAGTGCACTATTATTGAAAAGCGCAAGCCCTACACCGATATACTGCTTGTTTCTTTGCAGGATTTTCCATACGATAGCCACTACAGTGCCATTGGCGCTTTGGTTATATCGGCAGTTGCTCGTTACATTCTTATAACAACAACAAAATATATACCAAACGCCAATAATTCCAATCACTTGCAATTCGGGACTCATTTATCTGAGACATTGTAATGGTATGAATATCACACATGACGAACTTCAATGTCAAAAGAAACATTTAAATAAAAATGTACGCAAAATCCATATTTCAATTATGTTCAGAAATAACAACGACAAAATGATTTTCGACGTTTCCTACAGTAAACTCGCGAAACGGACACACAAATTGCTTCGTAGTTTGTTAATACGTGTACTTTACATAACTATTTATTGAGAATGCGGCAGTTCCGAGCGCTCGTATGAGTTATCAGAACTGCTGTTACCCTGTTTTGATGAACTGATCTATTCATGGAAATGGTTGGAATGAAACGACATATTCCAGATGTCCAGTGTCTATAAGCAACACCATGCACCAGGGAAAAAATAAGCATACCTTTTCATTCTCACTCAATCCTAGGCACAGTTACATTAACTCTTTCAGCGCCAAAGGCAATACTGAGGTTTTTGCAAACAAAACTGATTCAGGTGAGTCAGCTCGTAACGAGCTGTCTCACCTGAAATCAGCATTGTTTGCTTTTTAGTTATAAAAATAGTCCAAACTTTAATTACATGAGAAATGGGGACGCCCGATTTTGAACATGGAAGAGTCTACTTTAAACAATTCGGCGCTGAAAGAGTTAAGTAAATGATTGTACAAAAAATGGCTTTCAAGGTAACCTGATTTCCAAAATACAGACGTAATTTGACGCATCAGAAGGTTTTTGAAACATAATGCGACACATTTGCGAACAATGAAGAACCAAATCGGACACCGCGGGTGCGTATGCTTGTCTGGTTCTACAATATGTGGAAGAAATATTTCAACGGCACTTGTTATCGGGGATAATTTACCATATAGAAATAAAGAGTAGTTGTAACTTTAAAGATCTATAATACTTTTATTAATTAAGTTATCGCTTAGGTGCAAACGGCTCCTTAAAAAAATATTATCTATCTTTAATATGTATATTTTTATTTTTCGAGAAAAATATGATTTAAATAGTATTTTTTTAGGTTGAATAAACGTTGTCAATATCATATAGACAAAGAACAAATAAATAAAAGTACCCCTTCACTTATAATCGATGTATATCAAATATTATTATAGATATTTCTTAAGTGAAAACGGTACTTCTGCATGTACAATGTAATTTTATTTCATCAAAATAAATTTAGATTTAGATGGATTTTTTGATGATCTATTTGTAACTTCCGGGTATTAAATGTATTTGTGATAGTTAGGAAATGCTCCCGATTCGATCCAAAGTTGTATGACCCTCATAGTATAGAGTAATGATTCCCGAAACAGAAAATCCAGAGGAAGCGAAAAGTGTCTGTCCGTGTTAGCCTGCGCGGCATGCTTAGGCTGATCCTTATCGAAAGTTTACGCAGAGACCATTATGTTGGGTTTTTTCTCGCGGGACAACTCAATTATTGTTCGAGTCAAATAATAAATTAATTGAAAATTTTAATTATTTTGAGTATCATGCAAAGTAAATGCATTTTAATAAAGAATAACTTTATAATACTGTAAATTTATCTGAAGGATAGACGGTAATTGATCAGAATAGTTACAATTTAAATGCATGTTACAATTAAGTTGTTTTCGTTAAGGTATTGTTTTCTAGTCGTAAGTAATTATGTTCAAATTGTCAAGGTTTAATTAAAAACTGTGCCTTTTGATCTTTTTCTTTAAAACAAAAATAAACTGTTCTGTTACTTAATTGATGTTAATTTAGTTCAAACCTTTAGAAACATACAAATAACTTACGTATAAATGAAATGATGTAACAATTCAGTACATCATCAACATAAAAGGGGGTCATAACTTGACATTTGACGGATACATTTATCGCGTAAACCGTAGAAGAGAAGGCAATGTGTTCTGGAGATGTGTCGAACGAGGTTGCCAAGCTTTCCTGTCTACATTCAACGACATACCGACAGGATTCGGGAGACAAAACCATAACCACCCAGCAGACCACTCAAACGTCGTTGCCAAACATATCATGAGCAAGATATCTCGGAGCTGCGCAGAAGAAATTAGACCAATCCCACACTTTTTTACAGAAGAGCTGACCAAACTCAGAGACAACAAATGGGATGACACCTGCCGCGAAGTTGTTGAAAAGATACCTAATTTCAACTCCACAAAGTCCATACTGTACAGAGCCCGCAGAAAACAGACACCCCACTTTCAAAGACTAAGACAGATATATTCTTAAACGGCAAATGGACAGAAACAGCCACTGGTGACATATTTCTACTATTCGACGACGGTGACCAGAACAACCGTATGCTTGCCTTCGCCACAACCGAGAACTTCCACCACTTAGCCGCATCCAACACGTTTTACTGCGACGGAACGTTCTACACATGCCCCAGCCTCTTCCATCAGATCTATTCGATCCATGTACAGATTGCCGGTAAAATGATGCCAGTTGTCTACTCTTTCTTGCCAGGAAAGAGCCAAGTGACGTACAGACGATTCTTTAAAGAATTGAACGACATCGGTCTAAGATTCCACCCAACTTCTGCCGTACTTGACTTCGAGACAGCTGCCCACGGTGCCATACTACAGACGTTCCCTGGTATTCACACAAATGGGTGTTTCTTCCTTTCTACCCGGTGTATTTGGCGAAGAGCACAAGCAACCGGTCTCCAGATTCCGTATAAAGAAAACGAAGATGTAAAGACACTCGTCCGACGTGCAGCAATCCTGCCTCTGCTTCCCTTAGACAAGAAAGAATACTTCTGTTTCCGGACTCTAGAAGACAGAGACGAGGCTGATCTAACGGAACTCACAGAACCATTCACAGACTATGTTACCGAACAATGGGTATAAGGCGACAGACCGATGTGGAACCACTTTGGCACACATAGCCCGCGCACTACGAACAACATCGAAGGCTAGCACAGCAAACTTAAGAAAATGACACAACACTCCAACCCAAACTTATTTACAGCCATCCAGATGATCAAAGACATTCAGAACGCAAATGATATTGGGTTAATACAGAGAGCTGTCGGTGGAACTCGCCCTCGTGCAAAAAGCTACCAGACTAAGTATCCTGAAAGAGAGGTATAAAACTGGTGTTCTTGAGTTGCTGGTTTATGCGGATTCTGCATCTCAGTGTGTTCGTGTGATTATAATTGATATGCTGTTTTCTAATATTTTACTTTATTGGGCTGACAAAGATCAAAATTAAACAAGAGGGCCATGATGGCCCTGGATCGCTCACCTTAATTATACAATGTACTGCAATGCAAAACACATCAAGACAATTATTCTGAATGCAACCTCCACAGTGTTAACAAGATTTTCCTTCATTTGGCCTAGTGGTCTATATTTTGTTTACCGGATATGACCCATATTCCAACATGGACTAGATATCATCAAGACAACATTCTGACAAATTTTCAACTTGCTCAAAGTAAAAATGCGGCCTCCGGAGTTTGAACAATATTTTCTTTTATTGACCTTGTTTCTAACCCAATATGACCCATATTCGAACTTGACCTAGATATAATTCGGACACACATTCTGACCAAAAACGCGGCATTCAAAGTGTTAACAAGATTTTCCTTCAATTTGGCCAAGTGACCTAGTTTTTGACCCTACATGATACATATTCGAACTTGGCTTAGATATCATTTAGATAAACATTCTCATTAAATGTCAAGCTGATGTAGCAAATAATGCGTCTTCTACAGAGTTAACAAGATGTTCCTTCAATTTGGCCTAGCGACCTAGTTTCTGAACCAATATGACCCATATTTGAACTTGACCTAGATATCTTTAAGACAAACATTCTGACACAATGTCAAACTTCTGAAGCAAAAAATGCGGCCTCTAGAGTGTTAACAAGATTTTCCTTCAATTTGACCTAGTGACCTATTTTTTACCCAACATGACCCTTGATCGAACTTGACTTACATATAATCAAGAAAAAAATTCTGATAAAGTTTCACCATGCTCAAGTTAAAAATGCAGTATCAAGAGTGTTAACAAGATTACCCTTCAATTTGGCCTACTGACCTAGTTATTAACCCGGCAAGACCCATATTCAAACTTGGCCTAGATATCATTTAGATAAACATTCTGACCAAATTTCAAGCTGCTATAGCAAAATATGCGGCATCCAAAGTGTTAACAAGATTTTCCTTCAATTTGGCCTAGTGACCTAGTTTTTGACCCGGCATGACCCATATTCAAACTTGGCCTAGATATCATTTAGCTCAACATTCTGACCAAATGCTGAAGCAAAACATGCGGCTTCTATAGAGTTAACAAGATTTTCCCTCAATTTGGCCAAGTAACCTAGTTCCTGTCCCAAAATGACTTGACCATATTTAAACTTGACCTAGATATCTTTAAGACAAACATTCTGACAAAATTTCAACATGCTCAAGTTGAAAATGTGGCCTCTACAGTGTTAAGAAGATTACCCTTCAATTTGGCCTAGTGACCTAGTTTCTGACTCAATATGATCCATATTCAAACTTGACCTAGATATTTTTAAGACAAACAATCTGACAAAATTTCAAACTGCTGAAGCAAACATTGCGGCCTCTGAAGTGTTAACAAGATTTTCCTTCAATTTAATCTAGTGACCTATTTTTTGACGCGACATGACCCATGTTCGAACTTGATCTACATATCATCAAGACAAACATTCTGATAAAGTTTCCTCCATAGTGTTAACAAGATTTACCTTCAATTTGACCTAGTGACCTCGTTTTTGACCTCATATGGCCCAGTTTCGAACTTGTCCACGATTTGTTAGTGTGTTGACAAGCTGAAATGTTGACGACGCACGACGGACGACGCACGACGCCGGACAAAATGTGATCACAATAGCTCACCTTGCACTTCGTGCATAGGTGAGCTAAAAAGCGATAAGTGCAGCAAAAGATCAACTTATACGTATGTGCAGGCTAATCATAGGCTACACTTTTCTGAAATGTTTCAAATTTCACATTCTTAGGAAATTCTGCATCATTAAATTTTAAAAAAAAATCAGTTTTCTGAAATGTTCTAAATTTCGCATGTATATATTTCTTGTTTATGCATGATTCAAATTTAAAATCTGCATCAGTCTTATTTATATTTATAAAGCAATACCGCTCTAATGGTCCCCCCGATCCGCTCTACCGACCAGCTAGGGATTAAATCGAGTCGACGTTCCGGGAACACACCGATCCAACTCGCGCACAGCAGGTCAATGGTTAACGTGTGAAGTTTATGTAGTTATTTTGTTGTACAAAACTGATTAAAAGTGTGGTTTTCATATACTGATTTCATTTTAGGACAATGCTTTAAACTAAGAAATACATTATTATGTGAATAGCCATTGTCGAATTTATTTCTATACATCAATGTTTGTAGGATCGCTTTTTTTTATTAATGGATATGCATAGCTCAATTGGTAGCGTATCTGACTCGTGATCTGGAGGTCACGGGTTCGATACCCGGTTGCGGCGACATTCTTTCGGGCGATGTTTTCCATTGCCTCTCACCTCTGATCTATGTGAGAAAGTAGTCAGTGGCTTCGAAAGAATGTTGTGTAAGTACTGGTGTGGGAAAGCCAGGAAAACATGGGTAGGTGCACTGACCGCCGTGATATGACCAAAGCTGTTGAAAGCGGCGTTAAACTCCAAACAAAAAGCATATTACTAGTTTATTTGCTGTTTTTCTCTCTTGAATATGAATATGTATTACTTATGTCATATAATGTAATAGTTCCGATGAATTTATACGATTCTATACATGATACATTTTCATCTACAAATGTATCATTTCACATAAATTTTTCATTTGCTTTGCTTTTAATAATCTGACTTTCATGTTCAGTATAATATCTTCCTATTGTACTATGTTCTGTGACGAAAACAACTTCGTCTGTCGTTTGTAACACAATGAGGGTAGAGGTACACTTTGACAATTGTGTTGCCGTGTTGAGCCATCCAGAGACGTTTGCCAGTGAATCGTAAGTTACAATCTTTTGTTATTCCTTTTACGTAATTGGCAAGGCAAAATGACAGAACAAATATTTTTAGAATTGTTTCAGTCCGTAGATGGACACATGACTAATATAAATACCACTATGGGGGCTCAAGGCGTGGCAAAAGTTGTTCAAAGATTTGATGGTAGTAATCCAAAAGAATTCAAAGAATGGATTAAAAGTATTGAAATGTTTGGCACGTTAACTAGAATATCTAATGAAAGGGTTAAAAATATAGCATATCAGGCAAGCATAGGCCCTGTCAGTGATTTCATAAAACGATATATTGAACAGTATGCTGATCACACCTGGAATCAAATTAATGGGGAGTTAAAAACGCGGTTTGGCGAAGTAGTAGATTCTCAGCATGTGCTGCTGATTTTTAGGAAAATTAGGCGAAAAACGAGCGGGAAATTTGTGGGGTATTTCATTGATGGGCTCAGGGAAGATTCCCTTAAAATAAAAATAATGAGGGAAAACCCACAACTCTTTCAGAACGCTGTTACGATAGGTTCGCGAGGACAGATTCTCCGTAGCCGATTTCAATTGCGAACGGGTCACGCGCCAAGAGAAAATCATCAAGATGATGAGGCCGTCCCGATGGAGGTCGATCACTTTCGACAGAAAATTAAGTGTAATTACTGTCACAAGATAGAGCACCTCATTGCAGATTGTAGAGCGCGGAAAAGTTACGGGCAAGTAGGTCTTGCGCAAGTCAGGCAAGATAAGGGTCGATACAGAAAAAGCGTTATCTGTTATCAATGTGGAGAACAAGGCCACTATGCTAGGGAATGTGTAAAGAGAAACAATGGATCTGCTGGAATCCATAATTCGGGGCAACATTTTAACGCAAACACTTTCCACATGTAGTAATCGGGTAGTTGGCTGTACAAACAGAACAAATATACTATATTTATAAAGTCTTCAGGTGTAGGCTTAGATTCACTTCTTCTCAAATTTTGGAAACAAAAATAGAGAACATATTGCTAAATTCTTGTGCCGAGGTATGCTCGCACTCAATCGAAAAATAAAGACCCTTCCGCAAACAGTTCATCTTTGTTATTGTCAGGTATTTAAACATTCGGAAAATCTTCATTTGAAAAGGGTTACGTTGGAAACAAGCCCAGAGTGCTTATCACTAATGCTGTTGTTAAACTTTCCTGGGGTCGTTTCTCCGAGAAAACTGTGTTCGTTAACTGCGACGCGCCGCCGATATACAACAACAGGTCATTAAAATAAGTCGTAAAAATAGAGAAATCTGTGCAAACACAGATGTTAGAATGAAAATGTATACAGGTATGTACCCTCTCATTAAACTCAGACCATATCGCACCAGTTGAACAACCGTAAAGTTATAGACATTTAACGTGCAAAACGGTGTTTGTATAGGGGAAAATAATGAGTGTGCTGTCAATACCAATGATAAGGCTTGACGAAAAATTCGAGGTATATCTACCTGTACCAATTATATCTCCGAAGCCACTTTATCATGTCTAATAAACATTTCTTACTTTGGTAACCATGGAGAACTTACCTATAGATTACCATTTATACAATTGGGTTATTATTTCTAGGGTGGATCTACATTTGATCTTAGGTCGCTGAACTTTTCCCAAAACGTGCGATGGGATAAAGTAAGTTATTTAAAGAGTTAGAATTCGAAAGAAGCAATTGCGACTTATTTAAATAAAACCATGTATGAGCCTTTCCGGAGGGCTCTGCAGGGTTTGTTGTCCGAAATAATGTATTTAGATAAAATACGATGTGACATTAAATATGAAGTAAGTTTGTCGCGTAGCGCTTTGTATTACGTTAGCCTGGGTAGTGCCATAGTGGTTAGTCATATAAGGCTTAATATGTTGTTAAAAACCCCAAAAATGTAGTGTTTTGATTAACTGTCTGCCAAATTGTTTACGTAAATGGATGACAAAAGGGCGGGACGAAGCGGTTCACAATGAAGTTGAACTCCAAACGATGGATAATGGCGGGAACCAACCGCCAACCGTTTCAGTGCCGTCCGGAGAAGGGTTAACAGGGTCCGTGGGGACGCCTAGAGAATACCTGTATGATGTATCCGGAGTTTGTTTTTGATCAAAGGGGCTCATGATGTTCCGGAAAAGAACTAACTATGTTTAATGTGTTTGTAGCAGTTAAGCTGCAGTATATAGAAGTGTATATCTATTGTAACCCTATGCTACGTGTGTGGACAGTATAATCTCATCGAGATCATAAACTATGATCGTAAAGTCAGGGTTGTGTTTGTGCTAACACGGCACAACTATAATGAGCTGTGCGGTGATCTGCCTGGTGATGGACACATGTTTAAGTGTCCATTAAAATGATAAAGAGCGGGAAAAATACTAACAAACCGGGGAATCAACAGTTTTAGATACATACCTGTGGGTATATTGTTTTTCTAGAAGATAACGCCAGCTGTTGATTAAACGTAGGAGACTGGACTTTCTCTTTACAGACAGATTATCAATTAATCATTATCACGTTTATAATGACCACCTGTTAAGATTATTGAATGAAATTCCTGGAGAAGTTACTATGACATTTATGATCCTTACCCACAACCGATATCAACGCCGTGCTTCAACCATCTGGTTCGGACAAATGAACAATTTATTCTTTGGCTACTTGATTATAACTGCAGACTTTGGTTTTTAAGATTTTGTTCTGATATTTGTAATTGTGCATATAACATGTAGTGTTTAGTTTATGCATGCACTGTTTATTGTAGTTTATTTTCAAATGTGTAGGGCTGCGTCAACCCATTGTGTTACTTATATATTTGTACAATTTTCTTGGTGAAAATTTATTAAGAGGGGGACGAATGTAACACAATGAGGGTAGAGGTATAGAGGTATACATGTGAGGTATTAGATCCATGAGGGTATAACTATATACGGGATATCACGTGTATACGGCGCCAGCCCAGTAGTATATAAATGTATGTTTTTGTGGAAGCGGGAGAGAGACATTGCATAGATAGAGAGTCATGCAGAGCTAGGGAGGAGAGGCATGGCTCTGGGGAGAGTCAGAGAATGATATGTCGGCATGAGAGAGAGAGAGAGAGAGAGAGAGAGAGAGTCATGAGACTCTAGTTTACCTATTTAAATAAATAAATGTATCACTATACGATCTCGTTTATTTACCTGTGTTTTCCTCGTGGACAAATTGATGTAGCTGGCCAGAGTGGTACACGTTCTTCTAATAGTTATGTTGTTTCGGTTTTGATCATTTGTCATTTTCATTCATTTATGCATTTTGTTTTTCACAAATATCGCTGAAAGTTTCGTCTTTGATTGCACATACTTGATTCAAAGTTAACTTTCAGTACAATTGTCATCGCAAAATGTTTCAAGATAAATTTCGAACTTTCTCCCTGTTGCAGTTTCACATTCACGAATATCGCGGTAAACAAGTTGTCATGCACTGGTTTAACGTTTTAAAAAAATATGAAACTAATTCCTATGTTAAGCCTTTCCCACGTACAACAAATGTAGCACATTAAGTAAAAATTGGAACATCTTGCTAAATGAAGGTATAATTTATGGACATAAATTGGAGACATTGTAGCGAAAGGATAAATTCTTATTGATCAATTTCTCTTTTTGTCACAATGTTTTCAAAAGTCGCCGCAGCTCTTGTCAGTCTTTTGGATTACGTGTACAAATGCTAATCACGACACGAGATCACATCAGTTTTGTACACTCGAGATTGCTCGTTTGTAATCCGACAGCTTTGATTTTCAATTGCTCAATTTGCCACAATAATTTCAACTCTTTTTAATTATCTTACTATCATTTATAGAGATTTTCTATGTTTTGTGCTTGATGATTTCAAAGTCTGTCAGGGTAAACATCATTGAAATCATTGTGGCAAAAGGAGAAATTGCTCATAATGAGCAATATCTGCATTTGCCAAAGTAATTTCAACACTTTTCAATTATCAAACGATCATTTATAGAGATTTTTTATATTTTTTACTTGATAATTTCAAAGTCGTCTGCTGCAGATTTGTTTTATGTGGGAATCCCTTATCCACTATCATGACTTACCGATACAAACGAAAAACAGATTTTCTGTGCGTCAGCAATATTTGATAAAACATTATCATAACAGGGCGTGTGTTCAATACAAATAGTTGATAGTTTTTGGTACTAATCTAAATTTATCATAACCTCTTGTCCATTTGTCTTTGGTATTATATGTCACTTTTCATGATCAGTAATACAGAAAATACAAACCCTTCCAGGTTAAATATCCTACATAAAACTTATGTCTTCAAAAACCGATATCAGCTTTACTGACTACAGATTATATTGTTCTAATCAGGGACACCATATTATGTAATATAGTGTCCCAGTGTCCCTGTTCTAATGATTGTGGATTTAAATGTTCTTTTTTCTTATTTCTTCATGTGAAACGAAATATTGCGGCTTCTCTTTGATGCTTTGCATCAAACATTCGTCTTGTATTTAGATGGAATACCTGAACTGTTTAATAGAGGAGCGAACGGTTTGTGTGATCTCTTTAAACACTTAGACAACTATACTCGAAAATAGGTATCTTCGTGAATATTCGTTGGAAAGTGTATAAAGCTAGACTTGATCAAACAAATTTCACGAGGAACTGTGTCTATTCATTTTTGATTTATATCGAAGGTCCGAATGATATATTCAAGTATCTGCGGTCAGTTGATTTTCACAACAGATAATGTATAATCTAAGTATTGAATGACTGACTTACTTTGTGTGAGCGAGCGGATCGCTATTTAAAGATCTGTGAATACGAGCGTCGCACCAATCAGATGACATTTCTGTCGAGGTCAATCAAGTCTGATCTGGCTCTTCACTTTTCGTCAATAATTGATAGAGGATTTGAGTAGTAACAATCTTTTTTCTCAAAATAAATAGGATTCTGAAGAGCAGACATATTTGTTCTACACTTGTCATAAGTAAGTTGTTGGTTGCGATAGCTCATCGGTAACGAAGAGGGCTATCAGTTCAAGGATCGTGAGTTCAAATGCCAGCTCGGCCATTCTTTCTCCCCGATGATTTGACAAAAGTAATTTTTCTTCCTAAACTTTGTCTTTCAACGGTCTCATTTAAACGATATGTAAAGTAGGTCCTTAGACAAAGTGCAGATTTAAGAGTCACGTTGCAAAACAACATTGCAATATGAAGACCACTTATAGCACTTATAAAAGTTACAAACATATCCTTTTATATTTGCAATCTCAATGTTTACAATCTACAACGGAAGACGAAGGTTTCGTACAGGTTAGTTACGGTTTTGAATTATACTTCTTGCCATTACACAAATTGATTCCATACCCGGCGCCTAGCTGTACCATAACGAAGAAGGAGCATGTGGGTTTGTCAAGTTGAACATCCTCGTCTACCGTTGTAGATTGAAAATAGTGAACTGAAGTGTCAACACATGCTATATTATGAATTGGTGCCTTTGACCTTTCCACTTCATTAAAACGCTGAAAGTAATAGTAGACGCTCAAGTATGATATTAACAAAAAATAATGGAGAAGATTATTACAAAACTTATCAACATGTCAACGTTCAATGAGACGACCCTTCAACTATAATATTAGATAACCATTTCCCACATACGACAAGTCAGCATCAGACGACTCATCGAGACAAACATATGGACCTTCTCTATAAATTAAACTACATTGAACATTCTGTTGCAAAATGAGAAATAGTTCATTATGAACAAAATCTCTTTTTCCCACTGTCATTACAAAAAAAAGTAAGTTTCAGGTGCGTCAAAATCGTGGAAAGGGTTAAACAAAGAAACAAACAAACATCGCATGTATTTCTTGATAATATTGATACCGTATCCACCTATTTTCGAATACAGTGGTCCGCATGATCCTAGAGTTCAGACCCTGTCGCTCCCCCATTAAACAGTGCTTAGTGGTTCCATCTAAATATGACCTTAAGGCAATGGATATGAGGGTAGATCCAGACCAGAATGCACGTTCGCACTTTTGGTTCTACACTGATCGCCAATGAGTCGCATACTGTCTTATTAAAATTCTGGCAATGACTGTCCATTTGAATAAAATTAAATATTTGTTTATCTTAACTTGTAACAATTAGACTAAGGTTGGTTTGCCTAAAGCATCACTCATTTGTATAACTGGCACACGCCCTATTGTAGATGTTTATTCAATTAGTGGAGCTAAACGTCCAGTTCTTTGACAGAACCAGTAAAACATCTCCTGTAAGTTGAAAAGCAGTCAGGTGCTTGGAAAGTCTATAGTGTGGAAAACTGGTGTGAGAAAACCAGGAAACATACGAATATGTGATCTGACCGCTGTGATATGACTGAACATTTTCGAAAACAGCCTTACACCAAATCAATCAATCCCTTAAGTTGGTCAGGGTAAAATGATGATAGAAATATGTATAAGTGTAAAGTTTACTTGTTTCATGGTCCGAATGGGTTATTTGTTCCGCCATATTTCTTTCGTACATGTATATCATACCTTAAAACGCACATGAATCATGACTGTGAATTTAAACGGTGCATATTTAAAGGCATAATAACTCCTTTATAACCAAATAAGGACCGTTACTTTGCACGTGGAAATGAAAATATATATTCAGTTTTCATGCGAAAATGAAAAGTTTTCAATGAGATTTATGGTAACTCTGTTTATTCTTTAAGACAGTCACAACGCTGTTAACATTTCAGTAATTTTCGGTTATAGGTTTGCCTGGTTTCGAAACATTTGTATCTGTGTCATGTTCATTGACAAATATCTTATCGCTGTGCAAATATATCTGTATGTCTGTATGATCGTTTAATACTCCTTGTTCGTGCATGCCGCGTGCAATTGTAACGTGATTGAGCCCCCAGTGAGTTGTTACTGTCGTATTTTCGGTATCATTTCGTTATTAAGGCTATTATAGTAACAAGTGAGATTTAGCTTTAAACACAATCTCCTCCCTAACAATTGGATATTAACCAAACGTCACGGGAATGATACTTTGGTGGTCCTCTTACAAACTGTTCAAAGATTTAATATCAAAACAAATGTCATTTATCGATAAGTTTCATTTACAGTGTCTACTCCTAGCAGTTTCATTCACTCTCTTGATTAAATTTTCTCCGCTACAATTGATAAAGGATAATACCTTTAATTTTATTTAAAATAACATCTCATTTCTGTCCGAATCTAAATAGGATGATTATAACAAACTACTTTGAATATTGTAGAAAAAGGGAATTTAACTGATTGGTGATTATACTAAGTACATGTATATATCAATTAAATATTATGGCAAGCGCAAGCTTTATAAAATAAGCTTAATTTATTACAGTGCTTTTGTTATTTCAACATAACAACAGAAAGGGAAGTAACTATTACCACACACTGGAAAGGGACGTTACGGGTTAGGCGGGTTGTCACTCATGACATGTATCGTGACGATGTATTAACCATGGACTCTCGACGTCATCTTCGGACCACTGCAGTCATCAAGTGATCTACACATGTTATTTCTTCCAGCGCCGAATTTCTTGAAGTAGACTATTCCATGTTCATCAATCGGCTTTCGAAAGCATTGTGACAAAAGTAGAAATTCTTTCAACTATGATGTTTTCAACTCTATTCATACATTACACTTATATTTAGACACACATTTTCTTTGAAATTGGATAACATTATTCTGGATTAAATTGGACTAAAAAGGTAAGGTTTGAAAATTTATTTCCAGTGTTTCATAACAAACTAGTCCATAAAGCTCCTCTAAAGTTGGAAGTGTGACGAAAGAAGAAACTCATTTATGTAGTTTTTGCATGTTTTAAAGACGGTTGTTATTGTCTTTCATATAATAACATGGCAAACAACAATTCAGTTAAGCTTCTGACGCTTCTGCAGCTGACTGCATTCAAAACAGTGTCGCAATAGGATAAACTGAGCAATTTCGCCTTTTCGTACAATGTTTTAACTCTATTCAATCATTACACTTTTATTTATAGAGGTTTATCTACAGTTTTAACCAGACTAAAACTCATTTGCTGTAGATTTGTTGTACGCGGAAAAGGGTTTAGCCAAATGATGATTGATGAATCATTTTCAAAATCAAATTGGTTTAAGAATACGTTAGCTTCATTAGCAGTACTGTGTTTCACAGGCTCATATTTCTCTGCAATAGCAATTGTTTATTTTGATATTGCGCATTTATAAGTAGTATTTTGTTTCCATATTACCTATAAGGAAGAATATCCTTCGACATTTTTGGGAAACATGTACATAATATTACCATGTGTCTGATTTCAAGATCAGTTGGTATACTTGTTCGTTGGGAGACCCTCTACAAAAAAAGTCATATTGATTGGTTGATAAACATGGCTTCAAGGCGGCATCAAAACAGGTTCAAAAGGGGGTGTTTCTTGTTTTGCTTGTATGTATAGTGTAAAACATAGACTTCGATTTAATTTCATTAAATCAGGTGAGTGATTTAGCACCACCAGTAAACATTTAAAAATCTTCTCTTCCAAAAGTTAAGGTCCGATTTGAAAATATTTTGGCTCAAATGTTTCTTGGTGACCTTTTAACAAATAAGTAAATTATGTCTTTTCCTTCAATGACCATTCACTCGGTAACATCCTGCAGATTTTACACACTTAAATTATCATGCTGGCTATTTCCCTAGTATGATTATCAATAACACGCCGCCCACGAGCATTGCAACGTTGGCAGTGAAAACATTCGTATTTAACAAAATATATATTGTGTACATACATATACAACTGCCTGCCTGACCTTAAGTTACGAATTCCAACACAGCCGTCCCACAAGTACTTTCAGTTCTTTGATTTTCATGTTTCATGTTTATGAATACCATAATCGTTTTATTTATTTTTTTCTTAAAAAGTGCGAAATGTACATGCTATTTTCCTTAAATGATTGATTTGATTGATTTTTTCAGTTATAGCACGGCGGCCAGTTTACATACTTGTTTCCTTGCTTGCTCACACTAGAAATCCACACAATATTCTTCCCAGGCAACTGGCTATCTTCACATATATACTATAATGATTTAGCCCATTGGAGGAAGACGAATGACGTTAGTCACACTGACTTGGGTGAATAATCGGACTGAACGAATGACCACAGCGGGGTTAAGAACTCACGACCCGTGGGTTAATATATTTAGGTAGTTTATTTATATTACTAAAATTGAAAAGGCATCATGACCCACTGATTAAGGTTGCCACCAATCTCATTTAAATCAGACCAAATACCTTCGATGTACGTGCGAGCGTGCGAGTTTAGATCTGGTTTTAATAAGATTTGGTGACCACCAAACAATAAGTCAAACTGGAAAATTTCGCGATGAATGGATATGATTTATAAGAATTGATAGTGAGGCAACGGTCAACGGCATACATATAGGCACTTGGCTATTTTAATTATAGTAGCCGTTCCACGAGAAAACCAACATTGTGGATTCTGCGTAAAGTATCGACCCGGGTCAGACTAAGCATGCCGCGCAGGCTTATCCGGACAGACACTTTTCGCCTCTTATAGATTTTCAGTTTCAGGAATCAATAGTCTAATCATTAGTCTATACCGCTATCCCCCTGAAACTGAATATGTCGGCCCGGATTAGCCTGCGCGGACTGCGCAGGCGGATCTGGGTCGATACATTACGCAGGGTTCATAATGTTGGTATTCTCGTAGAACGGCTCATATATAATACTGGTTGCCTTGTCCAGACTAATGAGTCGTTGTTTTAAACGTGTGTGCCGAAACTCGCCGTTTTCAACATTAATTGATCTTACATGACAGTATTGGATCCTCTATGATACCAACAACTTCAATGGCTTTCTTTCACCGAGTTAACGAATCGGTTTTACGAACTCTTTCAATATCTTAAATTTAGCTAGTTATTTAAAAATGCATCAGATAACTGAAAACGGTATGTTTTCCTTCCCCTTACTTATGTTCAAAGTTGCATTCCCATGCCAATGCAAATATCGATTGGATTTTTTTTTCGGATAAAGCAATCAACCAATTTCGTCTGTTAAACATGTCCGCGGTGTTCTAATAGACAGCGAATGAGAAGATTATGAGATGAACATTCAAGAACGTATGAAGAGTACATGAAAACGGCGGAAGACTCTGCCGTTAACTCTTGTCACATTATTCTGTAATCATGTAGTAGCGTGAATGGGGTATTCATCGTTTAGATATTTAGCGAGCTAAGGCCAAACACAAACATAATAGATCTGCATCAGGTTACGCTGCCAAAAAAGATAGGGTAGATAGGTAAGAAATCTTTTCTGTTCTTTTTCCTCCGATAAATTGATTTCAGATGACTCATGCTATAACATTTTATATACAATCATGTAGACAGGATTATCTTAATTTTCATTAGTATGTAGACATCAATTTTCAGGTTTATCTGCATTTTCTTTTCTTTATTATTTATGGAAAAATAGTTAGGGTAGGTAGGGTAACCAGAACCACACCTGGGTTTTTTGTTGGCCTAACTCGACTGTCACAGAAGTCAGTTCCAGCCATGTGAACGAGTGTTTTAGTGCTCGGCATTATGGTCTAAACATGGAGTGGTCCAATTTTCAACATGGAAGAATCGACTATGTCGCTGCCAAAGGCACTTAAAGGGTTTTGCAACAATGCGATCTGCTTCGTTTGCCACTCAGTAGACAATTTAAGTTTACCAAATTTCCTGATGGACGAAACATGGAGTGGTCCAATTTTCAACATGGAAGAGTCGACTTTGTGACATTCGGCAGTGAAAGAGTTACTGATGACCTTTAACTTTAGAGTTTCCGGTAGAGCGGCATAGTTCGCATGGCACCACTTCATTGCTGAGGCGTGCTCCCCGACCTTCAGCTTACGCACCCCCAAAGACTCCCCTCCTGAACATCTTCGACGACTATGAAAGGGGGAACGACATTTTAAAAAGACAAACCCTGGAAACCCTGGAATTGAGTTATCTGCATGCATTGCACAGATGTGCCTAGAAGGAAAAACGTTAAAAAGCATTGTTACACTGCCCCGTTTCGTTGCCTGACCTTAATCGGTGACCTTTTTGTAATAGGAGTATCTATAGGTGCTACCTATTTGGGGCAAACATTTATTAACTTTTGTGATCGGTAAATCGGTTCTCCGTGATTTGCACTTAGCCCCTTTGCTTGCATCAATATCAGTGCTTTGATTATAAGTTATTTACGAGCCCTACCGTCCAATGCAAATAAACTAAAAATCATCATCTGGTTAAGCATATATTTAACTTTAGGATATGGCCAAGATTTGAAATGCATGAAATAATTAGTCTAATATCTTGACTGCAACAAAACATCCTCTCTGGACACAATTTTTGGATGCATGGTATAACACAGTTCATACACATTACCTATGGACGAGAAAAGTTCGCCGGCTACGTGGTCGATTTGTTTACCCCTATGTTAATGCATCTTGATAATACAGTGTGTCTGTTTGGGTCACTGTGATATTGCCCTTTGAGGTATTTTATATAAACTTTTTCATATTGCGTAGATGTTTTCAAAGTCATCTGTGTAGGATTTGTTTTATGAAGCAAATGCTTACGATTCAGACTGATTACAAACCCCTACTTTTTTCTGCAGAATTATGGTTCCTTTTCAACTAAGAATTTTCCCCCTTCCTTTGCGTTTGGATCATGAACCAATGCCCTATAACAATTATACATACGCAGTGTTTTTTCTTAACCCAAATGGGGCCGAAATCGGGCCCCATTCACTATCAAAAGTTACCTCTCTTTTTTTTTCAACAAAAAAGTAGGCATAATTTTCACAAAATCTGCCTTTCATCACATTTTACATGTCACTGTTTTCACAATTGAAAGGGCCCTGGCCCTGGTCACAAAACAACGAGAAAAAACACTGATACGCTAATCAATATAGTGCAGTAAATTCAAAGTAAAATGTAGCTGATAGTCTTTTCATGACTGTACAATCAGTTTGATAAAGGATATAGTTTGAGCACTTTGTTTTCAAACAATAAATGTATTTGCTGCTTTTATTTTGGTATAGAGTTATGGTTCCTTTTCAAGTGAGAGTTTTTTTACCTGCTCATCTCATTCCTTTTAGTCTAAACAAAAAATATCTTAAAAAAGATAAACGGCGATCAATATGAGAAAACACTAAGAAATGAAACATGCCCATTCAAGGCCGAGAATACGCCACACGACTGGAGATTACGCGAGGCTCCCAAGAGGGGTATAAGTTTCAATTGACGATAAATAACTGAAAACTTATCATTTTCAAAAATAATTAATATTTTGCTCTTAAATATATTTCATACGTTTTCACTGATTTTGTTCACTGAAATTTATTTCTTAAGGAAAACAATCAAAGGTTAGTATGCAGAACATTTCATTTTAAAACTTCACCGTATTAGTGCCTCTCGTAGGAATCAATCAAAACGTTTCATTTCCTTTATTTCTTCGACATTATTCATTAAATACAGCATTTGATTGGTCTACAGAGGCGTCAGAAAGTGTTTATAAGTGAGAAAGAGTTTGAAAAACCTTTGACCTCATAAATTAATGGATGTTGAAAACTCTGCTACAGACAACTTTTGAAAACACCTTAATACAAGTAGAAATGTTCAAAACAAGCAATTTTCCTTTTCCCACAATGTTTTTTTAAAAGGAAAATCAGTAATTATACCTTCATTCATAGAGATTTTACATTTTTTGTCAAGATGTTTTCAAAGTCTTCTGCTGCAGATTTGTTGTATTTGGGAAAGTGTTAAACTTGTTAATGTTACAATCAATGTTAATCTTTCAGGTGGAGTTACTCTTTAGCGGAGATGTTTTGCCGTTTGATCAATATGAGAAAACCATGATGGGTCAGGGAAAAAACATTCCAAGTGGTATATCGGACTCAGATCTGAGCAAAAACAGTCGACCTAGCTCTGCAATCAAGCCAAAATGTACAATGTATATGTATACAGTCAAACCTGTGCTAAAGACCTGCTTGGGAAAGCAATTCCCTGTTTATAGCAACCACTTTTAGTATTCCAATTACTCCTTTTTTGTTCATAAATGACCCTTCAATTAAAGACCATTTATGAACAAAGACCACATTGTTGTGTTCCCATTAGTGGTCATTATAAACAGGTTCCACTGTATATATATTTGTTCATAAATGACCCTGCAATTAATGAACACCTATAAACAAAAACCATATTGTTGTGTTCCCATGGGTGGTCCTGATACACAGGTTTTATTATATATGTATTTGTTCATAAATGACCCTTCAATTAAAGACCACCTATAAACAAAGACCATATTGCTGTGTTCCCATTGGTGGTCCTAATACACAGGTTCCACTGTATATATATTTGTTCATAAATGACCCTTCAATTAAAGACCACCTATAAACAAAGACCATATTGCTGTGTTCCCATTGGTGGTCCTAATACACAGGTTCCACTGTATATATATATATGTGTTCATAAATGACCCTGCAATTAAAGACCACCTTTAAACAAAGACCATATTGTTGTGTACCCACGGGTGTTCCTTATAAACAGGTTCCACTGTATATATATTTGTTTATAAATGACTGCAATTAAAAACCACCTATAAACAAAGACCATATTGTTGTGTACCCATGGGTGGTCCTGATACACAGGTTCCACTATATATATATTTGTTCATAAATGACCCTGCAATTAAAGACCACCTACAAACAAAGACCATATTGTTGTGTTCCCATGGGTGG
This sequence comes from Serripes groenlandicus, assembly GCA_031761405.1. Classification (NCBI taxonomy): domain Eukaryota; kingdom Metazoa; phylum Mollusca; class Bivalvia; order Cardiida; family Cardiidae; genus Serripes; species Serripes groenlandicus. Next base: position 64,886,726 of record JASEVX010000003.1, read on the forward strand.
TCCTGATACACAGGTTCCACTGTATATTATATGAGTCACTTCTGGTGAGGAAGCCTTGTTGACTCTCCGGATTCGCTTCATTCTGGCCTGTTCATCATGGGAAAAGGTTCAAGTTGGCATTTCTGAGCAGTGTATATTCAGATCATCCGATACATCTGCTCAATCTTATCAGGTTCAACACATGTTGACAATTTCTTTTAACCCTTTACCACATACAACAAATCTGCAGCAGACGACTTTGAAAATATGGAAATTCCCTTTAAATGGAAAAACAATAATTGAAAAGAGTTAAAAACATTGTGACAAAAGGAGTAATTGCTCGTTTTGAGCAATTTCTTCTTTTGTTGCCATGTTTTCAAAAAGCAGTCTGCTAAAGAGGCGTCAAAAAGCGTCTATATGAGGGAAAGGGTTAATAACAAGCTTGTGTAAGTATGTAATATGGGAACAGGGTCTATATTGATCACATAGCTCTAGATAAGGATGGTAGTTCAGGTTATTGACCCTTTCCTTCGTACACTCTGCAGCAGACTACTTTGAACATATTTTGTCAAAAAATAGAAAAATTCTATAATTGAATGGATAACCAGTATGACTAAAAGCGGAAAACATTGAGGCAAAAGGAGAAATTGCTCGTTTTGCCATGTTTCAAAGAAAGATTGGTTTTTGCTCTCTACCGCTACAACTTAGATATTGGTGCATTGGTGACTGAAGAGGAGAAGCATGGCCTCACTCACTGCACTGCCACTCTCCCTCTCTTGTAGGTTCTGCACTCTCCTTCTCCTTCAGTCATCCCATCTTTTCTAGGGCATCTTGTAGTACTGTTATCCTGACACTTTTGTGATAAACTGTGTGTTAACCTTCTGTGAAGAGCGCGACTGGATGATTTGATGAATAATGAGCCGGATTTTATAACCTGCGAGCCACAGTGGGTGGTCGGCTCGACGCCGGCCTGTCCCGGCCAGGCTCTGAGCGGCGTCTTGATAGTCTGGGTAGTCCACAATTTGGCCCGGCGCTCGCCGATATGTGTGATGCCCGGCCAGCGATCGGCCGGGCATCAGTCGATTACTGTGCGATGAGGTTTAAAGTCCGAGTTGAAAAAAAACCTCGATGCCTGCGAGGAGTCCCGAAAGATTCCGGCCGAAAATGCCTAGAAATCCGCCGCAAACTACTCGCGAACCTATCGCAAGGTAATTGTGACTGGGGTTTAAGTGATACTAGGTAGGCTACATTTTTAATTCATAAATATGCTTTTGATAACAATATAAATCTGCAGCAGATGACTTCTGAAAACATAAAGGTTGATGTCCATATCTCTATGGGCCCGCGATAAAGCCGCCAGTGCATTTGTCATGCGACTTCTTTGTTTACCATTTATTATTAATCCCACGGTCCCTACGAGCCCCGGTAAATCTGCCATTGCATTTGTACTTTTTCGTTCCTCTTCGCGAATGTTTATGGTTAATAAGCTTCCATATTTGACCTCTCGGTGCAGGAATTCCTAAAATATTTGTTAAACTTATATTGGAGTACTCACGCCTTTTACTGATGTTCCAACAACATTATAATGATCTTTTTTGGGGAGATCCTAACCTTTTAAATAAAGCTTTGCTGAATCCATGTAGAACTATTTTTCTCGCGCAGTCTCACCATAAATGCGTTGTTTGGTGTTAACTGCCAACTCCGATAAATGGTTTTACTACTATAACTAGGGGTTAAAGCCCCAGGCCAAAAATAGCAATTACCAGTAAATGTTGGAGATACACTCTTAAGTTTCATGTATGCATAATGTGAAGTAAGAAAACATAAACAATATATTAGCAACATGTGTTACTTAACTTAAAAAAGGAAAAGTATGAGTCATAAACTGCAATGGGTTTTTAAAGCATACTTTAACTTTCATGTTTAGGCCTTCTTATCTATATCACATCAATGAAGATTATATATTCATGATAATCTGTGAACAATTGTTGTACACAATGCATAATAGATTCAAACATTCTCTAATCCCTAATTAAGATATAAAAAAAAACAATATTTGAAGCAAGTGCTACCATTTGGGGTTTTATCATTTTGATTTCAAACTAGTTTACCTTTTTGATGTAGGTATTTCTGGGAAACTGTTAATGTTTTTGCTGTAAGCAAAACTTGTTGGACCATTCCCTTTGTCCCCATCAACGAAATGACAGCTGCATATCATGTCATTGTTGTTTACCTCCCTGTCTGCAACAGACAATCATGATAAACTGCTCCAATTATTTGACTACAGCTACCGTACCTGGAACATAAAAACTATCTTTTTCGGCGATAGATGATTAACGTGGGTTTTGACCTAGATGTTAAACAAATGATCTGGATTGTAGTCCAATCATATGTTGTATTTAATGAATAACGTCGAAGAAATAAAGGAAATGAAACGTTTTGATTGGTTCATAGTTAAGTTGGCGATCCTACGAGAGGCACAAATAAGAGAAGTTTTAAATGAAATGTTCTTGCATACTAACCTTTAATTGTTTTCATTAAGAAATAAATTTTAGTGACAAAAGCAGTGAAAACGTATGAAATATAATATTAAAGAGCAAAATATTAATTATTTTTGAAACATGATAAGTTTTCAGTTATTTATCTTCAATTGAAACTTATACTGTGTTACATAATACACCTCTTGGGAGCCTCGCGTAATCTCCAGTTCTCGGCTTTGTCGCGCTAGTGTAATGGATGTCGAGTTGGATTGTCAAGTGAAAGGTCTGTGGTTCGCTTCCCGGCATAGGCAATCTTTTTTTCTCTCTCCCATTCATATCAAAACCAAAGTATATATATATGAACTAAAACATTGATAAACCAACTATTACATATTTAACTTGATTGCTTTCTGTCATTCTAATATGTAAGATAAAATATCAAATATGTGCGCATGTTCAATTTCTTAGTGTTTTCTCATATTGATCGCCGTTTATCTTTTTTAAAGATATTTCTTGTTATTGATCAAATCTTAAATTCTTAACAAATACTTGCTATGATCGGAATAAGTAACAGGTGATTTAAAATGTACCAATGGGTCTCTGTCAGCATCTACAAAAACAACAACATCAACATGGTAATTTTCATACATCAACATATGCAGTTTGAATGATGGCTTCTTTTCTTGAAAACGGCCGAATAAGTTATATGTTTTTTTAATGAGTAACTGGCGATTTGATATGTACCAATAGGTCTCTGTTAGCATCTACAACACCAACAACATCACATTTGAGCCGTCCCGCGAGAAAACGAGCATTGATCCGGATCAGTCTAAGCATGCCGGACAGGCTCAACCGAACAGACACTTTTCGTCTCCTATGGATTTTCTGTTGCATGAATCATTACTCTATACCTATATCCCCCTGAGGCATAATGTGTCGGCCCGGATTAGCCCGCGCGGATTGCGCAGGCTGATCTGGGTCGATACATTACGCAGAGGCCATAATGTTGGTTTTCTCGCGGGACGGCTCATTTGTTGTTGGCAACATCAACATACATGTACGAAGTACCTAAGTTCATTCTGAACAAGGGCACCGCAAAGCGGAGGCATTCCCTCGGTACTCAATTTAAAAATATGGCTAAAAATATGACGAATGACCTGGATATTAATGTTATGTACCAGAAAACTAATGTTATTTGTCCTTGCCTTTATTAAATTGTTATAAATGTTATGTACCACAGAACTAAGTGTAATTTATCCTTGGCTCCGCCTTTGGCCTTTGTCAAATGACCCCGTCTTTGACATTACAATCAATAGGCTTCTAGATCTTACCATGTACGGCAAGTTTGGTTATGATCTGCCAAGAGATGATCAGTGTAAAGTGGTCACAAGGTTGTTGATATGGGAAAATAGTCAGTCCAGTTTAGACATTGACCTTTAACCTGACCTTGAAAATAAATAGGCTTATAGACCTTGCCATATACTAACTGTATACCAAATGTGTTTAAGACCGGTCGAAGGATGTTCAGTGTAGAGTGGTCACAAGGTTGTTGATATGGAATAGTGAAAGTCCAATTTTGACCTTGACCTTTAACCTATGATCTTGAAAATATACCAAGTTTGGTTAAGATCGGTCGAAGGATGTTTAGTGTAGTGTTCACATGGTTGTTGATATGGGAAAATAGTCAAAGTACAATTTTGACCTTGACCTTTAACCTTGAAAATAAATAGAATTCTAGACCTTGCCATATACTAACTGTATACCAAGTTTGGTTAAAATCAGTTGAAGGATGTTTAGTGTAGAGTGGTCACAAGGTTGTTGATATGGAATAGTCGAAGTCCAATTTTGACCTTGACCTTTAACCTTGAAAATAAATAGGCTTCTAGACCTTTCCATATACTAACTGTATACCAAGTTTGGTTATGATCTGGCGAGAGATGATCAATGTAGAGTGGTCACAATGTTGTTGATATGGGAAAATAGTCAAAGTATAATTTTGACCTTGACAATAAATATAATTCTAGACCTTGCCATTTACTAACTGTATACCAAGTTTGGTTAAGATCAGTTGAAGGATGTTAAGTGTAGAGTAGACACAAGGTTGTTGATATGGAATAGTCAAAGTCAAATGTTGACCTTGACCTTTAACCTATATAGGCTTCTAGACCTTGCCATATACTAACTGTATACCAAGTTTGGTTATGATCTGGCGAGAGATGATCAATGTAGAGTGGTCACAAGGTTGTTGATATGGGAAAATAGTCAAAGTACAATTTTGACCTTGACCTTTAACCTTGAAAATAAATAGGCTTCTAGACCTTGCCATATACTAACTGTATACCAAGTTTGATTAAGATCAGTTGAAGGATGTTTAGTGTAGAGTGGCACAAGGTTGTTGATATAGAATAGTCGAAGTCCAATTTTGACCTTGACCTTTAATCTATGACCTTGAAAATAAATAGGCTTCTAAACCTTGCTATATACTATCTGTATGGCAAGTTTGGTTACGATCTGCCAAGAGATGATCAATGTAGATTGGTCACAAGGTTGTTGATATGGGAAAATAGTCATAGTACAATTTTGACCTTGACCTTTAACCTATAACCTTGAAAACAAGAGGGCCATGATGGCCCTGGATCGCTCACCTTAATTATACAATGTACTGCAATGCAAAACACATTAAGACAATTATTCTGAATGCAACCTCCACAGTGTTAACAATATTTTCCTTCGTTTGGCCTAGTGATCTATATTTTTTTACCTGATATGACCCATATTCCAACATGGACTAGATATCATCAAGACAACATTCTGACAAAGTTTCAACTTGCTCAAAGTAAAAATGCGGCCTCCGGAGTTTGAACAATATTTTCCTTTATTGACCTAGTTTCTGATCGAATATGACCCATATTCGAACTTGACCTAGATATAATTCAGACAAACATTCTGACCAAATTTCAAGCTGCTGAAGCAAAAAATGCGGCATCCAAAGTGTTCACAATATTTTCCTTCAATTTGATCTAGTGACCTAGTTTTTGAACCAGCATGACCCATATTCAAACTTGGCCTACATATGATCAAGAAAAACATTCTGATAAAGTTTTATCATGCTGAAATTTAAAATGCAGTATCCAGAGTGTTAGCAAGCTTACCCTTCAATTTGGCCTAGTGACCTAGTTTTTAACCCGGCATGACCCATATCCGAACTTGGCCTAGATATCATTTAGACAAACATTCTGACAAAATGTCAAGCCGCTGAAGCAAAACATGCGGCTTCTACAGAGTTAACAAGATTTTCCCTCGATTTGGCCTAGTGACCTAGTTTCTGATCCAATATGAGCCATATTTGAACTTGAACTAGATATCTTTAAGACAAACATTCTGACAAAATTTCAAGCTGCTGAAGCAAAAAATGCGGCATCCAAAGTGTTCACAAGATTTTCCTTCAATTTGATCTAGTGACCTAGTTTTTGACCCCACATGACCCATATTCAAACTTGGCCTAGATATCATTCAGCTAAACATTCTGAACAAATTTCAAGCCGCTGAAGCAAAACATGCAGCTTCTACAGAGTTAACAAGATTTTCCCTCAATTTGGCCTAGTGACCTAGTTTCTGACCCAATATGACCCATATTTGAACTTGACCTAGATATCTTTAAGACAAACATTCTGACCAAATTTCAAGCTGCTGAAGCAAAATATGTGGCATCAAAAGTGTTAACAAGATTTTCCTTCAATTTGACCTAGTGACCTAGTTTTTAACCCGGCATAACCCATATTCGAACTTGACCTAGATATTGTTAAGACAAACATTTTTACAAAATTTCAAACTGCTGAAGCAAAAATTGCGGCCTCTGGAGTGTTAACGAGATTTTCCTTCAATTTGACCTAGTGACCTACTTTTTGACCCGACGTGACCCATGTTCGAACTTGACCTACATATCATCAAGACAAACATTCTGATAGAGTTTCAACATGCTCAAGTTGAAAATGTGGCCTCCAGAGTGTTAACAAGATTTCCATTCAATTCGACCTAGTGACCTAGTTTTTGACCTCATATGGCCCGGTTTCGAACTTGTCCAAGATTTTATGGAGATGAACGTTCTGATAAACTTTCATGAAGATTGGATGCAAAATGTAGCCTGTAGAGTGTTAACAAGCTCAAATGTTGACGACGCACGACGGACGGACGCCGGACAAAATGTGATCACAATAGCTCACCTTGCACTTCGTGCATAGGTGAGCTAATAAAAAAGGCTTCTAGACTTTGCCATATACTAACTGTATACCAAGTATGGTTAAGATCGGTCAAAGGATGTTCAGTGTAGAGTGGTCACAAGGTCGTTACGAACGGACGCACAAACAAACAAACAAACGGACAGCCCCGTTACTATATCCCCTCTCTAACTCCGTTAGACGAGGGGATAAGGAATAGTCAGTCTAATTTTGACATTGACCTTAAACCTTGAAAATAAATAGGCTTCTAGACCTTGCCATATACTAACTGTATACCAAGTTTGGTTAAGATCGATCGAAGGATGTTCAGTGTAGAGTGGTCACAAGGTTGTTGATATGGAATAGTCGAAGTCAAATTTTGACCTTGACCTTTAACCTATGACCTTTAAATATATAGGCTTCTAGACCTTGCCATATACTCACTGTATACTAAGTTTGGTTAAGATCGGTTGAAGGATGTTCAGTGTAGAGTGGTCACAAGGTTGTTGATATGGGAAAATAGTCAAAGTCCAATTTTGATCTTGACCTTTAACCTATGACCTTTAAAATAAATAGGCTTCTAGACCTTGCCATATACTAACTGTATACCAAGTATGGTTAAGATCGGTCAGAGGATGATCAGTGTAGAGTTGTCACAAGGTTGTTACGGACGGACGCACAAACAAACAAACAAACAAACGGACAGCCCCGTTACTATATCCCCTCTCTAACTCCGTTAGACGAGGGGATAATAAATAATGAATAAGGAACAAGGAACAAATAACCAACTTCACATTTGAATAAGGAACAAGGAATAAGTAACCAACTTCACATTTGAATAAGGAATAAGGAACAAGTAACCAACTTCATATTTTAATAAGGAATAGGGAATGAACTTCATGGAGGTAAATTCAGGACTATTCATACTGATGCCCATACCAGTACACTGTATTTGAAGGGAACGGATGCTGATGCACCTTGATCAGTTATTTCATTTGACTGATTAGTAGAAGGAGAGCACTTTGATCGCAATTGCCTTATGACGCCCTTTTCTAATAATGGGCAACTTACTTTTCCTGCATTGAATTCGACAGTCAAAATTATACATCAAAAGGTAATTTTTCAGATGTTGTACGACTTGTATTCATATGGAATTTGTCAATTGAACCCTTTTCCACCAACGACAATTCTGCAGCAGATGGCTTGGAAAACATATTGGCAAAAACGTGACAAATCTCCATAAATGAGAGTTTAAATGTAAATAGAGTTGAAAACATTGTGGCAAAATGGGAAATTTCTCATGATGAGCAATTTCTCCTTTTGTCACAATGTTTTCAAAAGTAGTCTGCTGCAAATGTGTCTGCAAGTTGGAAAAGGTTAAGGTTGGCTATTCAAATACTGGATTATCTCTTCATTATTGTAAGCCATGGGCAAAGAATTCCATGTACATAATAATGGCTAATAGGGCATAGGACAATCATAATATGTATTAAATTTAGTTTAATCCTTTCCCACATGCAGGCGCTTTCTGATGCCTCTGCAGCAGACGACTTGTGCCACTTTGTTTTCAAATATATTCGATACTGAATCTCAAGTTTTTGCAAATATGTTTTCTAGATCATTCTGCTGCGGATTTATTGTTTGTGAGAAAAGGGTTAATTATTTTAAACTTTTAAACTTGAATTTCTGTTCTGGTTCAACTAGAGAGCCATTGCAGGGGCTCCCTTGGGCCATGCTCTAGGACTATCAATCTTATTGTAGTTATGACAAGTATTAACCCTTTCCCAAATACAACAAATTGACAGCACACATTAATGAAAACGTGTAAATATGGAAACTCTCACTCAAAAGGAGAAATTACTCTTTTCTAACCCTTTACCATATACATCAAATCTGTAGCAGACGACCTTGCAAACATCTTGACTAATATGGAAACTCTCAATACATGAAAGAAAGTTTATTATGACAAAATAATCTCACAGTGACAGATCAATTTGCATGAGTATACCTTACCCACAAACAGCAAACCTGCAGCAGACAACTTGAAAACATGAAAAGGTCCAGGCAAAAATTTGAAAAATCTCAATATATAAAGTGAATCTATTGTATAGAGGTGGAAAAGGTGTGGCAAATGGAGAAATTAATTGCTCATTATGTGCAATTTCTCCTTTTGCCACATTGTTTTTCTAAGTCGTCTGCTGCAGAGGCATCAGAAGGTGTCTGTATGTGGGAAAGGGGTATGCAAGGAACACAAAGACTCTAAATATGACTTTCTCTTGTCTATATAGTGAATATCAAGGTAAGCATCTATTAAAATATGGCACAGAAGCAAAAAGACACAAAAATATGTATTATTTCCTTGACAATATCTCGATACAAATGTAGTAATATTTTATAAAGTAGATTACATAAAGGTATCTCTTACATACATGAAAGTAAGTATATCATTACAATAGAACATACATTTCTTGGATCTTGTGTATTATTTTACATAAATACATTTGTAAGAAAGGTGGGTTTATACCGGGGTTTAAAAAGTACAAGGATTTCTACACTATCACTGTGTTACCTACTGCTGGAAAGGTTATCCTGATATAAAAGCATCCGTCGTAATGTTATCCCAAAAACCTTGAGCCAAGGAGAGAAGTCACTAATACCAACGTCTTCCACTCTTAACCCTTACCCTCATACATACAGTTTCTGAAGCAGCAGAATTTTGAAAACATTGTGGCAAAAGAAGAAATTGCTCATGATGAGCAATTTCTCCCTTAGCCACATTTTTTTCCACTTTTAGACATTGGTTATCCATTCAATTATAAGGATTATCCATTTGTTGATAAAAAATATGTTCAAAGACATCTGCTGCAGTTTTCTTATATGTGGGAAAGGGTTAACTGATGCTCTAACCACTACACCAAATGCCTTCATTGATAAGTAAACATGTAAACGTACTGCCAATTTATCATTTTTTTCAAACCTGACCTAACCAAAACTTTTGTGTCAGGTTTTCAATCCCCCCGATGACTTTGAAAATGTCAGAACATAAAAATATGGAAAATTGTAAAATTGTAAATTTTTGTTCTGAAAAAAGTTGAAAACATCGTGGTAAAAGGAGAAATTGCTCGTTTTGAGCAATTTCTCCTTTTGTCACGATGTTTTCAAAAGTCGTCTGTTGCAGACGCGTCAAAGTGCGTCTGTGGGTGGGAAAGGCGTTAAACTTACACCGAAACTAATTTTTGTTTTTAAAACCTTATTTTAAGTAGTGTTTTACGCAACTTTTAACACTATTTCAGTTAAATCACAAATCTTCGTGGATAAATGACAATAACTACGACATTGTTCAGAGCTCTGGATAAGACGAGTATTTCACATCGCGAAATCCTTATTTGACCACCAAACCCTATGTTGTGGGTACTCAAAAGAATCGGCTCAGATGATTCTTTTGAGTACCAAAAACATGGGGCTAAGTTGATTCATTCAAGAGATATTGATGGGATAGGATGAGTTTACGCCACCTTATCTTGTCTTCTGTTGTTTATACTGACATCAATGCATCAGTCATAATGCTATCCCCGCAACCCTGAGCGTCAAGGAGGGAATCATTACTACCTTTTTTAAAGTCGTTGGTATGACCATACAGGGGATCTAACCCTGGGTGTCAAGGAGGGAAGTCATTACTACCATTTTTAAAGTCTTTGGTATGACCATACAGGGGATCTAACCCTGGGCGTCAAGGAGGGAAGTCATTACTACCATTTTTAAAGTCGTTGGTATGACCATACAGGGGATCTAACCCTGGGTGTCAAGGAGGGAAGTCATTACTACCATTATTAAAGTCGTTGGTATGACCATACAGGGGATCTAACCCTGGGCGTCAAGGAGGGAAGTCATTACTACCATTTTTAAAGTCGTTGGTATGACCATACAGGGGATCTAACCCTGGGTGTCAAGGAGGGAAGTCATTACTACCATTTTTAAAGTCTTTGGTATGACCATACAGGGGATCTAACCCTGGGTGTCAAGGAGGGAAGTCATTACTACCATTTTTAAAGTCTTCGGTATGACGATACAGGGGATCTAACCATGATCTCCTGCCCCTGAAGCGGACGCTCTTACCACTTCAACATGTGTACACAAGGTATTTATATATTGTAATATACATATACTATACTTCAACATGTGTACACAAGGTATCTATATCTTGTAATATACATGTACTATACTTCAACATGTGAACACAAGGTATCTATATCTTGTAATATACATGTACTATACTTCAACATGTGTACACAAGGTAACTATATCTTGTAATATACATGTACTATACTTCAACATGTGTACACAAGGTATCTATATCTTGTAATATACATGTACTATACTTCAACATATGTACACAAGGTATCTATATCTTGTAATATACATGTACTATACTTCAACATGTGTATACACAAGGTATCTATATCTTGTAATATACATGTACTATACTTCAACATGTGAACACAAGGTATCTATATCTTGTTATGAGAATGTTACAATTCAACAAAGGGTTGTATATTTCATCAATTAAATACTGTTTAATTTCTATCATTAAAGGGCAATAACTCTAGAGTGACTAGAGCAATATGGCTGGTTGTAGAACTTGTTTAAGATAATATGCCCATACACGTTCTGACTAAATTTGGTAATGATTGGATAAAGGCTTCTTCAGTTATTTGGCTGACAAGGCCAATTTTAGGTAACTTCTGTAATTAAAGGGCGATAACTCTCGATTGAATAAAGTGATATAAGTAGTTATCGAACTTGTCCAAGATATTATGCCAATACACAATCTGACTAAATTTGGTGATGATTGAACAAAGGCTTCTTAAGTTATTGGGCTGACAAGACCAGTTTTAGATAATTTCTATAATTAAAGGGCGATTACTCTGTATTGACTACATAAATATGGCAAGTTATCAAACTTGTCCAAGATGTTATGTCAATACACATTCTGAACAAATTTGGTGATGATAGGACAAAGGCTTCTAAAGTTATTTAGCTGACAACATACTGGACGACTAGAAAGTATCAATGCAATAAATGTAGTATAAAAGTACTTGCATGCAAAACCTTAACCAAGATGTGACGTGGATGCCGACGCCAGGGTGAGTAGTATATAGACGCATTCTGAAGCCTCAGCAGCAGACGACTTTTAAAAACATTGTGACAAAAGGAGAAATTGCTCGTTTTGAAAAAATATATGTGGAAAAGGGTTTAAGTGAATATGTTTGCAAAACATACACTTATAGCCATAGATTTTATAATAAAATATATGGTAATTAATATGTAATCTAATTAAACCTTTCCCACATACAACATATCTGCAGCTGACGACTTTGAAAACAACTAGGCAAAACTATTAAGAAATTCTCTGTAACTGAAAGAATAATTTTTGAATGGAGTTGAAAATGTTGTGGCAAATGTAGAAATTGCTCATTATTTCTTTTGTCACAATGTTTTCTCTTTTTTCCAGAAATTAAACCTCTATTTAAAGTGGTTTTCAGTGTTATTGCCTAGATGTTTTCAATGGCGTCTGCTGCAGATTTGTCTTATGTGGAAAAAGGTTTACAACTACTCTAATTACTGATAGCATATTTGAGCCAAGCCATACAAAAACCGACCTTTGAAGGGATTTAGACCATTTATGAAAATTACGACTAAATTGCACACTAATACAGTCTGTTTTTGGTCAAGACCTTTTGTCAAAACTTCTACAAAAGTATCGATCCGGATCAGAATAAGCATGCCACACAGGCTAACCCGGACAGACACTTTTCGCCTCATGTGGATTTTGTTTCGGTAATCCTAACTCTATAGCTCTATTCCCCTGAGACGGAATGTGTCAGTCAAGATTAGCCTGCACACACTGATCTGGGTCTATACATTACGCCGAGTCCATAATGTTGGTTTTCGTGTGGAACAGGCTCAAATATAAGTAAAACAGAGAGGGTCCTGCTTTAACACAAAGAGACCATTTAACCTTTTCCTACCTGTCGACGCATTTCGACGCATCTGCAGCAGACGACTCTTGGAAACATTGTGACAAAACGAGCAATTCCTCCCTTTTCCACAATGTTTTCAACTTTATTTACTATTCAAACTTTCATATATAGAGATTTTCCATATTTAAGACTAAATGTTTTTGAAGTCGTCTGCTGCCGATTTGGTGTATATCGGAAATTTAAGGGTTAATTTTATGATGGCAGTCAGTTCAACTGAGTCAAAGCATGTGTTTTTCACCAAACTTGAACTTTACCTGTGGTTAAATTTTATCCCTTTCCCACATGCAGCAAATCTGCAGCAGACCACTTTGCAAACATCTAAGCAAAAATATAGAAAATCTCTTTGTCATGTAAGTGTTATTTCTGTATACAGTTGGAAACATTGTGGCAAAAGGTGAAATTGATCATCAAAATTTGTCTGCAATTTCTCCCTTCGCCAAAATGTTCCTTATCCTTTTTGCTAATAATATAATCTGTCATTTATAGAGAATTTCCATCTTTTTGCCAAGATGTTTTCAAAATTGTGATTCGTCTGCTGCAGATTTCAGGTAGGAAAGGATTCAAATGTTTGGTATCGTTCTTCTAGGGGCTGTTCCTCTGGACAGCACTTTTTTTCATTCTTGTGACATTTTATGACATTACACTTAACCAAGACACCTATTATAATACATACAACTAAGCATATGATGCAAACAATAATCAACACATAAATCCATTCAAATGGCTTAACCAGTTTGTCCAATTTTGACCCATTTGTAATTTTAATACACTGTGGCTGCTCCATATCTCCATCATGACAGGAAATCCTGTTAATGTTAGAATTCTTCTTGTATCCCGATTGACAATACCAGTTAAGCTCCGAACCATGCTTTACAAATTTTGCATCTGAGTTGTTGTAGTTGACCCCTTGGTGTTCTGTGTTTACCATGCAGTCATTTTCAATTTTAATGCACTGTGGCTGCTCCATATCTCCATCATTACAGGAAATCCTGTTAATGGTAGAATTCTTCTTGTATCCCGATTGACAATACCAGTTAAGCTCCGAACCATGCTTTACAAATTTCGCATCTGAGTTGTTGTAGTTGACCCCTTGGTGTTCTGTGTTTACCATGCAGTCATTTTCAATTTTAATGCACTGTGGCTGCTCCATATCTCCATCATTACAGGAAATCCTGTTAATGGTAGAATTCTTCTTGTATCCCGATTGACAATACCAGTTAAGCTCCGAACCATGCTTTACAAATTTTGCATCTGAGTTGTTGTAGTTGACCCCTTGGTGTTCTGTGTTTACCATGCAGTCTTTTTCAATTTTAATGCACTGTGGCTGCTCCATATCTCCATCATTACAGGAAATCCTGTTAATGGTAGAATTCTTCATGTATCCCAATGGACAATCCCAGTTAAGCTCCGTACCATGTTTTACAAATTGTCCATGCAAGTTGTTGTAGATGACCCCTTGGTGTTCTGTGTTTATCATACAGTCACAGAAGCATCCCATATCTAAATGTTCCCACTGGTTATTTGTACAATAGTCGGTATCCCCACCTATCTCTGTAACGGATCTATTCACGGATGAATCGTAGCATAAAAATGTAATCATGGAATCAAGAATGTCTACCTCATCAATACATTTTGAGTCGAGTCCTGGGTGTTGGCCGCATGAGGAGAATGTACAGCTTGGTTTTGTAGACCAGCGTCCATTAGATTCACACGTGACAGTAGGAGTACCCCCAAGTATATAGCCATCATTACATGTGACAACTATTTTACTACCATAGTCATTCAACACTCCATCAAGGTTTTTCTGGTTTAAGTTTCCATTATCCACAGATCCAAATGGTCCACAGTCAACTGGTTTACAGACAGGTGGACTACTTGGCCTCCAATTACGATCATCTCGACATCGTAAGACGGCTGTCCCGTCAACACTGTAACCTGGGTTACAGGCAAAAGTAATAGTTGAGCTAACAACACGGGTTGGGTTCCCTACAACATATCCATTTGCGGGTGTCTCAACAGAGCCACAGGTTTTCAGGCATTCAAACTTACCAGCCCAATCATTGCCGATGCAATAGATAGATCTGTTTCCAAATCCCCTATATCCCATATCACAATTATACCTTATGACATAGTTATTAGGGAATGTTCCATTACTGGTTGCATTGTTAGATGAACCAAGAACTTCTGGTATTCCATCACAATCCCCTTTAACTAGTTCTGTAACTAGCAAGCCTGAATAGACGACCAAAATGACAAGCAAGCCTAAAATACAAGACAAAAATATTGGTTGAACTTATGTTTCAAAGATGACAGCAGTATTAACAAACCTTTCCCACCTGCAGCAAACGACTTTTGAAAACTTTAACATTGTGGCAAAATGAGAAATTACTCATAATGAGCAATTTTTCCTTTAGTTCACAATTGTTCAACTCTATTGAATAATAAAAATTACATTTATAGAACTTTTACATATTTTGTCTATTCCTTTTCCAAGTAATCTGCTGCAGATTTGCTGTATGAGGGAAAGGGTTAAACTAATATGTTGTAGATTCTATTCTTGTTCAATTTCAAGGCAGGATCACTGATAGCTAAAAACCGTAATAATTCATGCAAAATGAATGGTACAGTCACAGGAGTCAGAGACATGAACTTTTTGTTGTCCACATAAAGCCTCTATACATGAATCGTCAATCGTTGAAAACATTGTGACAAAAGGAGAAATTGCTCATCATGAGCAATTTCTTCTTTTGTCACAAGGTTTTCAAAAGTTGTCTGCTGCAGTGAGTGGCGTCAAAAGGGGCTATCTATCTCTAAAGTTTGGTTACCGGACTAAATTTGAAATGACTTTTCTATTTTTATCCCATTGACCTTGACATTGAGCTTAACCCTAGGAACCCTAAATACAATTCACAGTTTGGAATCTATATGAGCAATCCATCCATGGAGTGTCCTTATAAATAGAATGCCATAGTATCATATATAAACTGTCAACATTTTCCCGTATGCAGATGCCTTTCCAAAACATTATATTATGGTAAAAGGAGAAATTGGTTATAATAAGTGATTTTCTTTTGCCACAATGGTTTCAACCCTATTCACTGTTATATTTTTATTTTGATATATCAAATTTTTCATATGTTTGCCTTAACCCTTTCTCTCAGACGACAATTCTGCAGCAGACGACTTTCAACATATTTTGGACAACTTATGATTAAAAGTGGAAAACATTGTGGCAAAAGGTGAAATTGCTCATTTTGAGCAAATTCTTCTTTTGTCGCTATGTTTTCAAAAAGCCGACTGCTGCTCCTTTTCCCTGCAGAGTCTATATTAATTAGTAATTACTACAGATTTTCAGTGTGTGGGAAAGAGGTTTAATTTACCTTTATATCCACCAGTATTCAGCATTTTCAGATTTCTGTACGCTTGACCAACTGTAGTTTTTATTGTGTATTAAAAGCTTTAATCTGAAAAAATATAAGCAAGTCCCATTCAGATCCTCCCATAATTGGCATAAAATTATTTATTTCCTAATTAAATGCTAACCCTTTAAAACATGCAGACACATTTGGATGCATCCACAACATAGAACTGTTGAGCATTTTTTCCTTATCCCACAGCCTAGCCCTGGTAGCTCAGTCAGTAACGACCATGGCTGTCAATCCTGGGGTTGTGAGTTCGAAATTCACCTTGGCCAACATTCTGTCCGACGTTTGACAAGTCACTGTGACGAGCGCTCTTCCTCTTCCACCAAAGGGCTAACAGTCTATTTGGAAAAGCAGCCAGTTGCTACTGGTATGATTTAGCCAGGAATTACATGAGTAGGTGAACTGGCCGCTGTAATATGACTGAAATTTGTTGAAAATGGTGTTAAAGTGGACATGAAACTGTTTCAACATGTCATAAATACTGCATGAAGGACTAGGTAATAAGGCTTTAAACTTACCGCAACACGAGACAAAATAAGTTTTTTTGTTTTGTCACATGACAAATTCGAGTGTGATGTCATGCCAGACAAGTCTAGATTACACTTGTCTTAATTGAAATTGAAGAGATTTTAATCGTGAAATACATAATAAATGACAAGACCAGCATACTTTTTGGTTAATTAGTTTTGTTAACCCTTCATTTTATTCTACTTAAAGTTTTCATTGTGTTTGCGCGAATATTTATCTTTGTACGTTGTATTTATCAGGGTCTATGAATATTGATACAGACCTGGTGACTTATAGTATAATCAGGGACGTAGATAAAACGTCCCTGGTATAATCAATATATTTTTTGAGTTCTATATATAACTAAGTAAGTAATTTTTAATCTTGAATAAAAACGTTAACATAAAATGTCACATATTTATAACCCAACCTAGCAAGAAAGTAATACCGAAGAAGGTTACCATGTATTCATGTTTTAACTAAGTTGTAAATCCAGCATAAGAACCTATAAAATATTTCATGCTACTTTTTCAAAATCTAAGAATGATTTTCCTGTGTTACCCCTTTCCCTCATATAGACGCTTTCTGACGCCTCTGCAGCATACGGCTTTTTGAAAACATAGTGACAAAAGAAGAAATTGCTCAGAACGAGCAATTTTTTCTTTTGCCACAATGTTTTCTACTTTTAGCCATAGGTTATCCATTCAGTTATAAGAGATTTTTCCATTTTTTTACAAAATATGTTCAAAGTCGTCTGCTGCAGAATTGTCGTATAAGGGAAAGGGTTAACTTCGTGCACACATGTAATGAAACAACAACGTAAATGAGACAAATTGAATAATTTTTTCCTATAAATTCAAATTCTTACAAAATACGAAAAATCTCATTAGCACACACACAAGCCCTTTCTTATCCAGAGGAAGATGGATAATTCTTATATGAGTGAAACTAATTTTCTCCTTTTGCCACAATGATTTCAACTCTTTTCAGTAACTGTAACTATATTTTCATTTATAGAGACATTTCATTTTTGCCCATATTTTTAGCTCCACTGGCTGAAAATGCGTGTGTGCGTGTGTCTGTGTGTCCGTAGACTTTTTGCTTCAAACAACTTCTCCCTAACCACTAGGCCAATTGGGATGAAACTTCATAGGAAGCCTCTCAATGTCCTCTCCTAAATATCTTCAAATATTTTCGATCCATGCAAAATTCTGGTTTCCATGGCTACTGAAAGAAAAAAATATTGAAAACTTAAAAAATCTTCTCCTCCGAAAGTGTCAGGCCGATTTTCAAATAATTTTGTAGAAATGTTCCTTGGGTGACCCTCTATCAGATTCCTTCAAGCCATGTTGATTGGTTGAAAACTATGGCAGCCAGGGGACGGAGCTATTTTGCCTAATATGGCTATAGTGAAAACTCGGGGCCTCTATCAGATTCCTTCAAGCCATGTTGATTGGTTATTGGTGACGGGTCTGTTTGGAGATTTAATGTTTGCCTAATGGCAGTGGCCTCTTGTTTTAAAGTCGTCTGCTGCCGATTTGTTGTATGAAGGGAAGGGGGGTTAAAACAGACATGAAAATAGAAATAAAAGAAATTTCATATATTTATAAAGAGGCTAGAGTCCAATAAAGCAGACTGTCCAGTCCATATTCCAGTAATTAAATTAAAACGGAAGATATATGTGGCCAAAGTTGTGTGATTGACCATGTCAAGCTTACCTCGGTGCACATATTTAATCCTAGGATGACAGACAATAAATTTACTACTAATAGACATTTCACAAAATAGAAAATGATTTTTTACTGCAGATTTCTTGTATGTGGAAAAGGGTTATACAGTAGGGTTTGTTAGAAATTGGCTTTTATAGTTTTGTTGTTATTTTAGGTTATTTACTCTCGTAAAACCAACTGTAGACTTATGTGTATACATACATATAAATGTATACAATCCTGTGGTATTTCCAAAATTAGTGCTTTTTCGGCGGCCATTTTGGAAATTGCTTTCAAGGGAGACAATCACTCACCAGGTTAATTACAAGAAGCATTAGGTCCTGTTTTATCAACTCTACAAGATTGTGAGATTGTATGTGAAAATGATTATCCTATAAAAACATTTGTCACTAAAACAATTATATTTAATTGAAATTGTTAATTTATTAACTGTTCCAAACTTTGAACTTTTTTACATGATATTTTCAGAATTAATTTGTTAAATTTTCTTATTGGCACAATTAAATCATATTTTCCAAAAATGACCCATTTCTTTGTTAGTTTTTAGTCCTTATAATAACATCCTTAATGTTTGTAACACAGTTTATGATTTAGAATTTTAAAAATAGCATATGTTCAAATTTATAACCAACACAAACATACAGGCCAAAAAAACATAAATCATTTTTTAAAATTTTGTTCATTAATTTCTTCCATATTTTCTATAGTCGAGAAAACTTCACAGAATTTATTTTATGCCTATCGATGGATTATAGAGATATCTCAGTGAAGTAGAAACTAGTAATCCACTTTTCAGTGAAATTACCACTTTTCAAACAGTGAAATTACCATTTTTTTGCCGGAACTACTTTTTTAAATTTTTTTTTTAATTTAAACTTATATTTTATCAGATAATATGCCTCTAAATAATAAAATGTAAATTAAAATGATAACTTTATGCAACGTCTTCAATTTATTTTCACGTTAAATCTCCACAGAAAATACTGGACTATTTTTTCCAAGTAGTAATACAAACTGCGCTAAAACAGTGGGGCTGACCACAGGGAAAATCTGGAGGCACTGTACGGTATAGAATATACAAAAATTGGTAAAAAGACCTTTTATGGCCTAAAATAAAAAGAAAATTTGTTTGTTTCAATGAAAGATCGACTTTTTTTTTTCATCTCGTGAAGAAATAGAGATTATTCAACTTATTTTTTGAAAGATAAGAATATAATTCACGAGCCGTCTGGTGAATGGGAATGACGTAGTTACGAGTGGCTCCTCCCATTCACAAGACGGCGAGTGAATTATATTCTAATCTTTGAAAAAATGTGTTGAATAATCTGTTTATTACATTTCATTGTTATTTGTTGTAATACATTAAATTTTTAAATACGTGTCCTCAACCATAGTTTATATTTACTGTGGAATATTGTTTGTCGTTTTACCTACTTTGCGCATTATTTTCGGATGAGGCGTGGCCATGGAAAAAAGGGAGGGGCACGCATGCACAATTGTGTAGTAGATTATAACACTGGTGTGTAATAACAATAAATCAACGATTATGAATTTTCTTTCAACGAAATATCCTTATCTTTGATGGATAGAAATGTAATAAAAAAAATTACTATTTGAACTTGTGGCAAATTTTGTGAGATTTTCTTTTTTTCTCCACTTGATGAAATAACAAGAGCTGTCGGAGGACAGCGCGCTCGACTATTCCACCGCTTATTTAAGTTACTGAGATAATGGACTCTAATGTAGTTGCATTCAAAACATTCCTTAAAGGGTGATAATTTGCATTATATGCAGGATAGAGTTATTTAACTTGATTATTTTAATAGGTGTGATGGTTAGGAAGGCAATGGAATGCATCAAGTAGTTAATAAGATATGGACTCTTAATGAAGTTGCACGCCAACCTTTAACCATAATTTCTAAGTAAAAAAAAGGCAACAATTTGCACCATATGCAGGATCTTAATTGGTTGTGTTTATAGTTGTGAAATTGGGAAAGGCTGTATAAAGTTTCAATACAATGCTTCAAGTTGTTAATGAGATTACACTCTAAATGTAGTTGCAAAACTTAATCAAGAATTTCTAAGTCCAAAAAGGGCCATAACTTAAAATGCTGGATAGAGTTATCATACTTGATTGTTTACATAGGTGTGATGATTTGAAAGGGCTGTATAAAGTTTCAATGCAATGCATGAAGTAGTTACTAAGATATGGTCTCTTAACGTAGTTGCATGTAAAACTTTAACCAGAATTTATAAGTCCAAAATGGGCCATAACTTGAATAAAATGCAGGATAGAGTTATTTAACTTAAAAATCAACATAGGTGTGATAGTTGGATAAGGTTGCATAAAGTTTCAAAGCAATGCATGAAATAAATACTAGGATATCGACTCTTAATGTAGTTGCATGCAAAACTTTAACCAAATTTCTAGTTTAAAAAAGGGCCATAAATTGCAAAATATACTGGATAGAGTTATCATAATTGATTGTTTACATAGGTGTGATGGTTGGGAAGGGTTGTATGAAGTTTCAATGCAATGCACCAAGTTGTTACTAAGAGATGGTCTCTTAAAGTAGTTGTATGCAAAACTTTAACCAGAATTTCTAAGTAAACAAGATGTGTTTGTGAAACACTGATGCCCCCGAATGGCAACAATGAACATCTAGGTCAAAGGTCAAGGTTGCAAGGTCAAAAATATTGGTACTGACAGAAAGGTCATGTCACAAGGGATACACATGTGAAATATGGTAGCCGTACCTGTTATGGTTCAAAAGAAGTGGTCAAGGTTAAAGTTTTTTTTCGAGAATGGCAACATCTAGGTCAAAGGTCAAGGTCGCAAGGTCAAACATTTCGGTACTGACAGAAAGGTCATGTCACAAGGAATACACATGTGAAATATGGTAGCCGTACCTGTTATGGTTTAAAAGTAATGGTCAAGGTTAAAAGTTTTTTTCGTGCAGACAGACAGACGTGCAGACAGACAGGCCAAAAACTAGATGCCCACCGAATCAGTGATTCCGGGGGCATAAAAAAGGGCCATAACTTGCATAAAATGCAGGATAAGAGTTATTATATGTGATAATCTACATAAGTGTGATAGTTGAGTAGGGTTGTATAAAGATTCAATGCAATGCATCAAGTAAATACTGAGATATGGACTCTTAATTAAGTTGCACACAAAAATTTAACAGAATTTCTTAGTAAACAAGAGGGCCATGATGGCCCTGGAATCGCTCACCTGATTTTTTTTTTCACTTTAGCTATATAAGCCCCGCCCCCTGGCAGCCATAGTTTTTTCGACCAATCAACTTGGCTTGAAGGAATCTAATAGAGGGTCACCCTAGGAACATTTCTACAAAATTATTTGAAAATCTGCCTGACACTTTCGGAGGAGAAGATTTTTTAAGTTTTCATTATAGCCATATAAGGCAAAATAGCCCCGCCCCTCCTGGCGGCCATGTTTTTCGACCATTCAACATGGCTTGAAGGAATCTGATAGTGGGTCACTTAAGGAACATTTCTACAAAATTATTTGATAATCTGCCAACCAGTTTGGGAGAAGAAGATTTTTTAAGTTTTCACTATAGCCATATAAGGCAAAATAGCCCCGCCCCCATGGCGGCCATGTTTTTCGATCAATCAACATGGCTTGAAGGAATCTGATAGAGGGTCATCCAAGGAACATTTCTACAAAATTATTTGAAAATCGGCCTGACACTTTCGGAGGAGAAGATTTTTTAAGTTTTCACTATAGCCATATAAGGCAAAATAGCCCCGCCCCCCGGCGGCCATGTTTTTCGACCAATCAATATGGCTTGAAGGAATCTGATAGAGGGTCATCCAAGGAACATTTCTACAAAATTATTTGAAAATCTGCCAACCAGTTCTGGAGAAGAAGATTTTTAAAGTTTTTTTCATTTCGTTGCCATGGAAACCAGAATTATGCATGGATCCCGAAAATTTGAAGGAATTCTGGTGAGGTCAATGTGGGGATGCTTCCAGTGAAGTTTCATCCCAATTGACCCACTGGTTACTGAGGAGAAAAAGTTGACGGACGACGGACAAAAGGCCATCACAATAACTCACCCTGAGCACTTTGTGCACAGGTGAGCTAAAAAAGGGCCATAATTTGCATAAAATTCAGGATAGTGTTATCTAACTTGATAATCTACACAGGTGCGATAATTTGGTCTAAGGGTTGTAGAAAGTTTCAATGCAATGTACATGTATCAGGTAAATACAAAGATATGGACTCTTAATTTAGTTGCACGCAAAACTTTAACCAGAATTTCTAAGTAAAAAAAGGGCCATAGTTTGCATAAAATGCAGGATAGAGTTATCTAACTTGATAATCTACACATGTGTGATAGTTGGGTAGGGTTGTAGAAGGTAGTATGTAGTATTTAAGTACTTGCATGCAAAACCTTAACCAATTAAAGTGTGACGTGGACGCCGATGCCAGGGTGAGTAGTATACTATAGCTTTCATATTCTTCGAAAAGTCAAGCTAAAAATCGAACTTTCACTGAAACAAACAAATATCCTCTATGTAATCTAATCATGTTACTTCAAATTGTTATGAAGTTATAAGCAATTAATAGACATGTTTAAAGTGGCATTTCTATCCAGAGGGAAGAAATTCATGTAAAAAAGTTCAAATCGATTTTTCTAAAAATAAGAAGTTGAATGGGTTTGGGATTAACCACTAACGTGTTACAAAAGAGCACACACTTACAAATTATACTTTTATCCAAGATTTCAGGATTTTAAAAACAGACCCATTCATGTACATCATAACGCTTAGAATCGTAAACACAACTATATTAGACGTATGTAAAGGTAGGGTGTCATATACAAATCGTGGTGAGATAAAATGTACATAACTGTTATAAAAACACATTCAGTTCAATGAGGCATATACAATGTATACACAATAAGCATGTTTATCTAGTGCTTTTAAAAGTAATATAAATGCTGTTTATGGAAAAAAGATGATTTGGTATGTCACAGAAAACTAGCATTATTTTATTTCCACAGTTTCTGTGACATACCTGAAATCATCTTAAGTTACACAGTAAGTAAATGTTTATTGTTTGGTGTTATACGCCGCTTTCAACATTATTTATGTTATATCGCAGAGTTTCCTGGGTAAGTTACCAGTCCTACTGGTCCATTTATCCTGACATTAGCCAGACAGTCGTAATTCTAACCCTGCAACCTTAAGCCCCACGGAAGGCAGCCATTACTACCATTTTTAATGTGGTATGACCCGGCCAGGAATAAAACATGTAACCTCCCGCACCGAGGTGGACGCTCTACCACAACAACATCGAGGCGGTCAAGTAAAATGTTATCTAGTGCTAAACTATTTTTTACTGTTTATTAGATAATTTCCGGTATGTCACAAGAAAAGAACATTCTCTTATTTCATAATAATGAAGATCCAGATGTACTTATGCACTATTAGGAAATAAGAGAATATTAGTTTTCTGCATCCTCGGTACCCAGGTTATTCATAACATATATGATACCCTGGGTAAATTGGCTAGCGAAATTTCGTAAAGCATGCGCCACGATTTCCTCCGTAACAACATTATTGTGTATATGTGCTTCAATGAACTGAGTTATTTTTATAACAGTTTTCTTGTGTACATTTATCCCCCACAATGTTTGTATTAGACACCAACCTTTAAAGAGGTATAATTTAGTTGTGATTCATACCTACATACCTTGATGTTAGGTCATCATCTTAAGCCTAAGCTTATATTGACCTCTCTCAATCTTTTCTTTATATAAAACCGACATTTGTGCGCCTAAGATGGGTGAAATTTCTTGTCATTCCAATCTTCTTTGTTGAGCAGTGATTTAAACACATTTATTGAACTGGCATTTACAGTTTCACATGTAAGTTTGTTCCACAAGTTGACTGATCTTTGCGAAAAGGTGTTGAAGCGTATATTATTGTGACTTTTCATTTTAATAAATTTTAAGTTATGACCTCTTAAACCGCCTGTTGATAGAGAAAACATATTGTCCCATTTAAGTTCATCCAGATTATGAATGCTTTTATAAATCTGAATCATGTCAGCACGATCTCGTCTATACTCCAGAGTTGGAAGTCCTAGTGATTTCATTCTATCAATATATGGTAACTCCTCCAAGTCTGGTATTAATTTTGTGGCTCTTCGCTGAATTCCTTCAATACGTTTAATGTCTTTTGATAAGTGTGGAGACCATACACATGACCCATATTCAAAAACTGGTCTTACAATAGACTTATACAAAGTAAGTAACATTGGTTGGCCATATATTCAAAAGACCTATGTATAATTCCCAAATTACGTTGAGCTTTATTTACTATATTGGTGATGTGAACATCAAAATTCAGTTTGGTGTCAAATGTAACTCCCAAGTCCTTCTCAGAATCAACACTTTCATAAGAATGGTACCCATCTGAGTCTGTCATAGTGTATCTATAGTGGGGATTATTATTTCCTACATGTAGTACTTTGCATTTTTTTGAATTAAAAGATAATTTCCACTTATCACTCCAGTCACAAAGGTTATCAAGATCTTTTTGCAGCGCTTCGCAGTTTTCTTACTTACTAACAGTATACAGTTTAGTGTCATCTGCAAATATTTTAACCATACCATCAACAACATTTGGTAGATCATTTATAAAACACAAAAACAGAACAGGACCTAAACCGCTTCCCTGTGGAACTCCACTTATTACCTTTGACCATGAAGATATATTTGTGCCAACTCTAACACACTGTTCTCTATCTATGAGAAAGTTTTTAATCCAGCTCAGGACTGATCCCCTTATACCTAACTTATGCAGTTTAAAAAGTAGGGGTTCATGTGAAACAGTGTCAAAGGCCTTAGAAAAATCAAGATACACAATATCTACTGGGTTGCCAATGTCCAATAACTTTGTCCATTCATCCAATATCTCTAGTAATTGTATGACACATGATCTTCCTGGCCGAAAGCCATACTGATTGTCTGAGAACAAATGATTTTGTAACATATAGTTCATTACATTTTTCCTTATAAGTGATTCGCAAAGTTTGCAAACAACAGAAGTTAAACTAACAGGTCTATAGTTTGATGGTTCCTTTTTACTTCCCTTTTTGAATATGGGTACAACAATGGCTCTCCTCCAATCATTTGGAATATTTCCTTCCTGTATAGACTGATTAAATATCATAAACAATGGAACACATATTTCTTTCCTAGATTCATACAAAACTTTTGGATGCAAATTATCTGGTCCCGGTGACTTGTCAGGTTTTAGACCATTTAAAACTTTCTCGACCTCTTCTAAAGTTATATTTATATCATCTAGTCGACTGCCGATATCGTTCCCCAATCTATCTTCATCAAAATCATCTGACTTCACAAAAACACTACTAAAAAAGTTATTCAGCACATCAGCTTTGTCAATATTATCAGTAACCAGTGTATCATCATCTTTCTTCAAATCTCCTATTCCATCCCTAGTTTTTCTCTTTGAATTCACATATTTCCAGAAGGATTTATTGTTAACATTTGACTCAGTAGCTATTTTCATCTCATATGATCGCTTAGACTGTCTCACTGTTGAGGTACAATTATTCCTAACCGATGAGTAATTATTATAATTCAGCAATGAGCGCGAATACTTATACTTTTTCCAGGCTCTGTCCTTCTTAATAACAGCAAGTTTTGCATTTTTATCCATCCATAAAGGTGACTTCATAAATTTATTTTTCATTGACTTTTTAGGAATATTGTTAGATATTTCCTTTATTTCTTGCAATTCCTTAAATCGGTACCTACCGAGCTGGGAAAAAAACTATTTTATTTAAATAATTAAAATATGAAAGCTTTCTCATACTACAGTCTAATTAGAATCAAGCATCACCTCATAAAGGTTTATAACGGAAAACAAGTTATTTTATGATTTTTTTTTTTATGAATTTCTAAAGAAATGCAACTTTAAATGTGAAAGACAAAATCAACAACAGGTTTTCTACTAACAAAATGACATTTTTGTTTGTGAGGGGTCAGGGCAGGATTTTCTTTTTATTATGGTTAACAATTCTAATGTGTTGTAATTTCTGAGAATATTGATTTTTTTTTTAAAGAAATAAATTGTAGTGTTTGAAAGTCTGAATAAGGGGGTTTCCTGGTGGAATCATACAACATTCGGTTGTGCGTGCGAAACAAAGAAAACACCGGTTTTGTGTTTACCTTGGTATTCGTAATAACACGATATTCGTAAAACCTACTATAAATGATAAAAAGAGAAACCTAAATTAGTCTAAATTGTCTTTCAATGTAGTCAGAGGTCAACTACAAGGTAATTGTGACGCCACTTACATATATGACACATCATCTTACTAAGGGCGTAGATAGTATGAAGCCGATTGTATTTACGTTCCTGGTTGAGTCATATGAACACAAATGAAATAGGGGGAAAGACCATTAGAATTTAGATACTCCTACTTATCTAGAGAAAGTTAGGTCGTCGGTCACTAGTCATATAAAAACATGATGATCACGCTGTTCACACATTAAGCTAAGTATTAGAACTCACCAAATGTTGTATGCGTCCTTATTTTAAATTGTCTAAATAATTCATCGGGCAAATAAATTTGCAGGGTGTATTGAATTACCGAATGGGTTGAAATGTACCGGATTGAACATTGGAAATACCGGAACAGACCGGGATGGACATATGGAGGAAATACATGTACATTAAATTGATAATGGAAAAACTAAGTTGGACGATGGAAATACTGGAAAAGACCAACATGAAAGAGTGAAAAAACAAGAATGGAGCAAATGGGCACATGACAATACTGGAACGGTCAAGAGTCAACATATATATAATTAATAAACCGTTTTTCGGAGTTACTACGTTTCTAATAACACAGGCAGCAACGCCGAAATAAAGCTACGCCAAAACAAATAGTTCAAATCGGAGTAATTCCTTCGTGCTGAAATGTCCCGGGTAGATTTGCCAAGTCAAATGAAAGGGGAATACACTTGCTGCAAGGAGTTGCCGGTGCAATTACAATTAAAGTTTACTTATAATTAGGTAAACTTTCATGCTGGCAGACACATTTTTACGAAGCAAAACATTATCACGCGTCTGCAGCAATTAAACGGCTTTCGAAAGCATTGTGACAAAAGTAGAAATTCCTTCAATTATGGTGATTTCAACTCTATTCATACATTACGCTTTCATTTAGACACGCATTTTCTTTAAAAACTGGATGATATAATTCTGGATTAAATTGGACTAAAAAGGAAAGTTTCAAAATTTATTTCCAGTGTTTCATAACAAACTAGTCCACAAAACCCCTATAAAATTGGAAGTTTGACCAAAGAAAAAAAAAAATTATGTAGTTTTTGCATGTTTTAAAAACGGTTGTCGTTGTATTTCATATAATTAAATGGCAAACAACAGTTCAATTTTACTTCTGACGCTTCTGCATCTGACTGCATTGAAAACAGTGTTGCAATAGGATAAACTGAGCAATTTCGCCTTT
This sequence comes from Serripes groenlandicus, assembly GCA_031761405.1. NCBI lineage: Eukaryota > Metazoa > Mollusca > Bivalvia > Cardiida > Cardiidae > Serripes > Serripes groenlandicus. The sequence continues at coordinate 64,914,646 of JASEVX010000003.1, forward strand.
TAGTTCAATGTTTTAACTCTATTCAATCATTACAATTTTATTTATAGAGGTTTATCTACCGTTTTAACTCTATTCAATCATTAAACTGTTATTTATAGAGGTTTATCTACAGTTTTAACTCTATTCAATTATTAAACTGTTATTTATAGAGGTTTATCTTCAGTTTTAACCAGACTAAAACTCATCTGCTGTAGATTTGTTGTACGCGGAAAAGGGTTTAGCCAAATGATGATTGATAAATATTTGTCAAAATCAAATTTGTTTCAGACAGAGACATATAAACATATGTGTTTATATGTCTCTGTTTCAGAATACGGTAGCTTCATTAGCAGAACTGTGTTTCACAGGCTCATTAATTGGAAAATGTAGTCTGGTTCCTTAAAAGTACATGCTATGATATATTACGCAGTAATTAGACGAATTAAGAAGCCTCGTCCCGTATTCACTAAACTTTTCAATTTAGATATTTTTCTAAATCTAAATCTTAATATTTAGTCCACGTTTTAGATTTAATCCGTATTCACCAACGCGTTTTAAACCGATCTCAATTTGGTCTAGTGTGTAAATGTCGTAAGCGGCCACGCAGCGACTCTGGTTCCCGAATCAAGTTAAGAGCGAAAATAAAAGACAGAACCATTCATCTATAGTCTATTTATAGATTTTCATTTTTATCGCAATTTCACATACATTTTTTATTTGCTTTGCTTTTAATAATCTGACTTTCATGTTCAGTACATACTGGATTCAAAGTTAACTTTGAGTACAATTGTCATCGCAAAATGCAGACATGAAAAGATTTAAACCACAGAAATATCTGTTTCAAGATCAATTTCGTTCTTTTTCGCTGTTGCAGTTCCAGATTTCATGAATATCGCGGTAAACACGATATCGGTGTATTTTGCCAAGCCAACAACATGTTTTATCACGGATGCGATGTGAACATCCAGAATACTTAAATGAAATGAAATCTTCTGGTTCTTACTAACAAAGTGTGATCGGGTTAACTGAACTGTATTTAACTTATCACTGTAAATGTAGACAGCATTTCAACTCTTATATCAACTGGTAAATTTACAGTTTGAGAAATAAATTCAAGTAAATTTTCAAGCACTGGTTTAAAAATTGAAACTAGTTCCTATGTTAAGTCTTTCCCTTATACGTAGCACATTAAGTAAAAATTGGAACATCTTGCTAAATGAAGGTATAATTTATGGACATAAAGTAGAAAACATTGTAGCAAAAGGATAAATTTTTCTTTTTGTCACAATGTTTTCAAAAGTCGCTGCAGCTATTGTCAGTCTTTCGGATTACGTGTCCATAGAAATACGTTTACTTGATTTTCTGAATGCTAATCACGACACGAGTTCACACCAGTTTCGTCAACTCGAGATTGTGCGTTTGTAATCCGACAGCTTTGATTTTCAATTGCTCAATTTGCCACAATAATTTCAACTCTTTTCAATTATCTTGCTATCATTTATAGAGATTTTCTATGTTTTGTACTTGATGATTTTAAAGTCTGTCAGAGTAAACATCATTGAAATCATTGTGGCAAAAGGAGAAATTGCTCATAATGAGCAATATCTGCATTTGCCACAATAATTCAACACTTTTCAATTATCATACGATCATTTATAGAGATTCTTTTTTACTTGATAATTTCAAAGTCGTCTACTGCAGATTTGTTTTATGTTGGAAACCCTTATCCATTATCATGACTTACCGATACAAACGAAAAACAGATTTTCTGTGTGTCAGCATTATTTGATAAAACATTATCATAACGGGGCGTGTGTTCAATACAAATAGTTGATTGTTTTTGGTACTAATTTAAATTTATCATAACCTCTTGTCCATTTATCTTTAGTATTATATGTCACTTTTTATGATCAGCTTAACTCTAAATGATCTCATTCACTTAAAACGCAGACCCTGCCAGGTTAAATATCCTACATCAAACTTATATCTTCAGTAATCGATATTATTACTGACTACAGATTAAATTGTTCTAATGTTTGTGGATTTAAATTATCTTTTTTTCTTATTGCATCAAACATCCGTCTTGTATTTCTCTGTAATAATAATTGTTTATTTTGATATTGCGCATTTATAAGTAGTATTTTGTTTCCATATGACGTTTTAACAAATTAGTAAATCTTCAATGACCCTTCACTCGGTTAAATGACCACGCTGACTGTTTCCCTGGTATGATTATCAACAACACCCCGCCCACGAGCACTGCAACGTTGGCAGTGAAAACATTCGTATTTAACACAACAATATATTGTGTACATACATATACAACTGCCTGCCTGACCTTAAGTTACGAATTCCAACACAACCGTCCCACAAGTACTTTCAGTGCTTTGATTTTCATGTTCATGTTTATGAATACCATAATCGTTTTAATTTTTTTTTTATTTTAAAGAGTGCGAAATGTGCATGTTAATTATTTTTTCTTAAAAAGTCCCGTGACTGATTGATTGGTTAGTTTATTGATTTATTTGATTGTAAATGCGTTTTCAACATGTTTTCAGTTATAGCACGGCGGCCAGTTTACATACTTGTTTCCTTGCATTCTTACACTATAAGTCCACACAATATTCTTCCCAGGCAACTGGCTATCTATACATACTATAATGATCTAGCCCATTGGAGGATGACGTTAGTCACACTGACTTGTGTGAAACATCGGAATGAACGAATAACCACACGACCCATGGGTTATATTCTTTGTTAATAGCCCATCCGTACCGACTGAAATGTCGCAGCTCGACCTGAAGGTCTTTGATAATGCAAGTGCTAATAAGAACGCTGACTGAACTGGTCTTGAAAGGGATTTTGATTCTAATTTCAGTCATGCAGTGACTACATAATGTTGTTTAACCATTCCATCTGTAAACTCTTGCAACTGTACGTCGGCTGATCAGCGACCGGGTTTTTAATCCAGGGGTTGTGAGTTCGAACCCCAGCTCAGCAAACATTCTTTTCGACGTTTGACAAAAGTCAATGCGACACGCGTCATTCGTCTTTCACCAATGGGCAAAGTATATGTGGAAAAGCTGCCAGTTGCTTGGAAAGACTGTTGTGTGGAGCATTGGTGTGAGAAAACCATGAAACACATGGGTAGGTGAACTTACCGCCGTGATATGACTGAAGAATTGTTGAAAACTGCGTTAAACCAATCAATCAATCAATCAATGCCAATGTCAATAAATGCCATAGTATAGGCCTCCTCTACTTCTCTCTGCTAGGACAGACGTTGATCGATACTGTGCTGAAAGATGTAGTGTGCTGCTTCTTCAACTGGGTGTTCTATCAACAAAGATTGCTAGGGAGTCCGATTGCCTATTGCCATTAAAAGGTTGTAGTCAATAAGTCGGCAACATATTGAATACCTGTTGCCCACGGTTTCCGACAGGTAAAACTACCCGTTGCTGATAGTCAACGTATGCTTGCCGTTTAGTGGTACAATTAATCGTGGACTAAATTTATATGTAGGCTATATGTGACTAAGTATTTAGGTAGTTTATTTATATTACTAAAATAGAAAAGGCATCATGACCCACTGATTACCACCAATCTCATTTAAATTAGAACAAAACACTTCGATGTACGTATATAGGAGCGTGCGAGTTTAGATCTGGTTTAAACGAGATTTAGTTGCCACCAAACAATTAGTCAAACTTATATGAGTCGTTCCACGAGAAAACCAACTTGTATCAAAGTATCGACCCGGGTCAGCCTAAATATGCCGCGCCGGCCCGGATTAGCCTTATCTGGGTCGATACATAGTCCATAATGTTTTTTTTTTTTTCGTGGAACGGCTCATATATAATACTGATTGCCTTACAAGTCCAGACTAATGAGTCGTTGTTTTAAACGTGTGTGCCGAAACTCGCCGTTTTCAACATTAATTGATCTTACATGACAATGTTGGATCCCCTATGATACCAACAACTTCAGTGGCTTTCTTTCATCGAGTTAACGAATCGGTTTTACGGACACTTTCAATATCTTAAATTTAGCTAGGTATTTAAAAATGCTTCAGATAACTGAAAACTGTATGAACTGTGTGGTTTCCTTTCTAAGTTATTTTCCAAGTTGTCATTCCCATGCCTCAGCAAATGTCGATTGGAAAACTTCTTTGGGCAATGGAATCAATCAATTTTGTCTGTTACACATGTCCGCGGTGTTCTTCTAGACAGCGAATCACAGGTGCCAGTCTCGTAGCGAATGAGAAGATTATGAGATGAACATTCAAGAACTTGTGAAGAGTACATGAAAACGGCGGAAGGCTCTGCCGTCAAGTCTTGTCACATAAGTCTGTAAGCATGTGATAGTGTGAATGAGGTATTCGTCTTTTAGATATTTAGCAAGCTAAGGACAAACACAAATAAAAGGTCTGGTTCAGGTTACGCTGCCAAACAAAAATAGGTTAGGTAGGTAGGAATTTTTTTCTTTTCTTTTTCCTCAAATAAATATCGAGGGCTTGGCGTGAAACGGTTGTAACTAAAAACCTATTTTGAGATCCCTGGTTTAGGGGCAATTTTGACCCATTTGTAAACAATGCAAATTTAGGTGCCATTGCTCAGAACGAGCAATGGCACCTAATGTTCCATTGTTTACCAAAATAAAAATGATTTAACGGTTATAAAGACTTTATGGCGAGGTGATTAACCTTGGTAAAAAAATATCAATTTTAGTTACAACCGTTTCACGCCAAGCCCTCGATATATTTCAGATGACTCATACTGTAACATTTGATATACAATCGTCGCATGGCACCACTTCATTGTCGAGGCGTGATCCCCGACCTACCCCGATGATGAAAGTGCTTACGCACCCCAAAAGACTCCCCTCCTCAACATTTTCGACGACTGCTATGAAAGGGGGAACGATATTTTAAAAAGACAAGCCCTGGGATTGAATTATCTGCATGCATTGCACAGATATACTTAGCGGAACAGAAGGGAAAAAGTTAAAGAGCAATTACTCCAAAAGAAACCAAATTCGAGCGCGGCTTGTATCTTCTTTTTGATACACATTTTTAACAAATATTTCATTTCAATGTCAGCGTTTAATTTCCCACAATACCAATATCATGAAAAAAAGGAAAATATAATTAAAATTATATAACACATCCTCAACAACAATATCATCATCTTCATCGCCGTCATCATCAACAACAACAACCACTACTACTTCTTCTTCTACTGATACTACTATTACCGTGTAAGTGTCCATGTTTTGTCCATTCCGGTAAAATGTATATTCCGGTACTTCCTGCACACTAAGCAGAGTACCGTCATTCTTGAAATGAGGAACCAGTTCGTACATTTTGACGAAATTAGTCAATATAATTTAAATTTAAATTCATTTCTTATAATGTCAAGACAAAATTTGATATTAATCCAACCGATCTCTTGACTAATCAGGAAAAACGATGATCGTCAATTCAAAAATTAAAGAATAAAAATCATTTCGTATATTTATTCGTTTAAAATTTCTATTTATTGTATAAACACTGAGTCCATAGTGCTTGGCTGGATACCAGAGGTACGTTTTATATTTATACCTTTTCAACATAAATGCATTTGAAGACAAGTGAGCTGAAATTTTGCATTCAAACAACTTTCGACAAAGTGACTGAAGTTGATTGATATGAAAGTAATCAGTGCTCTGCTGGAAAGGAATGCTAGATTTCATTTCGACTTTGAAATGTTACACTGCCCCGTTTCGTTGACTGACCTGAATAGTGACCTTTTTGTAATATGAGTATAGGTCCTACTTATTTCGGGCAAACATTTATTAACTTTTGTAATTGTAAATCGTTCTCCGTGATCTGCAGTTAGCCCCTTGCTTGCACTATCAGTGCTTTGATTATAACTTATTTACAAGTCCTATCGTCCTATGCATATAAACTAAGAATCATCATCTGGTTAAGGATATTTAAAATTATCAAATTTAAGAATATAGCCAAGATTTTAAATCCATGAAATCAATAATTTAATATCTTGACTGCAACAAAATATCCTCTCTGGACACAATTTTTGGATAAGGTATAGCAAAATACATACACATTACCTATGCACGGGGAAAAATCGCCAGCTATGCGGTTGATTTGTTTACCCCTATGATGATGCATCTTGATAATACAGTGTGTCTCGTTGGGTTACTGTGACCTTGGCCGTTGAGGTAATTTAAAGAAAATATTTTTCCATACTGCGTAGATGTTTTCAAATTCGTCTATGTAGAATTCGTTTTATGAGGGTTACGATTCAGGTTGACTTTGGTTACAAATCCCTAATTTTTTCTGTAGAGTTATGGTTCCTTTTCAACTAAGAATTTTCCCCCTGTATTAATCTCCTTCCTTTGCGTTTGGATCAAGAACCAATTCAAATATGCCCTATAACAATTATACATATGCTAATCAATATAGTGCGATAAATTCAAAGTAAAATGTTGCTGGTAGTCTTTTCATGTACAATCAGTTTGATAAAGAATATTGGTTGGACACTTTATTTTCAAACTATAAATGTATTTGCTGCTTTCATTTTTTTTTTAAAGTGTTATGGTTCTTTTTCAAGTGAGAGTTTTACCCCTGCTTATCCCTTGCTTTGATAAGTTATGCCATTGTCTAAATTGTATGAATATTTTATGGTGGGAGAACCGGTTTTCAAATGGTGTAACAACTTGTGGTCCCACCCTATTTCCATGTACATTTATTGCAGAGGACTAGATCAGAGGGAGTGAACAGGTCTTTTGACACTTTTCCCCACAATATTTCTCATATTACTCAACCAAATCCTATGTTGTGGGTACTCAAAAGAATTGTCTCAGTGAGACGATTCTTTTGAGTTCCCTCCTAGATTGGACATTGATGGTTGCCATGTTTATGTGACAAGGCAGTTTAGTTGGGGTATTTTAAAAGTATCTTAGTTTTCTTTCTCTCCACTTTTGTTTAACAGGAATAATCATGGGTACTGTGGAACCTATGTCAAGAGTTGGTGTGGCCTTGGATCTGATACTGAAGACCCTGATTGCCTCGCAAGATTTCAATGACATACAAAGCAAAAACTGGGAAGCTATTTCTAAACTTATACCTGGGACATCGGCAACAATGGTATGTAGGCCTACTTTCAGTTTGGAAAATAGTCAAAATAGAATATAAAGTCACTGTCAGAGCCTAGATAAGGTACATATTTGATTTCTTAACCTTTTCCCACACACAACATATCTGCAGGCCACTTTGAAAACTTATTGAAAATCTCTTTATATAAAAGTTTAAATATAAAATAGAGTTGAAAACATTGTGACAAAGGGAGAAATTGCTCATTATTTCTCCCTTTTGCCACATTCTTTTCAAAAGTAGTCTGCTGCAGAGGCGTCAGAAAGTGTCTATAAGTGAGAAAGAGTTAAACCTTTGACATCATTAGTTACATGGATTTTGAAAACATTTCCCTTCTCCTAACCATGTTTATAAAATAGTCTGATTCATAAGCACCAGAAGTAGTGTTTATCAGGGTTTATCAGGGTGAGAGTTAACCCTTCCCCAAATACAGACACTTTGGGACGTCTCTGCTACAGACTTTTGAAAACACCTTAACAAAAATAGAAATGCTCAAAATGAGCAATTTCTCCTTTTCTCACAATTTTTTTTTTTTATTTTCAGTAATAATAACTTCATTTATAGATGTTCCATATTTTTGTCTAGATGTTTTCAAATCTTCTGCGGCAGATTTGTTGTATTTGGGAAAGTGTTAAAACTTGTTATGATACAATCAATGTTAATCTTTCAGGTGGCTAGACGGTACGAGGAGTTACTCTTTAGCGGAGATGTTTTGCCGTTTGATCAATATGAGAAAACCATGATGGGTCATGGACAAAACATTCCAAGTGGCATATCGGACTCGGACCTGAGCAAAAATAGTCGACCCAGCTCTGCGAACAAGCCAAAAGGTACAATTTATATACAGTCAAACCTGTGCTAATGACCTGCTCGGAAAAGCAATTCCCTGTCTAAAGCAACCACACTTTTAGTTTACCAATTACTAATTTTTGTTCATAAATGACCCTGCAATTAAAGACCACCTATAAACAAAGACCATATTGTTGTCTACCCATGGGTGGTCCTTATACACAGGTTGCACTATATACGAGGGCTGTCCCACTAAATTGTAGACTTTTCTCATAAGTTTTGTTTTAACAGATAGAATTACTTGTTATTAACGTTAAACAATCTTTGGTCTTCATGGAATGAAATAAATGTAAAATTGGTGCATTTGCATTCATATTATACCTATAATACGTTTCTATGGAAACCTAGTAACGTCCACCCGGCGCACACCAATTTTATGTTACTAATTACAAGCAATGTCTTCTCCTAAAAACGCAATATAGTAACATCTCGCCGTGTGTTTTACGCTCAATTTCGTCTGACGTTTCGGCTACGTCACGACGTCATATCCTGTTATTTTAATGTGTGTAACAATTGCATGTACAGAAATATCTTAAAAAGAACAACGTCGTATCTAAAAGAGACATAAAAAAATCATGACGTCAAGTGGCGACGTGAAACTACGGGCAGTGATACAGTTTCGTAAAGCGTTCGGAAAAACGCCTACGCAGACTTTTAATATGATGAAAGCGTCCGACAAGAATTGCAGCAGATTTCTGGTGTTTAATTGGCATGGACGATTTAAGGATTGTCGTCAGTCTATCGCAGACGATGAACGTTGTGTATCACTGCCCGTAGTTTCATGGACAAACTTTCCAGGGATACTTTGGGATAACCTGACATTTTCAATGGAATGGTTCCGGGGACACCCCGGAGTATTCAGACCATTTCCAGCGTTTCCGCAAATTAACATTAATATCCTTGTTTTTTTCCTTGGTTTTTCCCTGGTTACCCTGTATTTTCCATATATTTTTGTATTTTCTGTTAAGAGTCCCCGGAAAAGTAACAGCAGAGATTGTTTTATTGTTTATTGATTTGAGACAAGCATTCTTTCAACTTCCAATTTGTTTTATTTGATTACTTTTAAATTTATTTGTGTTTTTACATTTACAAAGGTGGGAAAGATGATAAAGACTCTGGGGGAAAGGGAACCACCTTGGACCGACAGTCAGCGGACAGAGGGTATGTCATTTAGGCACGAGAAATGATGTGGTGTTGAGTGAAGATCCAGATCAACCTGTGCCTCTGTGAGGTCTGGTCAGGATCTTCCCTTTATGTCATATATACAGGCATCTTGAAGCCCCTTGTGGTTAATTAAGACCAGACACCAGCTAAGCAAGAATGTCATTTTATCACAATTGATCAATAAATTGAAACCTGCTCGACTGCCTCCGGTGCAAGAGGTTGCGGGTTCAATCCCCAGTGGAGCATACTAAAGACTAAGGCAGCATCTATTAGCTGAAGAGAGATTGTCTGCCTCGTCGGTGTAGCGGAAATGCGTCTGCCTCGGTGCTGGTTCTAATACCAAAAGCCTTTAAAAATGCTAGTAATGGCTTTCCCTCTCTGGTGCTCAGGATTGTGGGATTTACATTAACCCTTTCTCACATGCAGACGCATTTTGACGCAATAGCAGCAGACGACTTTTGAAAACATTCTGGCCAAAGATGAAATTGTTCATCATGAGCAATTTCTCCTTTGGCCACAATGTTTTCAACTTTATTTAGATTTTTCAGGTGTTTGTCACTATGTTTTCAAAGTTGTCTGCTGCAGATTTGTTGTATGTGGGAAAGGGGGGTTAAAACATTGCCTAATAAAGATGCATCCAAAGTTGTCTGTATAAGAGGAAGGTCAAATAATTATTCAGTATGTAGAGCTCTAGGTAATGGGGCTTATTGTACGTTCTACAATCCTTATTTGACCTCCAAAACCTATGTTGTGGGTACTCAGCAGAATCGTCTGAGTAAGACGATTCTTTTGAGTACCCACAACATAGGTTTTAATGAGTTGTAAGAGAGATATTGTAGAAACAATAATGTTTACTCTTTCTTATCTAGTCCTCTGGTATAATTATTCAAGGTCTAGGTAAGGAGGAGTTAACCCTTTCCTTCATACGACAATTCTGCAGCAGACGACTTTGAACATATTTTGTCAAAAAATAGAATATCTCTTTAATTGAATGGATAACCTATGACCAAAAGTAGAAAACATCGTTGCAAAAGGAGAAATTGCTCGATTTGAGCAATTTTTCACTTGTCACTATGTTTTCAAAAAGCTGTCTGCTGCAGAGTTGTCAGAAAGCGTCTATATGAGGGAAAGGGTTAAAAGATCTTTTCTCCACAATATCTCTCTTATTACTGATACTGGAATCTGCTGTGGCCCAGGGATCATGAATAATTGTACTGTTGCCTAAAGTTATATAACTGAAATGATGTTGAAAACGGCATGTAACCCCCATGAAAAAAAATAATAGATTAACACCCTGTGTTGTAGGTATCCACATGGATTGTATCACCTAGAGGATCATTTTGCATACCTACAACATAGGGTTTAAGAGTGTATAAGGATTAAGGAAACAAAAAACGTCCCTTATCAATAGCTCTGTTTTTTTTTTTTGCAGACCTATCATGGTGATACATGTATGTGACGAAGCTAAGAATTGTAAGTATCCTCGAAACAGATAAAATGAAATCCAGCTATGTTAGACTTAAAATAGGTCTTGCATCTTTCTTGACGATATCACATAAAGTACCATTTACCACAAATCTGTACCAGATGACTTTGAAAACATATGGGCAATTTCAAAAAATATTTAAAATCTGTAGAAATGAAAGTGTAATTACTGAAAAAGGTTGAAAACATGGTGGCAGGCGAGTTTACATAACCCCTCTGTCCTTGACTTCCATGTCAAATGCAGCTTAGTAAAAGCTGTGCGTTTTAAGTTATGCCCTGGTACAGGTATATTATCTTGATACTGGACTTTTAATTTTTATTTTATCTCTTTCAATTAACCCTTTCCCTCATACAGCAATTCTGTAGCAGACGACTTTGAACGTATTTTGTCAAAAAAATCTCCATAATTGAATGGATAACCTATGACAAAAAGTGGAAAACATTGTGGCAAAAGGAGAAATTGCACGTTTTGTGTAATTTCTTCTTTAGTCACTGTTTTCAAAAAGCCGTCTGCTGCAGAGGCGTCAGAAAGCGTCTATATGAGGGAAAGGGTTAAAACATTGTAGACAAAGGATAATTGATATTTTTTAGTTGTCTTTTTTTTTGAAGAGAAAAAGTCAGTTATTCTGATACCGTTGGCGTCGTCACAAAACTTTAACCTTACCACATAATTCAAAAACTGTTCAACATTTTCAAATGAAACTTTATACGCATGTTCCTAGGAACAATACGCATGTCTTTACTCAGACACATGACTTAAATAATTATTCAGTAATTCCCCTTTTTCGACTTAAAAAAAAATGGACCAGCTTTAAGTTATGTGTTAAAGTTTACAAACAAGTCTCCTTTGTTGATACAGGTATGTATTTGTGATACTGAAATATTGATTTTTATTCTATTTCTTTCAATTAAAACGTTGTAGGCTTAGGATAATTAATGAGCAATTTTTTACTTTCCAACAACGTTTTTCCAACTCTGTTTCTCCATTTTTCTGAAAGTTTAAAGTAATGATAAATTTTAGGTTGTCATCTTTGAGATCATCTGCGACGAAATTCTTATATTTGAATACTTGTATTGTTTTGATTCCAAGTTGAAAACAATGTTTGAAAAGGATGAATGGTTCATTTGGAAGTAAAGGATTAAAATCTGTGGTAGTCCTCATATCTGTGCGATTAAATGAAATATTATTTTTATTCAGTAAAGCAAGACTTTCAATGTCCAAGAGACTTACTTGTTCAAGAGATGAAATACTTTGCTGAGTATCTCTCAACAGATGCCCAGCGTTGGGAAGAGGTGGATATTTCCGTGCACTGTGATGTTCAAATATTTGAATGGCTCATGAAGTATGTCAAAAGAACAACTTATGAAACTATTGAAAAACCAAGATTAGGTAAATTATTGTTTTGTTTATCAGTAAAGTCTTGGATCATCGATACCCTGATAACTTGACCGGAACGATAAAAACGCTTTTCCACATACAACAAATCTGCAGCAGACTACTTTGAACATATTTTGTCTAAAAATAGAAAATCTCTATAATTGAATGGATAACCTATGACTAAAAGTGGAAAACATTGTGGCAAAAGGAGAAATTGCTTGTTTTGAGCAATTTCTTCTTTTGTCACTATGTTTTCAAAAGAGGCGTCAGATAGCGTATATATATGAGGGAAAGTGATGACAGACAACACTTAATGAAGCATTTAGAGAAGAGAAGATTTGAAGTGTATGTATGTGGGCATGTATGTTTATGTATGTATGTGGGCATGTATGTTTATGTGTGTATAGGTGTACATATGTATGTTAATGGAAGATATTTCTTTTCATTCTAACTGAGCTGGATTTGTTTGTATTTGCTTGAAGTATTGTATTGTTATGACAAGAAACTATATTCTTCTTCTTCCATTTCATTTGAAACTTGAAATAATGTTTTCAAAATCATCTGCAATGACAATATCTGGGGACAAATCATATTATGTTACTTATACAAAGTTGAAAAAATGTGACAAAGGAAGATATTGCTTGTTTGAAGCAATTTCACCTTTTTCAACCATGTTTTAAAAAGCCAACAACTGCACTGGGATAAAAAGTTGTCCTATTTAAGGAAAAACATTGACCACAATAAATCAGATGACTTGTAAATATTTGGACAATCTTAAATAATGGAAGTGTTAGATGCATCAAAGTGGTGTGCAAGGTTTAATTAAGCCATTTCTACTTGTAGGCCCATTTTGGTGCATCAGTAGGGGTCGAATTCTGAAAACATTGTGGCAAAGGGAGAAATTTTTTCACTAATTATATTTTCGTTTATAAAGATTTTTGATATTTTTCAAAGTCGTCTGCTGCAGAAGGGTTAATTTGGATGGAAGAATGGAAGATTGGAAAGATTGCATAATCAAGTTGATGATGAATATCACTTTTTTTCAGAGCCGAATAATGTGATCTCGATACTCATATCCTCGGATTTCCTGAAGATGGACAGTTTGGTAAGAACATTTTCTCTATACTTCATGTGTCACCTGTCTTGGAAGGGTGACACATAGCGATCAGTCTCCATCATCTGCCTGTCCATCATATTGTCATGTACTTGCAAGCGACACATGTGTTTATGAAACTGGTTTAACCCTTTCCCTCATACGACAATTCTGCAGCAAATGACTTTGATCATATTTTGTCAAAATATAGAAAATCTCTATAATTAAATGGATAACCTATGACTGAAAGTGGAAAACATTGTGGCAAAAGGAGAAATTAATTTCATCTATTGTCACTATGTTTTCAAAAAGCTGTCCGCTTCAGAGGCGTCATAAAGCATCTTTATGAGGGAAAGGGTTAATTTATTCAACCCGAGAAGTACTTGTGTTTAAACTCTAAGAATGCTTAGTACACATATATTCAGAGGACTTAATAGGGAAGAGTAAACTGGTCTTTTCCCAACAAATATTTTTCTTTTGACTCGAGCAAACTCTATGTTGTTGGTAATCAAAAGAATCATCTCACAGAAACCAGTCCCTTGATGATTATTAACATAGGATCTGAGTAGGGAGGGCAACGAATACCAAAATTAGTATTTGAATATTCGATCACAAAGTATTCGAATATTCAACCTATTTGTGCATGCTTTGCCATCAAAGAGTGAATTTTTTAATCTGTTTGTCACAACTCTTGATTGTGTTAACCCTTTCCCTCATATAGACGCTTTATGATGCCTCTACAGCAGATGGCTTTTTGAAAACATAGTGACAAAAGAAGAAATTGCTCAAAACAAGCAATTTCTCCTTTTGCCACAATGTTTTTCACTTTTAGTCATAGGTTATCCATTCAATTATAGAGATTTTCTATTTTTTGACAAAATATGTTCAAAGTCTTGTCGTATGAGGGAAAGGGTTAATGTTAAATGTGCTATGGAACAGATGTTATAGTTTAACCCTTTCTAACATACATTACTGTAAATTTAGTTTAAACTAAATTAGTTTAAACTTATTTATTTTACATCAATTGCGAAACAAGCTTTCAGCTTATATTAATCACGCTCAAAGTCTGCTTCCTGGAGACTCAGCGAGTACCTTTGCCGTTTTCTGTGGAAAAATCCTGAACCCTGGACCTTTGGTTTGAGAGACCGACTCTCTACCTCTGCACAACTGTCTTCCACAAATCTTGATATAGCATTTGAATATTCGAATATTCTTTGCCATTCCTAGATTTGTTATTCACCTTATCAAGAGGTCTCTCTCAACACTTTCCCTCATACGACAATTCTGCAGCAGACAAATTTAAACATATTTTGTCAAAAATAGAAAATCTCTATAATTGAATGGATAACCTATCACTAGAAGTGGAAAACATTGTGGCAAAAGGAGAAATTGCTCGTTTTGAGCAATTTCTTCTTTTGTCACTATGTTTTCAAAAAGCCGTTTGCTGCAAAGGCATCAGAAAGCATCTATAGGAGGGAAAGGGTTAATTGATGATTCAACATTTTTTCTACTAAGGAATGATTGTCTCAGTGGTGTAATGATACTAGTCTCAGCCTCACACGATTAGACTAAGCTGAGGTTAAGGTTTTTAGATTTCTTATCCCTTTCCCACATACAGACGCTTTCTGAAGCTACTGCAGCAGATGACTTTTGAAAGCATTGTGGCAAAAGGAGAAGTTGCTTCATTTTCAACTCTATTTTTGACTAAATATTTTCAAAGTCGTCTGCTGCGGATTAGTGGTACATGTATGTGGGTAAAGGTGAATTATACCCCCTTCGAAGGAGAGGGGGTATATAGGAGTCACTGTTTCGGTCGGTCGGCCGGAAGCCAGATTTTGTCCGGCCTATTTCTTACAAACCACTGGGTGGAATTCATTAAAATTTTACATGAAGTTACTATACCAAGAGGAAATGTGCATATCCTAAAGGAGTTACAATTGCATGTTATTTTACAGAGTTATGGCCCTTTTACTTATTAAGTTATGGTGTAGGTCAAGGTGCTGTTTAGGGGGTATTTATCATCTTCGGTGATATTTCTAGTTTTGATTTGTTTTATTCCAGGTCCAAGAGTGTATTGAGTATTGTCATGGCAGCATGTCGGCTATTGTCAGTACCCCATGTAACATGAATTGTATCAACGACAAACTCGTTGGAAGGTACGTAAACATGAGTCCCGTCTGGTGACTGTACCTTAAAAGGCAGAGGACGAGATGAGGAAGGGTTAACTTTTTTTTCCCCACCTACATTTTTATCTTATGACTTAACCAAACCCTATGTTGTGGGTACTGAACAGAATTGCTTACTTAGGCGATTCTTTAGAGTACCTCAAGATAGAGTATCAAAGTTTTAGAATTTCAAATACTCGCCTTAACGAAGACCTGGATATGGGTCTTGTTGCGTATGTTAACAGCGAAGACTCTGGCACGCCTGTTCATCTGCACGCTCTCACCAGAGCCTAGGTACCGCATCATGGGTGGTGTAGTGGGTGAACCTTGGTGCGGGAGGTCGCATGTGTGATCCCAAGCTGGGTCATACCAAAGACTTTAAATGTAATGGCTGCCCTCCTTGGCGCTCAGGGTTGTGGAGTTAGCTTTACTACTGACTGTCTGGTGTCAGGATAAATGTACCAGTAATACTGGTAATTTACCCTAGAAAGACAGTGATGTAACTGAAAAGTTGTTGAAAGAAGAATAAAAAGCCAAACAAAAAAATCACCAACACCTACACTGTCTCCTTGCTTGTAATATACATCTAGATATCCTCTTGTTGTACACCAATGTTTTCAAATGCATCAAGATGTGTTGGTTAGTGGGAGAGAGTGAACAGGCACACAGGCCAGACAGTTTGTCGAACTGTCGAAGTTTTGAAGTTTTGAAGTCAATCTAGCAAATGGAAAATGCACTTTAAGTTTAGTATTTCAACATAGATTTCCACTGCCGTTTCACTTATGCCAAAATAGGGAAGCAACACAACCCCCTTTCCCTTATATAGTGCTTTTTAAATTTCACCATTGTTTCGTATACATTTATTTTAACGTATTTCAAATATTTGCTAATATATTATTATTAAACATTTCAAATGTTTTCAAACAATTAATATCCCAGATTTCCTTTTCTTTTCTCCATATGTTTTCAATTTGGAAAACTCTATTAATAATCATATTAAATAAAAAAGGAAGAATCATCAATATATTTTGTGTCTTTTTAAAGGATTGCTGATTTGTTTAGTCAAAATGAAGCTGATGATGTGAAAGACAGAAAAGACAAGTTTAAAAAGTAAGTTCAGATGTATAATTGTTTGAATGATTGGGCTTCAAAGTTTTACTCAAAACAGATGACTTTTGATGCCTCTGTAAGAGATAACTATTCAAGATGTTATAATTGCAGTATGGCTTCGAAAGAATGTTGTGTAAGTACTGGTGTGGGAAAGCCAGGAAAACATGGGTAGGTGCACTGACCGCCGTGATATGACCAAAGCTGTTGAAAGCGGCGTTAAACTCCAAACAAATAAACAAACAAAATATAATTGCAGTTGGTTCAAATGCACTGTGAAGTGCTCGATTTGATTGGTTTAAAAAGGAGCAATATATATGTGACTAAAAGGAATTGCTTTTATTTTCCAATAAACAAAATTGATCACATGACCAGGTCACGGAACTACTTTCAACATAGAAATGAGATCCCAATTTTCAAACAATATTTACCTTTTCAAACAATTGTTCCTTTGTAAAAAAACTTTTCTTCATAAGCTGGACATTATTTGCTGAGTAATTTGTCAATTTTGTGTTAAAATTCTTATAACTGGACCAAAACATAGATTAAACCATTTAATAAAATGTCACAGGAGACAAATATTTTGAGTACCAACAACAGTTATTTGTTTTGATTACAAGAAAGAGTTTACCTTTCTTAGCTAGGCCTTCGTTTGTTGATGCATTGATTGATTGGGATTTAACGCCGTTTCCAACAATTTTTCAGTGGTATCATAGTGGCCATTTCACCTAGCCATATGTTTCCTGGCTTTCTCACACCAGTACTCAACAAAACAATCTTTCCAATCAACTGGCTGCTTTTTCGGATAGACTGTTTACCCTTTGGTGGAAGATAAATGACGCTTGTTGCATTGACTTTTGTCAAACAACGGAAATGAAGCGTTGTGATTTAAACTCACAACCCCTGGAAAAGCAGCCTGTATTGCTTCCGACTAAGCTACCGAGCTTGGCTTTGGAATAATTTTGAATAAGGCATTCCGGGCTCAATTCATGCTTGCAGAAGTGATGGTGGAATGCCCTTGGGCAAGGCACATTTCTTAGCTTATTACTTGGTTGTCATCCAGAGACCATGAACGAAAGTTCTGTTGCTGTGATATAACTGAAAACTGTTGAAAACGCTTTCCCACATACAGCAAATCTGCAGCAGACAACTAAAATAGGCATAATTTTGGGTAAATCTCTATTAATGCAAGTATAATTATTGAATCAAGTTGTAAACATTGTGGCAAATGTGTCTTCAAGTGGGAAAGGGTTAACCCTTTCCTTCATATAGACCCTTTCTGACGCCTCTGCAGCAGACGGCTATTTTAAAACATAGTGACAAAAGAAGAAATTGCACAAAACGTGCAATTAATCCTTTTGACACAATGTTTTCCACTTTTAGTCATAGGTTATCCATTCAGTTATAGAGATTTTCCATTTTTTGACAAAATATGTTCAAAGTCGTCTGCTGCAGAATTGTCGTATGAGGGAAAGGGTTAAATCCCAATTAAAACAAATAGTTAGTTGATGCATTATTATTTCCACATGATCAGGTACTGTAATATCCCTTTCCCACATACAACAACTCCGCAGCAGATGACTTTGATAACATATTGGCAACAACATGAAAAATCTCTATAATTAAAGGTTTAATTTTTAAAAAGAGTTTTAAACATTGTGGCAAAAGGAGAAATCGCGCGCTTTGAGCAATTTCTTCTTTTGTCACAATGTTTTCAAAAGGCGTCTGCCGCACAGGCGTCAGAAAGTGTCTATATGAGGGAAAGGGATAAAGTACTGAATGCATTTCACATGTTATGTTCTTTAACATTTTTCAGTAAGCTGTTTGCTAAGAAGTTGGAAAAAATGTTTGAAACAGATTCCACAAATGGTGACTGTCCAGAAAATGCGTCCTCACTTTTCAGGTTTGTGTTATTCTAACCCTTTCAGAGCTCTCACTAGGCTCAATTGTTTAGAAGAAGTGAATCCTCCCTCCAGGCGATTTAGGGAGAAGTGGGGGGACTTAAAAGAGAAGTGATATTTCTTTGATATGTGTTACATAAATGGGACGTTTGGGATACACATCTATTTAAACAAAAAACTTTATTTATTTGATTTTAATAGTTATGAAAAAGCAGAGGACCTTTGATACACATCTTTTTAAAAACAAATTAATGTTTATTTATTTGATTTTAATAATAATGACAACCGGTAAAGCTTCGCTGGCAATATCAACAAAAATTCCAGACCGAAGAGGGGGACAAGTGGTTGGCAAATTTCTCACCAACAATTCAGCTGTAAATCACGGGAAATGTCATTATCATGATATGGCAGAGGAGCATAAAGTCGTCATATTAAATAAGCCCTTTCAATTCCCCTTAAATTCTGCTTCAGAGTTGAAATTTCGAAAGATCTCGTCAAATATTCATTTAGAATCGCCATTTCGGAATCTCGGAAAATACCTCTTCAGAATAGATTGATGATGTATTTATTATTTCAATTCTGACCAATCAAATTCAATATGCGGGGAGGATACCATTAGGAACGAGATTGGTTAATGTCAATTAGTATGGCCCCCCTATGCAACATTTATTATGAATCAAATTAAAAAAATATCCTGAACATCGTCCTTTTTTTTAAGCCGTATGATTCATAAAAGCAAGAATCGGTTATAATTATTCAAATGGTTGAAACATTTAAGGTTTAATTTGACATCGATCTCGACTAAATCTGACTCATAGTAAAAAAAAAAAATGAATAGGGTGTGTTGTGATAATTGATCTTCGTTTATGTGAACAAGTGTATACATAAAGTCACGATAGTTGATTGGATAATCGGTTCCATATCATGGTGTGTTGAAAGCGATTACTTTTCTGCTTTAAATGGGTATACATTACTATTAGTTGTCAATTACTGATTACGTAACTGTGTATATCGAGAACTGAATTAAGCTACATGACCCGTGAAAGTGATGCGTCCGATAACTTAGTACAAAATTTTCTCGCGAGAGTCCTGCCTTTTATAGAGATAGAGAAGGAGAACTATACAGCTCTTTTCCCCACATTATCTCTCTTGTTATCCTTCCAAACCCTATGATGAAGGTACTTAAAATTGTCTCATTGAGGCAATTCTTTTGAATAGCCACAACATATGGTTAGAGTATCAAATATAGATTTTAGAACTGGAAAAATGCCTCTTGTCTAAAGCTCTGCCTTTTATTAGAAACGGACACCATTTGGCATCTTGCAGCAGACGGCTTTTGAAAACGTTGTTCAAAAAGGGGAAAAAAACTCAAAATTATTAATTTCTCCTTTTTCAAAAGTGTTTTCAATGCTTTATAAAAATTATTCTTTTGAAAATGTTGTTGAAAAAGGAAAAAAATACTCAAAATGAATAAATGTAATTCATTTTCAAAAGTGTTTTCAATGCTTTATGAAAATTATACGTCCTGTTTTTGCCTTTATTACTTTAGGTGCTCCATTTGTAAGAAGATGTTGACGAATAGTCTGCAAAAGAAAGTGAAATGTATGCCTAGTCGGTAAGTGTCAGATGCTGTTTATCACTCCCTTCCAAAATTAAGTTGTCGCATAAAATAAAACATATTTTCATTGGTCTGTCATTAAAGTTACTTAGTGTTAACCTTTTCCGCCATATATATACGTTTTCTGACACCTCTGCAGAAGACGAGTTTTGAAAACATTGTCATGATGAGCAATTTCTCCGTTTGCCACGATGTTTTTAACTATATTTAATGATTAAACTCTCATTTATAGAGATATTTCACATATTTGCCAATATGTTTTCAAAGTCGTCTGCTGCAGAATTGTCGTATGTGGGAAAGCGTTAAGACATGACCAGCAGCATGCACATAGGATTTTGTTTGAAACCCTGTTCTTGCCTCGCTAAAAGGGGTATTCGAGTGATATCAGTGTGGCTACAATTCTAGTATTTCATCAAGAGTTACACCTATGGCGATTCTAGATGTTAGTGGATGCATAGACACACATGAGTCTTCACTATTTGCGTATGTAACAGGAGTCCATCTTCTAATGATACTTAATTGTACACAAAGAACTTTATTTTAAAACAGAGAGTATTACATGTAGTACTTTAATATTATTATAAATTTCTTATTTAACTGCTTGATTAATGTTTTTAGCTCACCTGAGCTTTGCTCATGGTGAGTAATTGTGAACACCTTTTGTCCAGCGCCCGTCGTGTGTCAACTTCTTCTCCTCAGTAACCAGTGGATCAATTGGAATGAAACTTCACAGAAGCATCCTCTCAATGACCTCACCAGATTTCCTTCAAATTTTAGGGATCCAAGCAGAATTCTGGTTTCCATGGCAACTAAATGATAAAAACTTAGAAATTCTTCTTCTCCCAAACTGGTTGGCAGATTTTCAAATATTTTTGTAGAAATGTTCCTTGGATGACCCTCTATCAGATTTCTTCAAGAATTGTTGATTGGTCAAAAAATATGGCCGCCAGGGGGGGGGGGGGGGGGGGGGGGGGGGGGGCTATTTTGCCTTTTATGGCTATAGTGAAAACTTAAAAAATCTTCTCCTCTGAAAGTGAGGCCAATTTCCAATAATTTTGTAGAAATGTTCCTTTGATGACCCTCTTTCAGATTCCTTCAAGCCATGTTGATTGGTTGAAAAACATGGACGCCAGGGGGGGGTGGGGCTATTTTGCCGTATATGGCTATAGTGAAAAATTAAAAAATCTTCTCCGAAAGTGTCTGACTGATTTTCAAATAATTTTGTAGAAATGTTCCTTAAGTGACCCACTATCAAATTCCTTCAAGCCATGTTGATTGGTCAAAAAACATTGCCGCCAGTGGGCAGGGCTATATTGCATTACATGGCTAAAGTGAAAACTCAAAAAATCTTCTCCTCCAAAAGGGTCAGGCCGATTTTCAAATAATTTTGTAGAAATGTTCCTAGGGTGACCCTCTCTCCGATTCCTTCAAGCCAAGTTGATTGGTAAGAAACTATGGCCGCCATGGGGTGGGACTTATATAGCTAAAGTGAAAAAATAAAATCAGGCGAGCGATCCAGGGCCATCATGGCCCTCTTGTTTATTCCTTATATTCATCTTTAAAAGGCTTTATTACACCCGTTGATAGACAGGCTAGAAAAAACTGGCTAAATCAGCTGAGTTGTTCCAGAGTTATGCCTCCCTGACGGACATATTTAGTGACAGTTTGGTAATGACATGCATATTATTTCAGTATGACCATTGACAAGCGAGGCCAGCTGACTTTTTGCCATGTACGTGACACCACATTCGACGTGAATCAGTTTTTGATCGACTTGAAATCTAGCTTAAAAACCTGGAGAGAAGTCTATTGGCGAGTGTGGGGAACCATCCATTATCAAACTTGCAGTCGATGCAATGAGACGTTTTCATTAACCGATTATGGTCATTGCAAATACCATCCAGAACCACCTAGGTTTGATAATGAGGAGGCCAGTACATCGTTTGTGGGCACATATCCGTGTTGTCACCAGAAATGTTTGAGATTTGATCCAACCAATCAAAACAAGGTAACAAATTGAAAGTTTTCTTCAAGAACTTATTTTACGTAACAAATTTTACGTAATGTCAAGTTTTCATTTTTTTTTTTTTTTTTAAATTTACTACTTATTTACAAAAGTAAATTGGTATAAAATGAATGGGGTTACAGGTCTAGCTTTTTGTTAAAAGATGTATCTATGACTACATGACATTTAGAAGGACAGTGAAGGCTCTGGTGAGACTGCCAGTTTACATGCTTGCCTGAGACTTCACTTTATGCAGATGCCTATTAAAACCCTTTACCTCATTCAACAAATCTACAGCAGACGACTTTGAATACATCTCAACAATAATATGGAAAAATCTCGCTAAATGAAGACAAACTTATTGAATAAAGTTGAAAGCATTGTGTCAAAAGGAGAAATTGCTCGTTTTGAGCAATTTCTTCTTTTGTCAACATGTTTTCAAAAAGCCGTCTGCTGCAGAGGCGTCAGAAAGCGTCTGTATTAGTGAAAGGGTTAAAAACTAAAATTGTTAGACAAAGCTCATATTTATGATGTGCGTAATCTGAAATGTTCTATATAACCATTAACCCTTTCCAATATAGGCGCTTTCTGACGCCTCTGCAGCAGACAGCTTTTTGAAAACATGTTGACAAAAGAAGAAATTACTCAAAACGAGCAATTTCTCCTTTTGGCATCATGTTTTCAACTCTATTCAATTATTGTGCTTTCATTTAAAAAGGAGTTTCCAATTTTGTTCGGGTTTATTTTTAAAGTCGTCTGCTGCACATTTGCTGTATGAGGGAAAGGGTTAAAGGGATCCCTTTCATGGCATCAATCTGTCTGTCTTTTCTTTAATTCATTGGGTTAGGTATTGTAATTTGTATACTACCAGGCTACATATTTGTTCGCTTTCTCTAGATGTTTTCTGAAATAATAAAACATTTGAAACTACTCATACATAGTATTTTTATTTTGAAAAATTCTGCAAAATTCTGGAGAAATTAATGTTTTGTCTTACATAGAAGACTAGATAAGGGGGAGTAATCTGGGTTTTTTTTCCAGCAATATTGTTCTTATTACTCACTCAACCCCTACCTATATGTTGTTTGTACTCAAAAGAATTGTCTAGCAACATAGAGTGTAAATGTCGAATAAGGATTTTAGAACATGACAAATGCCACCTACCTAGAGCTCTGCTTACATTTTGTTAATTTAGTTTTTTAACTCATAAATTAAAAACTTGTATAAAATGTATGATAATCAAATTAATGCATGATTAAAAGGAAATAAAAATACTGTGTTATAAGTAGAAATTGTTCTTGAAAAACAATTCCTCCTTCTACAACAGTGTCCATTAGAAATGTTATCGTTCACAGAGGTGTTAAAAGTCGTATATATCAGAGAAAAGGTTTAAATAATGATTATTAAGCTGCATTGCAGGGTTGCCGAGTCCGCGACCATGTGGTCAACGTTCCTCAACTGAATCCTGGGAGTGACACAGACTTGCCTCGACAACAAAATCGAGTTTATGACGATCTTTTAGCCCATCGCGACGTAATATGTGTCCCATATCAAAGACTGTCAGATGCCAGGTATTTTTATGAATGGTGTCAGTGGCCCTAATCCTATTTGTATTTTTTTTTGTTTTCTATTTGTTGTGAGAGGCATTTCCTGGTTAAACTGTTGATTTATTGCGCCTGTTTTTGATTTAGAAAGCTAATCATTGTTTTGATGAATTTGTGATGGGCTGACTTGTTTTGTTGTGACTATTTTTTACACAAAAGTTTATTTTGGCTTTAGGAAAACAGTTCCTTTTTTTCTTCCTTTACCTGTTTTATTAGAAGGCAATATAGATTTAGCATTTTTCCTGTCTAAAATAACAACTAGATTATGTGACAATTCGATGACTTTGGAGATAACTTTAACCCTTTCCCACATATATATATGTGGGAAAGGGTTAAAGTTATCTTCAAAGGACACTTTCTGATGTCTCAGCTGCAGAGGACTTCTGAAATCACTGCGACAATAGGAGAAATGAGCAGTTTCTACTTTTGCCGTAATATTTTCACCTTTTTCAGTAAACCTTAACCCTTTCCCACTTGCAGACGCATTTGCAGCAGACGACTTGAAAACATTGTGATAAAAGGAGAAATTGCTCAAAACGAGCAATTTCTCCTTTTGAAACAATGTTTTCCAACTCTATTTAATAATTAAACTTTCATTTCATATTTCACATTTTTGCCAATAATATCATGTTTTCGAAGCCGTCTTTTTCAGAATTTTCGTATGTGGGAAAGTGTTAATTTATAGAGATTTTCAATGATTTTGCCCAGAATTGTTGTATGTGGGAAAGTATTTACAGCTAGGTTCATGACCTGCAATACTTCTGGAACTTGTTGTGTCTGTCTTGAAAGAGTAAAACTTGGTAACTTCTCTTTGTACTTTTGTATCGCAGTACATTAACTCTTTCCCATATACAACAAATCTGGAGCAGACGACTTTGAAAATATACCCAAAAACATTTGAATACTCTCTTTAAATGAAAGTACAATAATTGAATAGTGTTGAAAACATGGTGTGACAAAATGAGAAATTGCTCGTTATGAGCAATTTCTTCTTTTGTCGCCATGTTTTCAAAAGCCGCCTGCTGCAGAGGCATCAAATAGCGTCTATATGAGGTAAAGGGTTATTTCTGAAAGGGCCAATCTATAGTTTCTCTGCAATCCTTTTAAAAATGAGTGACTGGATTTATTTTATTTTGCTACTTTATTGCCTCTTAGACTTTTACCAAGTTGTGTCAATTTAAAATAAAGAACAGCTGATCATATGCTATATAAAAATATATCAAAAGTGAAAAGTTTTTTCCGAATCTTTAATTAAAGACAGTTCTACATTCAACCGTTTGGACACATATTCAGCAGAAGAATTTTAAAAAATATTGTGGCAAAATGAGAAATTGCTCATACATTGTATTGAGTAAATTCTCCATTTGGAACAATGTTTCAACTATATTCAATAGTTTTTCTTTCATTTAAAGTGATTTTTATAGATGATTTCAAAGATGCCCGCTGATGATTTACTGTGTTAGGGAAATGGTTAATATATGTACTTCTGGATCAACATCTGAAAGACTAGTTCTATGTTAATAAGTCAATTCTATGTCAAAACAGGCTCAATACATACACATATCATACTAATTAACTTCTAAAATGACTATTCCTTTGTGTAAAACAAATGAGCTCATCTAATTCTATATTCTCTTTTTACTTCACTTTCTTATAAATCTAAACATTATTTACACATTTAAATATAGATATTTGTCTATGTTATTGTCAATTTTTCTTCCAAAAAGTCATTGCCTACAGATTTTTCGTTTGCTGGAAAAGGTAAAACAGTTGAATTTAACCATCTACTGGTAACTGATACATTGTATAATGTTTTTTGTGTCATTTATATTGATAATATAAAATAAAAAAGAATGTTGTGGATACTTACCAGCATAAAAGTGGTGATGCATCTCGTCAGGATAAATAATAGCAGTAGTACTGGTAATTTACACATGAAATGCTGTGATATAACTGAAAGACTGTTGAAAGCAGCGTAAAACGTCATTCAAACATTCAACAAACTGAATCATGGCTACTTCCCAGAAAGTTTACTTGGGAAAAGAAAGGGAATTTAACCCTTTTCCACATACAGCAAAACTGTAGCAGAGGACTTTGAAATCTCCTAGGCAAAAATACGGAAAATCTCTATAAATGAAAGTTTAATTATTGAAATGAGTTGAAAACATATTGGCAAAAGGAGAAATTGCTTGTTTTGAGCAATTTCTCCTTTTGTCATGATGTTTTCAAGAAGACATTGGCTGCAGAGGCGTCAGAAAGTATCTGTATATGGGAAAGGGTTAAATTAAAATGTTATTTTCATGAATTTTTAAAGAATTATTTGCAATGTAGAAATTACTTGTCTTGGGCAATTTCATCTCATGCAATTACATTTTTAAAGCCGTCTGCTGCAGAGGCTTCAGAAAGTATCTATATGAGGGAATGATTAAAGTAATCGTAGAGTATCGTTAAATGGAATATTATCTAAATAGGATTAAGAAACAGATGAGTCATTTTCTACACTTTGAATTTGTATGGTGGGTGCAACAACTTTGACTTAAAGGTCATAAGATGAAAATCTTTTGGTTGCAATCACATCGTTTGTTCTTGGGGTCCTCTCACATAGCGGTACATTTTAACCCTGCACAGTCAGAGGTCATGACCTTTGTTAGTCAAGGTCAGAAATCTACTGTAGAAGTAGAAGTAAACCATATAATTTTAAAACACTTGTAGCGTATGTAATGGCTTTTCACAGTATTTATAGTCTTTTAACCCTTTCCAACATGCCTAGGCGTCTTGACACATCTGCAGCAGGCAACATTTGATAAAATTGTGGCGAAAGGAGAAATTACTCATGATGAGCAATGTCTCCCTTTGCCACAATGTTTTCAACTTCATTTGATAATAACATCGTCCTTTTATAGAGATCTCTAAAAACATTTAATGATGTTTTCATAATCGTCTGCTGTAGATGTGTTGATGGGTTTAACCCTTTCCCTCATAAGACATTTTTTTCTGCAGCAGATGACTTTGAACATATTTTGTCAAAAATGGAAAATCTCTATAATTGAATGGATAACCTATGACTAAAAGTGGAAAACATTATTTGCAAAAGGAGAAATTTCTTCTTTTGTCACTATGTTTTCAAAAAGCTGTCTGCTGCGGAGGTGTCAGAAAGTTTCTATATGAGGGAAACGGTTAATAGTGTTACACAGTAGTGTTCCATATATTTTAACCCTTCACTTGATACATAAGACCCCTCAGCATTAGACTTTTTAAAACAATTTGGAAACAAATAGATGACATTATAAAACATTGTGGAAAATATAAAAATTGGTTCAAAATAAGCAATTTCTACTTTTCCTATTATGGTTTTGACTTCTATTCATCACAGTTATAAAGATTTAATTTTGTTCACATGTTACATTCCTTCGCTCCAATGTTTTCAAAAGACATATCTAAATATAGCTTATCATTTAAGTGCTTGACATAATTATGCCCCTCTTCAAAGAAGAGAGGGTTTATTGCTTTGCAAATGACGTTCAGTCCGCCAGTCAGTCTGTCGGTAGACCAAAGCTTTTGTGATTGATAGCTGGATAATTGTTGGATGGAAAGTGCAGGGAGGGTCGGCCATGACCTGTAGATGAACCCTATTGATTTTGAGGTCATCCTTTCAAAGATCAAGGTCACAGTGACCTTGAACACGAAAATCACATACAGACGCTTTCTGATACCTCTTTAGCAAATGGCTTTTGAAAACATTGTAACTAAAATGAGAAATTGCTTAAAATGAGCAATTTTACCATTTTCCACAATGTTTATCAACTCTATTATCAACTCTTTTCATTAATTATTCTTACTGTTATAAAGGTTGGAAAACATTGTGACAAAAGGAAAAAAATTGCTTGTATTGAGCAATTTCTCTTTTTGCCTCAATTGTTTCCACCTTATTCAAATTCAATAATAAGGCTTTAATTAAGGTCATAATTTTTGCCAGATATTTTCAAAGTGGTCTGCTGCAAATTTGTTGTAATTGGGACAGGATTAAAACAAGTGAAAACTATTTCCTGAAAACATTCTAAGCTACTTTATGTAGATAAATCAAAAATCTTGAAATTATTAACAATCTGCTGGACATTGCAAAAGAATAAATAATATTTGTATAATTTTCATAAATAAAAAATATTTTTTCCCCTTTTTTTATCCGCTTATCTAAACATAAAGTTCTCTAGGTGAACTATTGTTGACACTCAGGGTCCGTCGTTTGTTAAAATATTCTTCTCTGAAACTGGATTTGTTTTCAATACAATTTCACAGGATGGTTCTTGAGGTGGCCCTCTACCATAATTGTTCAAACCGTTTCACTCTGCTGCACAAGATGGCTACCAGAGCCGAAAATAGAATAACAATGAATTGTTATTAAATGAAATCTCCTAAACTATTAGCCCAATTTCAAAATATTTTCACATGAATTTTTCTTAGCTTTCCATCTTCAAAAAACATATTTCAAATTATAGATGGCCGCCAGAGCTAAAAGTAGGTTTTTTTATCCCCATTATGAGAATTAATTCTTCCAAATGTTGCTTAATTAAACCTTTCCCACATAATTATATACTCTTTCTGATGCCTCTGCAGCAGACGACTTTTGAAACATTATGACAAAAGAAGAAATTGCTCATTTTGAGCAATTTCCTCCTTTTCCACAATGTTTTCAACTGGGTTCAATAGTTTAACTTTCATTTATATAAAGTTTCCATATTTTTGCCTATATGTTTTGAAATAAGTCTGCTGCAGAATTGCTGTATGTGGGAAAGGGGGGTTAAGCATCATCTTCATTCAAATTTAGGTTAAATTCACACAACTGTTCCGTTAGTGACCATCTACCAAATTGTTCGAAAATGGTTCCCCTCTGCTGACCAAAGACTTTAAAAATGGTAGTAATGGCTGCCCTCCTTGGCGCTCAGGGTTGTTGGGTTAGCATAACAACTGAATGGCTGGTGTCAGGATAAATGGACTAGTAGTACTGGTAAATTACCAAGGAAATACCGTGATTTAACAGAAATTTTTTTGAAATTGGTGTAAAACACCAAACAAGCAATCAATAATTCCCTATGCTTCACAAAAAGATTGAAAAATCTTTAAATTATATTAACAACTGATCCAATTTAAAAAAAAATCCAAATATAAATGTTCCTTAAAAGGCCCTGCAACAAAAGTGTTCAACCTGTACCAATTTGCTGCTGGAGCTGAACATTAAAAAAAGCCTTTAAACAGCATTTTATCCTTCTTACTGAAATACAACAACAAATCTCAGCTGAGCGGTACTTAACCATCATGATCCTCTTGTTTCTACAATGTTTTCTCCTTTATTTAAAATGTCTGATGTATTTTTTAAATGTAGAAGGCATGTGATACACACTTGTCATTCTCAATGGAGTTTTTGTTTGTTTTATAGATCATTGGGACAATGGACCACTGGGTAAATTGATTAGCTGTAACTATATTGTAGTGACACTTTGCTTTTAGAGTGCTCACTTTACAGTCTACTATGTAGTGCATATAAGGAATATTACTCACAGAACATAACCTCTATTTTGCTGATCAGAAATATTACCCACTTAAGTGCAGATAAGAAATAAGGCTTACTTAACAGTTACCTCCATAGTGAATATCATACATATGACTCACTTAACAGTAACCTTCATAGAGAACAGTAACCTTCATAGTGAAGATCAGAAATATAACTCACTTAACAGTAACCTTCATAGTGAAGATCAGAAATATTACTCACTTAGCAGCTGCCTCCATAGTGAAGATCAGAAATATAACTCACTTAACAGTAACCTTCAGTAACCTCCATAGTGAAGATCAGAAATATAACTCACTTAGCAGCTGCCTCCATAGTGAAAATCAGAAATATTACTCACTTAACAGTAACCTCCATAGTCAATATCATAAATATGACTATCTTAACAGAAACCTTCATAGAGAAGATCATAAATATTACTCACTTAGCAGCTGCCTCCATAGTGAAGATCAGAAATATTACTCACTTAACAGTAACCTTCATAGTGAAGATCAGAAATATAACTCACTTTACAGTAACCTGCATAGTGAAGAAATATTACTCACTTAACAGTAACCTCCATATTGAAGATCAGAAATATTACTCACTTAACAACTTCCTCCATAGTGAAGATCAGAAATATTACTCACTTAACAGCTACCTCCATAGTGAAGATCAGAAATAAAGCTTTCTAAACAGTTACCTCCAAATTGAAGATTAGAAATATTACTCACTTAACAGCTACCTCCATGAGCGTTTTCGACTTGTTTACTCGCATAACGCGAGTAACTGGAGTTGAAAGTCGAACATATCGAGTAAGCGAACTGCGCATGCGCTTAATAACTAATCTACTCGACTCGAACGACCCCAACTATTTGGAGAGATCCAAGATGGAGACGGCTGATGCACAGAAGGTCACCATTTTGTAAACAACACAAGACTGGGATTAGGCGTTCGTGAATGGTTACTCGTGTCGTGTACTGCGCATGTCCAGATTTTCTACTCGAGTAACTGGATTGCATTAGCCGAAAACGCTCCATAGTAAAGATCATAAATAAGGCTCACTTAGCAGCTACCTCCATAGTGAAGATCAAAAATATTACTCACTTAACAACTAGCTACCTCCATAGTGAAGATCAGAAATAAGGCCCGCGTAACAGTTACCTCCAAATTGAAGATCAGAAATAGTATTCACTTAACAGTAACCTCCAAATTGAAGATCAGATATAAAGCTTACTAAACCGCTTCCTCTGTAGTGAAGTTATATTGCTCACATATCAATTATTTTCTTAGTAGTGAATATCAAACTTTCTTTCCACTTAAAATGCAAACTGTACTTTTTTTTCCATTAATTGTGAATTACACAAGTTTCTATGCAGGTAACTTTAACAAAATAACATACGGTAAACAGTTAGGCTACAAAGGTTGATACTGTAATTTACATTGAGCTGGGGACGAATATATATGTTGTTGTTCTAGCATTGAGGTACCATACCTTTTTTCAACTAAACGCTGCATAACATATTAGAAATTAGCAGCCAAACTTTTCTGATATAGATGAGTTACCCCTTTCCCACATATAGACACTTTATGAGGCCTCTGTAGCAGACTACTTTTGAAAATATTGTGGTAAAAGGAGAAATTGCTCAAAACAAGCAATTACTCCTTTTGCCACAAAGTTTTCAATTCTTTGCACTAGCTATACAATTATTTATAGAGATTTTCTGTGTTTTAGCATAGATGTTTTCAATGTCATCTGCTGCTCTCAGAGGCGACAGAAAGAGTCTGTATATGAGAAAGCGTTGAGAAATTACAGATTTTATTTCAAAATGCATATACATGATGTACAGTCCAACCTGTGTTTGAAGACCACCCATTGGAAGAGACCACTCTGGTCTTTATTCACAGGTAGTCTTTAATTACAGGGTCATTCATGCAGAAAATAAGTAATTGGGAAATTAAAAATGTGGTTGCTATAGACAGGGAATTGCTAAACAAAGGTGGTCTTTTGGACAGGTTTTACCGTACATGTATATGGTTATCTTCGCATCAGAGCTGTATTGTCCTCTGATGGCCAATTTAAGTTGCCTTATCTCCTCATTTTTAACCTTTCTCAACATGCAAACATTTTTTGACACATTTGCAGCAGACAACTTTTATAACATTGTGGCAAAAGGAGAAACTGCTCACAATAAGCAATTTCTCCTTTTGTCTCAATATTTTCCACATATTCTTTCAATTGTAGAGATTTACTCTATTTATACCTATATATTTTCAAAGTCTTCTGCTGCAGAAGCATCAACTTGCATCTATATTTGGGAAAAGGTTAACTGCAATACTGTTGGAAGCAACAGTTATTATGGGCTATAATATTTGGTAGTACCTTATTAGCTCACCTGATCATGAAGTGTGGGCTGACCAATTGTGATCACTCACAGCCTGACGTCATCGTCTCTGTTCGTCTGTTGACATTTTTCCTACAAACAACTTCTCCTTCTGAAATATGAAAGTTCTATTTAACAAGGTGAGTGATGAAGTACCATCATGGTCCTCTTTGTTTTGGAATAAAGCTCTTTTTTAACCCATTTTGCAGATATCCCCGGCACTGTAGGTCACTGTATGCAGCGCCCTCTAGCCATTCTATTCTGTCCCTGTATGACCCTACTCCACCGTGAGTCGAACAGTTGTAAAGTTGTCTAGTAAAATCATTGTCATGCTTTAGGAAACACATGCTTATTACGTTTTTCAACATATTTAGTTTTAGATCATGATGCACATATTACATGCAATATTGTCCCGACATTTGCCAAAAATTCACGAGCCTTTCCTTTAACCCTTTCCAACATATATACACATGTTGAAGCCTCTTCAGTAGACAACATTTGAAAACAGTGTGGCAAAAAGAGAAATTGCTCATGGTGAGCCATTTCTCATGTTGCTACAGTGTACAGCTGTTCTCATTTTCGTTTTCTAAGTTAACTTTTATCGATTGAGGTTTTTCATATTTTTTGCCTAGATGTTTCCAAAGCCATCTTTGTTGTATGTGGGATGAGAGTTGGAGGTTTTGTAAAGAAGTGATGATTCAGATGAGATTGCCTGGATCTTCATACTGATCTGAATTCTAGACTGGTCACAAAAAGTACTACAGTTTGTTTATTGTGTTACTTTAAATAGTACTGATCTGAATTCTGGACTGGTCACAAAAAGTAACTCATTTTGTTTATTGTGTTACTTTAGATCCTATCACATACGATATGTATTTCCATTCCTTGCAAATTAAGCCTGTGCTGTGTGTAGTCAATGTAAAATATATACCCTTTCCCACGATATGGATGAATTTTGTAATAATTGTGACAATAATTGCTCTTAATGACAATTTCTCTTTTTTCCACAATGTTTTCAACTCTATACATTCTTTATACCTTCATTTACAGAGATTGTTCATGTTTTTGCCAAGATGTTTTCAATGTTGTATGCTGCAGATTTGTTGTATGTGGGAAAGGGTTAAGAAGTCGTAGATCTTCATCAATTTGTCTTTTGCTATCTCGAATCACAGGTACCCAACCTTTGTTTCCACATAACTACTCTGATATGTATTTTTAGTTGAAACCTATTTATTTTACATTGATTGCAAAACAAGCTTTCAGCTTTATTCAATCACTCTTGATTGTCTGCTTCGTGGAGACTTTTTAAAACACTTTCCAACCTGCAGACGCATTTCGACAAAATAGCAGCAGACTACTTTTGAAAACATTGTGGCCAAAGCTGAAATTGCTCATGATGAGCAATTTCTCCTTCGGCCACAATGTTTTCAACTTTATTTAACAATTAAGCTATCTTTTATGGAGGTTTTTCAGATTTTTGTCACTGTTTTCAAAGTCGTCTGCTGCAGATTTGTTGTATGTGGGAAAGGATTAACCAGGACTTTGCACTGTTTATGTGAAAACATCCAAAAGGCAGAACCTGCTCATCACAAGATTCAGATTGGTACCTTTAGTCCTTATGAGCAAGCGACTCTCCACCACTGCACCACTGTCACATGTGATTTTGAAATTTAGTTGCATGCAGAGAGAGATAAGAGAGAGTGAACAGGTCTTTTCCCCACAATATTTCTCTTATAACTCAACAAAATCCTATGTTGTGGGTACTCAAAAGAATCGTCTCACTGAGACGATTCTTTTGAGTACCCACAACATAGGGTTTGAATGTCAAATAAGGATTTTAGAACATGAAAAATGCTCCTTATTTAGAGCTCTGTACATGTTTATGCGTTTTTAAATGAGAAAGCTAAAGGAGAGCGAGAGTGTGAGAGAGACAGAATGAGATGCATTTCATAAATTTCATGAATTGTATATATTGTATTTTTAATTGTAACAATGTTTTCAAACCACATAATGATGACAACTTGATGCATTAAGTCAACAGTTAACTGTGAAACGCCATTACTGACTACTGATGATTTTTAGAAATTCACATATCCATTCCGATAACTTTTGAGGCTATTCAAAGAAATGTATAAGTTTCAAACATTTTTCTTTTTCTAGATTTGTTTTGTTTTCCCCCAAACTTAAGAATATGTGTGTATGTTATAAACTGCAGCAATTTAACCCTTTCCCTCATACGACAATTCTGCAGCAGACGACTTTGAACAATCATGTTTTGTCAAAAAATAGAAAATCTCTATAATTGAATGGATAACCTAGGACTAAAAGTTGAAACATTGTGGCAAAAGGAGAAATTGCTTGTTTTGAGCAATTTCTTCTTTTGTCACTATGTTTTCAAAAAGCCGTCTGCTGCAGAGGCGTCAGAAAGTGTCTATATGAGGGAAAGGGTTAAGTGAAATACTGTTGAAAGTGGCATAAAGCAGCATTAAAGAAATTAGTTAAATACATTATTTGTTTAAGATTTGTTTGCATTTAATTTGGAAAATGAACAGATTTATATCATGTATTTATTATTTGATAATAAATAAAAAACCTGACTAGGGTTATGTGTCTCAGTTCATCAATTAATAATGAATGATTATGAAAAATTTATTTGAATTGCAAGCAAAAACAAAATTGGAAGGGATATGTGAAATTAGATATACAGTCTATTAGTTTATGTAGTAACCTGACACTGTCCTTTGGTCTTTGTATGGTCACATGGTTTGTTGCTATGGTAACATTTAACAAATTCACTTATTTCAATAAAAGGACTAAATACTGATTTTTCAATACTAATAATTCGTGATTGAATAGTGTTAACAAAATAAGAGTAATTGTAGTTCTTATAAGTGGTATTTTTTTTTTACCTGTGACAATACTTATAGTTAACAAAATTAATTATGAGTAACATTTAGTAACCTTTTCTCACAGTCATATGGTACAACAAATCTGCATTGGACGTCTTTGGAAACATTTTGGAAAATATTAATAATAAGATACATAATAATTGAACACAGTTTGTGAGACATTTCTCCTTACTGCCACAACATTTTTCAAAGGTTGTCTGCTGGAGATGCATCTGCATGTGTGAAAGGATAACCTTTTCCCTCATACGACAATTCTGCAGCAGATAACTTTGAACATTTTTTGTCAAAACATAGAAAATCTCTATAATTGAATGGAACAATTTCTTCTTTTGTCACTATGTTTTCAAAAAGCCATCTGCTGCAGAAGCGTCAGAAAGCATCTATTTGAGGGAAAAGGATTAATAACAAAACCTTATTTCTCTCACAGACCTGATCTGTCTTCAAGTTAACAACAATGTCCTTATATCAATGACTCTAACAATTCTTTGATCTCCCAAGAAAAAGGCCAAAGGATTATGTTGTCCATTCAAATCTTCTTCTCTGAAACAACTGGTCTGATCTCAAAATTATTTCACAGGAATGTTCCATTGGTGGGTCTATCTCAAAACCATTCATAAATTTTAATTCTATGTAGAACTTACGTTGCTGCTGCATCAAAAAGATCAAAAATGCAAACAATTGAAAACTCTTCTTTTCTGATTTTGCACGTATGATTTCAAGATAATATAGACGACAAGTCAGTGAAGTTTCCCTCTACGAAAATTGTTCCAAGCCATATTGATTGGTTAAAAACATGGGCACCAGGTCACATCAAAAAAGATAAAATGTTAAAACTTTAAAATTCTTCTTTTTTGAAAGTGATTTGAGATTATTGGGCCGAATTGTTCTTTTGGTGACCGACCCTCTACATAATTTGATCAAGCCATATTGAATGGTCGAAAAACATACTGACCTGGTGGCATCAGAAAATAGGGTGGAATGACAATACCTAATAATTCTTATTATCTGTAAGGGTTTTGTTTGATTTAAAAATTATTTGGTAGAACAAAAAGTGAACTCTACAAAAAGTGTTCAAGTCATATTAATTGGTTTAAAAGAGGCCATGCGTAATCATAAAAGTGTTTAAGGCCAAGAGTAATGATAAAAGTGTTTAATGAAAACAACTTTAAAATTCTTCTTTTCTGAATCTGCTTGTTTGATTTCAAGATAACTTGGTAGAAATATGCCTTTGGTGTCCATCTTCAATATAATTAATTCAAGATATGCTGAAGCCATGTTGTTCAAACACATATTACATGTAACAGTGTCAACTCAGTTTATTTCCAACTCTAGGTCAGATTTCCCCTGTAATTACCAGGTACATATTTTCTACTATACTATCACCCAGGTGAACGATTTAGTACCATCTTGACACTTTTGTTCTTTTTCGTAACCTCTCATAATGTTCTCTTTTTTTTCCCCACTAAAATAATTCATCATAAAGCTGATATAGTATATAATTTTTTTTTTTTAAATTCCGTTTTCCTTGTTAATTTTAAAAGTCAGTTCCTTTTATGACATGAATGATCAAGTTAAGTTGCCATAGTTATAAACATTGTGGTTGATGGGCACTTCTTGGTTGTTAGAATAAATGTTGACATAAGGTAAGTAGGAATGGTATCATGTAGTTCTCTATAACCCTTTCCCACTTACACCAAATCTGCAGCAGATGTCTTTGAAAACATCTAGGGAAAAAAATCACAGGAACTCTCTATAAATGAAGGAATAATGAATGAAAAAAAGTTTAAAACATTGTAGCAAAAGGAGAAATTGCTGCTCATCATGAGCAATTTTCCATTTACCACAATGTTTTTAAATGTCGTCTGCTGCAGAGGCGTCTGAAAGGGTCTGTTTGTGGGAAAGGGTTAAACCATGTAATCAAGTATCTCTCTGCATGGTAGCAGGTAAATATAAATCATGAGAACATGGTCATTTTCCCATAATGTTTTCAACTTCTTGACTTTTTCTCAGATGTTTTTTTTTTTTGCAGGATGAGTCAATATCGGCCATAAAGTCTTCTGAGAGAAATAGTGTAGCATCTATTCTATAACAATTGGTTGTAAAGTTGTGATGGATTTAGAAATATTGTGGATATTGTGGGTAAGGGAGAACTTGCTTGTTTTGAGCAATTTCTCCGTATCTTACAATGTTTTCAAACGTCTGCTGCTAAAACTTTTAAGATCATCTGTATTTTTTCCCCAATAAAATGATAATAACATCGTCCTTTATAGAGATTTCCAAAAACATTTAATGATGTTTTCATAATCCTCTGCCATAGATGTGTTGATGGGTTTAACACTTTCCCTCATAAGACATTTCTGCAGCAGACGACTTTAAACATATTTTGTCAAAAAATAGAAAATCTTTGTAATTGAATGGATAACCTATGACTAAAAGTGAAAAACATTGTGGCAAAAGAAGAAATTGCTTGTTTTGAGCAATTTTTTCTTTTGTCACTATGTTTTCAAAAAGCTGTATGCTGCAGAAGCTTCTATATGAGGGAAAGGGTTAAGTGGACATTGCTGTTTCCTATGAGCAGATGTCTTTTTTACTGTCTCTGCATTCATTTTAAACCATTGTCAGAAAATGAGAAATGGTTTATAACATGCAACTTTCCTCTTTTCCTTAAATGTTTTCTGTTCACTATGTCATAAATTGATCTTTTGATTTGGTCAAAACCAAGCCTTATATTCACAAATTAAAACATTCTTTAAATAGTATTTCAAAATGTCTTCTTTATTTTTTCAAAATATTGTTTTGGAATAATTTTAAATATGATATGATATAGTAATGAGATCATGGTTTGCATGTATTTTCAATTCTCAGATAGAATAATGGCCAAACATACTTATTAAGGAAATTAAGTTATTGGTTTAAGTTGATTTTGATTTTTTCTTATCTTCTATTCTAAAAATGTTTAAACTGTTTTGTTTTGCATATTTTATGTAATACCTTACAAGAAAAATTTGTTTTTTTATTAACCCTTTCCCACATACAGACGCTCTTTGACACCTCTGCAGCAGACGACTTTTGAAATATTGCGGCAAAATGTGAAATTGCTCATCATGAGCAATTTCTCATTTGCCTCAAATTGTTCAAATTTATTCGATAATTATTCTTTCATTTCTAGAGAGGTTTTGGATTTTTGACTTATGTTTTGAAAGAAAGCTTGCTGCAGATTTGTCATATGTGGGCAAAGGTTAACTGGTATGTATGGATATTCAATTTGCTACAGTGAGATGGAATTGAACGTGTTTGCTAATGAAGAGTTTGCGAGTACTGCTAGGTCCGAGGGGATTGCCATCTCATCCATTATTTCTGGCGATGATGACAACACCACAAAAGCTGATGTAAGTTGTCTTTAAGGTCCGGGGTTCGAATCATGTGATGAGCGGGTTCTGCCTTTTGTTTTTTTTCTACACAAACAAGACAAGTGCTGGTTAAGTCTCTAGGAAGCAGACATTGAACATGATTAATATAAGCTGAAAGCTTGTTTCGCAATTGATGTTAAATATATTAGTTTAAACTAAGTTGTTTTACAAAACAGATTCACCGAAGCCAAGGACTATATTCACCAACCATTCTCAATACCCTTTGAATGCTAAAGATACAAATGATTGGCTAAACAAAGCACTTCTTGTTTTTTTCTGATTGGCTAAATAAAGCACTTCTTGTCTTTTTCTGATTGGCTAAACAAAGCACTTCTTGTCTATTTCTGATTGGCTAAACAAAGCACTTCTTGTCTATTTCTGATTGGCTAAACAAAGCACTTCATGTCTAATGCCAATGCAATCTCATTAAAATCTCACCGTTTGTTACTGTAGCACAATTGAGCCTGGCTTCAATGAGGTTAGTTTAAAGTTTAAACTTATTTATTTTATTGCGAAACAAGCTTTAAGCTTATATTGAGCATGCTCGATGTCTGCTTCCTGGATACTTAACCATTACTCACGCTGTTTGTGTGGAAAATTCCCAAAGTCTGAACCCGCTCATCACAGGATTCGAACCCGGGACCTTTTGTACAAGAGGTCGACGCTCTACCTATGTACCACCGTCTTCAAATGAGGTTATTGCCAATGGTACAACACAGTCATTGGAAAAGAAGCCAAATAGTTTGAAGCAATCTGATTGTGCATTAATTGGTTCGAGAAATTAAAGGAGACTTTGGATAATAAACTGGTGCTGTGATATGAGTTTAGTAAAACCAGTAAATGATATGATCTTTTTAGTCAAATTTGCTTTGAAACCATCCCGGAGAAGGAATATTTGGAAAGAATTTTTGGAAGCATAATTTTTATACAGAATCATATATAGATTGTGGAAAAAGAAGAAAAAACCTGTTTTTGAACAATTTACATATTTTCGACAATGATTTTAAAAGTTGTTGACTGCAGAGCTGTCATACCATTCTGTATCGGGGAAAGGATTGATATTCTTATCACCGTTTTCGAAAGTGGTCCCTGCAGATGAATTAAATTGCGTCTGCATGTGGTAAAGGGCTAATTTCTTTATTGAAGTCTGCCAAGCCGTTGCCCAGACTTAAGGCAGTTACAGTCAACAGAGAGTTCTCCTTGTTTTCAAAAGTGATCGTCTGCATCTGAGTTCAGATTGCGACTGCATGTGGTAAAGGGTTAATTTGTTTATTGAAGTCTGCCAAGCCGGTGCCCAGACTAAAGGCCCTTACAGTTGATAGAGAGGTCTCCTTTGAGTATGATGATGCTGGTCTCGGAGAGAGTGATGATGAAATAGGCGACGATGAACAGCCCCGGGGTACTAAAAAAGGGCGTGGCTTGAAGAAATCCCGTGTGACCATTGATCCACAAGCAATACTACTGGATGCACCAGGCTTTGAGTAAGGATTTTATTTGGATGTAAAAAACTACTGAATGTTGTGTTCACCCTTCCCTTCCCTCATATAGACGCATTCTGATGCCTCTTCAGCAGAAGGCTTTTTGAAAACGTTTCGAAAAAAGAAGAAATTGCTCATCTTGAGCAATTTCTTCTTTTGTCACCATGT
This sequence comes from Serripes groenlandicus, assembly GCA_031761405.1. NCBI lineage: Eukaryota > Metazoa > Mollusca > Bivalvia > Cardiida > Cardiidae > Serripes > Serripes groenlandicus. The sequence goes on from JASEVX010000003.1 coordinate 64,954,041, forward strand.
TTTCAACTCTATTCAACTATTGTCCTTTCAATTAAAGGGTGTTTCCAATTGTTTTGGGTATGTTTTCAAAGTCGTCTGCTGCAGATTTGACATTTAACCTCTTTCTCTCAGTCGATGAATGTGCAGTGAAAGCATACAGGCAACAATATGGTAATACAGTTAAAACAGAAGTGGAAAATTTCGAAATTGCTCATCTTGAGCAGCAATTCTCCTTTTCCCTCAAAACTTTCAAAAGACATCTGCTGAAAAGTCCTCAAAATACATCTACATGAGAGAGACAGAGAGTTAATCCTTACCGACACACAGACACATCTACAGCAGACAATATTTGAAGCATTGAAGCAAAAAGAGAAATTTCTTATCATGAGCAATTTCTCCTTTTTCCACAATGTTTTCACCTTTCTTCAACAGTTCTACTTTCATATATAAAAAAAATCCATATTTTTGCCTTGGTTAATTCAAATTCGGCAGATGACATTTGAAAACAGTGTAGCAAAAGAGGAAATTGCCAAATAACTATACATTTATTCCTAGAAAGGTTCGATACTTTTGCTGACATGACTTTGTCTTCAAAATTGTTTTTTGAAGATTTGCTGTATGTAGGAAAGGGTTAAACACTTGTTATTAGATGTGATTTGTGTTTATTTCAGACAAACTAAAAAGTCTACATGGGACACTTCAAGGTCAATGAGGTATAACCAGGATGCCCAGAGATCGGAAGGTATGTCATATGTGCCGACTTTAACCCTTTCCCACATACTACTCCCTTTAAATGAAAGTTCAATAAATAAACAGAGTTGAAAACATGGTGACAAAAGGAGAAATTGCTCGTTTTGAGCAATTTCTTCTTTTGTCGCCATGTTTTCAAAAAGTCGTCTGCTGCAGAGGCGTCAGGAAGCGTCTATATGAGGAAAAAGATTCGAATGGGGAGGTCATTGAATTAATCCTTCCCAATGTAAAGACGCTTTTTGTTGCATCTACTGCAGACAATATTTGAAAACATTGCGGCAAAAGGAGAAATGAAATTGCTCATGACTTTATTCTTAAATTTTACTATAAATCAGGGATTTCCCATATTTTATGATAAACTGTATAAAGTGAAGCATGAACTAAACAACAATAATTATTTTTACAAATTTAATAAACGAAATTTCTGTTTAAAGCGAAATCATTAAGAAAATAATACGAAATGATAATCTTTACTGAAATACGTCTGAATTAAATAGAAGTAAAAAATGTGACCCATTTGGGTGGGATATTTGCAGTGATTTCAAGCTGTTTGTAGAATCTGTCATTTATAAGAAAAAATATACATGGAAAATAGAAATCAGGCAGACGAGTTTAAAAACATTCAGGCAAAAACAATGGAACATCTTTACTTACAAACTTACAATTGTTGAAGAGAGTGGAAAAAATTGAGGCTGATGGAGAAATTGCTCTTTATGATCAATTTCTACTTTTGCCACAACATTTTCAGAATTTGTCTGCTGCTGAGGAGTCGAAATGTGTCTACATTGGGGAAAGACTTAACCCTTTCCAACATACAACAAATCTGCAGCAGACGACTTTGAAAACATACTGACAAAAACCTGAAAATTTCCATAAAAGAAAGCTTAATTGTTAAACTAAGTTGTAAACATTGGCTTTTTCACCTTTGGCCACAATGTTTTCAAAACGTCGTCTGCTGCTATAGCGTCAACAAACTCTTTTTGATGATTATACTGTCATTTGTACAGTTTTCCAAAACGTTTGCCATAAGTTGTCAAATTTGTCTGCTGCAGATTTATTGTATTTGGAAAGGGTTAAACAAAATTTATTCCTACATCGCAGAGCAAATTTCAACCTAACCATGTGTGGGGTTCTAATATATTGTTGTTATGGTTACAATCTCAGAGCTTTAGGTTAGGGACATTTTTTAAATGTTCTAAAATCCATATTTTACACTGAACCCCTATGTTGTGGGTACTCAAAACAATGGTCTCAGTGAGACATAGAGTTTGATTGAGTAATTAGAGAAATATTGTGGAGGGAAAGGACCACTTAACGCCTCCTTATCTTGTCCTCTGGTCTCTTATTAGCTCGACTTTTGAAAAAAACGAGAGCTATTGTCATGATCCTGGTGGCGGCGGCGTGGTCGTCCGGTTAAGATTTTTTGTTTAGCTCATTTTTTTTTCCTGTTTTCTCCCTATCAGTTGAGCGTCTGCGCCGTACGCGGTGCTCTTGTATATATTTGTTAAGTTTATACCACCTAGGTGGTGTAGTGGTAGAATTTTGCCTCGGGTGTGACAGGTCGCGGGGAGGTCCTGGCCGGGATATACCAAGGACATTAAAAGATGTAGTAATGGCTTACCTCCTTGACGCTTAGGTTTGCAGGGTTAGCATATGACTGACTGGCTGGTATCAGGATAAAATGACCAGTAGTACTGGAAACCTACCAAGGAAACGCCGTGATAGAACTCAACAATTGTTTAAAGCAGCGTAAAACACCAAACAATCAATCAATCAATTGTTTCAGATTTGAGAAGAATGAAAGAAATTCGAGTGTATCTGACAAGACTGAGACTCAACCAAGAAAAGATGGAAAGACCCAAGAAAGAGGTATTTTGTTCAACCTTCCCCTTCACCCTTTCCCTCATACGACAATTCTGCAGCAGACGACTTTGAACCTATTTTGTTAAAAATAGAAAATCTCTATAATTTAATGGATAACCTATGACTAAAAGTGGAAAACATTGTGGCAAAAGGAGAAATTGCTTGTTTTGAGCAATTTCTTATGTCACTATGTTTTCAAAAAGCTGTTTGCTGCAGAGGCGTCAGAAAGCGTCTATATGAGGGAGAGGGTTAACAGACGCTTTTTGATGCCCTTGATGCTTTTAATGAATAATTTCATCTCTATTAAAAATAAATTCTTTCGTTCATAGAGAGTTTCCTATTATTTCATCTGCTGCTTATTTATTGTATGTGGAAAAGGGTTATTGCAGATAAATTGATAATCTAGAGTTAACTCTTTCCCAATTTCTCCTTTTGCCACAATGTTTACAACTTTTTAGCTCACCTGAGCTTTGCTCAAGGTGAGTTATTGTGATCGCCTTTTGTCCGGCGACCGTCGTCCGTCGTCCGTCGTGCGTCGTGCGTCAACTTCTTCTCCTCAGTAACCAGTGGGTCAATTTGGATGAAACTTCACAGAAAGCATCCTCTCAATGACCTCACCAGAATTCCTTGAAATTTTTGGGATCCATGCAAAATTCTGGTTTCCATGGCAACGAAACCGAAAAAACTTCAAAATTCTTCTTCTCCCGAATTGGTTGGCAGATTTTCAAATAATTTTGTAGAAATGTTCCTTGGATGACCCTCTATCAGATTCCTTCAAGCCGTGTTGATTGGTCGAAAAACATGGCCGCCAGGGGGGGCGGGGCTATTTTGCCTTATATGGCTATAGTGAAAACTTAAAAAATCTTCTCCTCCGAAAGTGTAAGGCCGATTTTCAAATAATTTTGTAGAAATGTTCCTTGGGTGACCCTCTATCAGATTCCTTCAAGCCATGTTGATTGGTCGAAAAACATGGCCGCCAGGGGGGGCGGGGCTATTTTGCCTTATATGGCTATAGTGCAAACTTAAAAAATCTTCTCCTCCAAAAGTGTCAGGCCGATTTTCAAATAATTTTGTAGAAATGTTCCTTGGGTGATCCTCTATCAGATTCCTTCAAGCCATGTTGATTGGTCAAAAACCATGGCCGCCAGGGGGCGGGGCTATTTTGCCTTTTATGGCTATAATGAAAACTTAAAAAATCTTCTCCTCCATAAGTGTCAGGCCGATTTTCAAATAATTTTGTAGAAATGTTCCTTGGGTGACCCTCTATCAGATTCCTTCAAGCAATGTTGATTGGTCGAAAAACATGGCCGCCAGGGGGCGGGGGCTATTTTGCCTTATATGGCCAAAGTATAAACTTAAAAAATCTTCAACATCTTCTCCTCAGTAACCAGTGGGTCAATTGGGATGAAACTTCACAGAAAGCATCCTCTTAATGACCTCACCAGAATTTCTTCAAATTTTTTGGGATCCATACAGAATTCTGGTTTCCATGGCAACGAAACGAAAAAAACTTCAAAATTCTTCTTCTCCCAAACTGGTTGACAGATTTTCAAATAATTTTGTAGAAATGTTCCTTGGATGACCCTCTACCAGATTCCTTCAAGCCATGTTGATTGGTCAAAAAACATGGCCGCCAGGGGGGCGGGGCTATTTTGCCTTATATGGCTATAGTGAAAACTTAAAAAATCTTCTCCTCCGAAAGTGTCAGGCTGATTTTCAAATGATTTTGTAGAAATGTTCCTTGGGTGACCCTCTATCAGATGACTTGAAGCCATGTTGATTGGTCGAAAAACATGGCCACCAGGGGGGGGGGGCGGGGCTATTTTGCCTTATATGGCTATAGTGCAAACTTAAAAAATCTTCTTCTCCAAAAGTGTCGGCCCGATTTTCAAATAATTTTGTAGAAATGTTCCTTGGATGACCCACTTTCAGATTCCTTCAAGCCATGTTGATTGGTCAAAAAACATGGCCGCCAGTAGGCAGGGCTATTTTGCATTATATGGCTATAGTGAAAACTTAAAAAATCTTCTCCTCCAAAAGTATCTGGCCGATTTTCAAATAATTTTGTAGAAATGTTCCTAGGGTGACCCTCTATCAGATTCCTTCAAGCCAAGTTGATTGGTCGGAAACTATGGCTGCCAGGGGGCGAGGCTTATATAGCTAAAGTGAAAAAAAATAAAAAATCAGGTGAGCGATTCAAGGGCCATCATGGCCCTCTTGTTTCAGTAATTATACCTAAAATTAAAGAGATTTTTCAATATTTTTGAGTAAACATTTTCAAAGTCGTCTGCTGCAGATTTGCTCTATGTGGGAAAGTATTTCATTGGAACCACTGTTATATACCCCTCCTCCGTACGATAAATCTAGATCAGACGACTTTTAAAACATACAGGTAAAATTATGAAGCATCTCTACGAATGAAAATATAAATATTGATATAGAGTTGAAAACATTGTGACCAAAGCAGAAATTTCTCATAATGCTTTTAACCCTTTCCCTCATACGACAATTCTGCAGCAGACGACTTTGAACGTATTTTGTCAAAACATAGAAAATCTCTATAATTCACTTATCTCAGGGTAAAGGTTAACCCTTTCCCACCTACTGATGCATTTTGACACATCTGCTTGCTTTATGAATTGTTAGACATTTACACATCGACTTTAACCCTTTCCCTCATACGACAATTCTGCAGCAGACGACTTTGAACGTATTTTGTCAAAACATAGAAAATCTCTATAATTAAATGGATAACCTATGACAAAAAGTGGAAAACATTGTGACAAAAGGAGAAATTGCACGTTCTGTGCAATTTCTTCTTTTGTCACTATGTTTTCAAAAGACGTCTGCTGCAAATGCGTCGGAATGCGTCTGCAAGTGGGAAAGGGTTAAAAAGGTTGTCTGCTATATATAGAAAAAGTTAATAACCTGCAATGACGTGATAAAGCTTCTCGGAACTATCGGACTGGAGGACAAACCGTCACATGGATGGGAAGGATGTGGTATAGTGGTTTGGTCAATCAACCCTTTAACCCTTTCCCACATACAACAATTCTGCAGCTGACGACTTTGAAAACATAGTGACAAAAACCTGAAAATTCTCTTTTTGAGCAATTTCTTCTGTTGTCTCTTTGTTTTCAAAAAGCTGTCTGCTCTATAGGCGTCAGAAAGCATCTATATGAGGGAAAGCATTAACAAATAATTAATGTTGATATATAATACTCTGCTATAATATGAACACATCAGAACCAGTATGTTTGAAATATTGAATATCAAACTTTCCATGTCATAATAAGCATTAGATGGTTGAGCTTACTGTATTTTCTTTTAATTGTATCTCATATTGTGTATGTATACAGTCAAACTTGTCTTTAGCAGCCACCCAAATTTGGCTGCGGAGCACGAGTGGCTGCTCAACCCTTTCCCACATACAATAAATCTGTAGCAGACGACTTTGAAAACATCTTTTCAAAAATGTGAAAAATCTCCATTTATGACAGTTCAATTATTAAATAGATTAAATTATCATCATGAGCAATTTCACCTTTTCCACAATGTTTTCAAAAGCCGTCTGCTGCAGAGGCGTCTGAAAGCGTCTATATGTGGGAAAGGGTTAATACAAGTCTAAAGAAAAAAGAAAACGTTGTTTTGGTTTTGGTTAATCTTCAAGTGGCTGCTTAATACAAGTTGGCTGCTTAACAGAGGGGACCGTTAAGCAGGCACTAACACAAGTTTTACCATTTATCATAGTTTCTAATGCTGTAAACCAATCTCTCACAATGAATAAACAAATAAACAAATATATAAATAAACAAATAAATACAGTTTGCAGGTGGACAGTTTTGTAGACTGGAAGCCCAATGGAAGGCAGCCATATTACAACAACAAGCTAAACAGCAGGCTCAAGCCCAGCTCAGGTAAATATTTAGTACCTAACTGTTGACTTATATTTAAGTGGTCTGTTTTGAAAGCTTTGGCAAAATTGTAAGCTAATAATATGGGAAAAGGAGAAATTTCTACTTTTTCAGCATTTTCTCCATTTTCTTCACAGTTTTCAAAAAAAGTGTCTGGAACATAGGCTCCAAAATTGTCTGTGTCATATAAAGGGTTTAACACTTGCCCTGAAAAATAAAGGAAGGGAGAAACTGCTATAACTTGAAAGATAAATATTGTTTTAGATAATTTGTTTTAAGAACAAAGGACCACTTGGTCTTTACATTTGCGTTTTCGTCCATATTTATGTACAATTATTTTGTGTTTGGTTTAGGTTAGGTGTTTATATTACTTCTTGCTAGTTATAAAAAAAATTGATATATGTATATGATAATTTTTTAACATTTCCAGGATAAATTATATATTCTTTGGCTTATTGCTTACCTAATGAGCTATTAGCGTAACAGGGCCATCATGGTCCTTTTGAGTTGTTTTCTTGTTTGTTTGATGGGTTTTTTCCATCCATTTGACCACATGTATACATAAATTATGGAGATTTTATCATATATTGAGTTTTCGTGACTGAGGTTTCCAGCAGTTGATTGAGGCAATTATCTGTTGAAGAAATCTCTTCTTCACTATTTCACACTAGATGTTAAAACAGAAAAAAACACTGTATCGAAAGCTTAATTTATGAATTGTAAAACATTTAAACATCAATGCAACTACAGCTGACAACGTTCGAAAACATTGTAGCAATAAGAGAAAGTGTATCAAAATGCATCTGCATGCGGAAAAAGGGTTGAATAAATTTCATTAACCCTTCCCCACATACAGAAAATCTGCCGCAAATGACTTTAAAACCCATCTTGGAAAAAAATATGAAAATGTTTGGTAAATGAAAATTTAATAATTGAAAAGAGTTGAAAACATTTCTTTATTTTTTCAAAATGGTTTCAAAAGTCATCTGCTACAGATGCGTCAAAGTGTGTATGTAAGGGTTAACCCTTTCTCTCATATAGATGCTTTCTGACGCCTCTGCAGCAGACAGCCTTTTGAAAACATAGTGACAAAAGAAGAAATTGCACAGAACGTGCAATTTCTCCTTTTGCCACAATGTTTTCCACTTTTTGTCATAGGTTATCCATTCAATTATGGAGATTTTCTATGTTTTGACAAAATACGTTCAAAGTGGTCTGCTGCAGAATTGTCGTATGAGGGAAAGGGTTAAAGTCGATGTGTAAATGTCTAACAATTCATAAAGCAAGCAGATGTGTCAAAATGCATCAGTAGGTGGGAAAGGGTTAACCTTTACCCTGAGATAAGTGAATTTATGATGAAGCAGACAACATTTGAAAATATTGTGGAGATTTGAGAAAAATTGGACATTTGAAAATATTGTGGGGATTTGAGAAAAACTGCTCATGATGAGCAATTTAACCTTTCCCTTCACTCTATCTTCAATTCTTAATCAAAACAATGGTCCACATATTAAGATCAAACATTTTTTATCGAAGAAATATTTCAGAGAAAAGGGTTGTAGATCATTACCAGAAGTTTCAACAAAGTTATAACTAAACCCTTTCCCAAATACAGCAAATCTGCAGCAGACAAATTTGAAAAATGCTAGACAAAAATATAGAAACTCTAAAAATGAAAGAATAGTTATTATTGAATAAAGTTGAAAGCATTGTGGCCAAAGGATAAATTGCTCATCATGAGCAATTTCTCTTTCGACCACAATGTTTTTAAAAGTCTTCTGCTGCACAGGCATCAGAAAGTGCCTGTATGTTTGGAAGCGGGTTAAACATGAAGATTAACTGATCGTTACTTCCGTTTTAGATCAAGTTCAAAGAAACGAATATTATAGGTACTAGTTCTATATTGTTCTTAGCAATAGTAAAGCAAACTGGAAGTAACAGTGTCAAAATGTAGTTAACCCATACAGCTTACCCTCATTTAACCCCTTTCCCACATACAACAAATCTGCAGCAGACGACTTTGAAATCTATTTTGGCAAAAATTGGAAATATAAGTAAATGTTAAATTATTGAATAGAGTTGAACACATGATAAGCAATATCTCCTTTTGTTACAATGTTTTCACAAATAGTCTGCTGCAGAGGCGTTACAAAGTGTCCGTATGTTGGAAAGGGTTAAATAAGTTCAAATTCGCTCTTACAGACAACTTTGAAATCAATGTGGGGGAAAAATATACATTTTTAGCTCTGAACACATAGTGGTCGGGGTGAGTTATTGTGATCACACACCATCAGTTGTCGAGTGTCCGTCCTCCATTCAAATATACTTCTCTGTGATTACACATCATCAGTTGTTGAGTGTCAGTCATCCATTCAATTATACTTCTCTGTGATCACACACCATCAGTTGTCGAGTGTCTGTCGTCCATTCAAATATACTTCTCCGTGATCACACACCATCAGTTGTCAAGTGTCCATCGTCCATTCAAATATACTTCTCTGTGATCACACACTATCAGTTGTCGATTGTCCATCATCCATTAAAATATACTTCTCCGTGATCACACACCATCAGTTGTTGAGTGTCCGTCGTCCATTCAAATATACTTCTCTGTGATCACACATCATCAATTGTCGAGTGTCCATCGTCCATTCAAATATACTTCTCTGTGATCACACACCATCAGTTGTTGAGTGTCCGTCGTCCATTCAAATATACTTCTCTGTGATCACACACCATCAATTGTCGAGTGTCCATCATCCATTCAAATATACTTCTCTGTGATCACACACCATCAGTTGTCGATTGTCCATCATCCATTCAAATATACTTCTCCGTGATCACACACCATCAGTTGTTGAGTGTCCGTCGTCCATTCAAATATACTTCTCTGTGATCACACATCATCAATTGTCAATTGTCTGTCATCCATTCAAATATACTTCTCTGTGATCACACACCATCAGTTGTTGAGTGTCCGTCGTCCATTCAAATATACTTCTCTGTGATCACACATCATCAATTGTCAATTGTCTGTCGTCCATTCAAATATACTTCTCTGTGATCACACACCATCAATTGTCGAGTGTCCATCGTCCATTCAAATATACTTCTCTGAAACTACTGGTTCCTTTTCAAAATCATTTCACAAAAATATTTTCCTAGATGCCAGTCATCATCAACTGTTCAATCCATTTTGCTCCTCTGCAAGCGCTGGCCACAAGAGCTTAAAATAGAAAAGTCTTTGAAGGTATCGTCCAAAACCTACGACCCAATTTCAAAATAATTTCGCACAAATGTGCCTGATTAGGCTTCTATCAAACATACTGGCCCAATTTCAAAATAATTTTACTAAAATGATCCTTAACCCTTTCCCACATACAACAAATCTACATCAAGATGAGCAATTTCTCCTTTTGCCACAATGTTTTCAACTCTATTTACTACTAAAACTCATTTATTGAGATTGTTCATGTTTTTGTCAATAAGTTTTGAACGTCTTCTGCTGCAGAATTTTCCGACGTGGGAAAGGGTTAACCCTTTTCCTCATACGACAATTCTGCAGCAGACGACTTTGAACATATTTTGTCAAAAAATGGAAAATCTCTATAATTGAATGGATAACCTATGACTAAAAGTGGAATACATTGTGGCAAAAGGAGAAATTGCACGTTTTGTGCAATTTCTTCTTTTGATACTATGTTTTCAAAAAGCTGTCTGCTGCAGAGGCATCAGAAAGCGTCTATATGAGGGAAAGGGTTAAAAGTATGGTGTTTCAGGTGAGCGGTATAGGACAATATTTGTCTTCTTGTTTTCTCATGAGGAGAAATGTCTCCTTTGCCCAAAATAAAATGAATACTTTCCTTCAATGTGTCAAGTTGTTACTCTCTTTTGATATTTACCTTTTCTAACATGAACAAATCTGCAACAGAAGACTATTAAAGAATCTACGCAAATATATGAAACATTATGTTTAACCCTTTCCCTCATATGACAATTCTGCAGCATTTGACGACTTTGAACATATTTTGTCAAAAAGTAGAAAATCTCTATATTTGAATAGATAACCTATGACTTAAAGTGGAAAACATTGTGGCAAAAGGAGAAATTGCACGTTTTGTGCATTTTCTTCTTTTGTCACTATGTTTTCAAATACCCGCCTGCTGCAGAGGCGTCAGAAAGCCTCTATATGAGGGAAAGGGTTAACTGAAGGTAGAATTATTGAAAAGAGTTGAAAAACATTGTGGCAATAGAAGAGATTGCTCATAAAAAGAGCAAGTCTTCTTTTCCAACTGTGTTTTCAAAAGACGTCTTGCATGAAGGAAAGGGTGTTTGTTTTCAACTGAGTTCAGTTTGGAAGTCTAAGAAAGTAATGTCTGGTCCCATATCATATTAGTAATTTCACAAGCGTTGTAGCTCTTCACCGCTTTTCTCATTTTCGTAACCCATGTCCTTAACCCTTTCCCTCATACAACAATTCTGCAGCAGACGACTTTGAACATATTTTGTCAAACAATAGAAAATCTCTATAATTGAATGGATAACCTATGACTTAAAGAAGAAAACATTGAGGCAATAGGAGAAATTGCTTGTTTTGAGCAATTTCTTCTTTTGTCACTGTTTTCAAAATACTGTCTGCTGCAGACGTGTCAGAAAGCGTCTATATGAGGGAAAGGGTTAAAAGCTATTTTTATACACTGCATATCAAGTTCTTGACAGTTTTCTTAGAAAACACTTTTGATGCGTCTACAGCACACAGTTTCTCAATGAAGGTGGATGATTTGGGATGAATTAAAGGCAAACAGATTAATCATGACAAGCATATTAATTTGTACCATTGGTTACCATTGAGTATGAGATTCATACTTACTATTAAAAAGTTGAAGAAAAAAAGCATTCACTGAAGATTTGAAATATGCCCTTCCTTGATAATGATGACCTTAGATACCTCTGCAGTACACTTTTGAACATTGCTGAAACAGAAGGAAATGTTTCAAAATGATCTGAAGAAACACTTCATACTATGGAAGGGTCACACATCAGAATAAAGGTCGCGTCACTGTGACCTTGACTTTAATGAAGAGAAGAAAAAGCCATGTTTCATAAACTACAAAACCTACATACATGTATACACAAATTAGGTATGCACGTACAGCAATGGAATATGTTGTGGTGCGTACTGAAATAATTCAGTGACCTTGACCTTTGACAAACATCCCCTGGTGGAGGATTGGATTGTTTGAAATAATTTTGCTTATTTATTTATTTTATCATTTTCTCCATTCCCAAGTAAGTGGGAGATCTACCACCTGCTATGCTTTGTAGACGAAGCTTTTACCTGACTAACATTTATGATTTGTTTTTCTCTGAACCCTTTCCCTCATATAGACGCTTTCTGACGCCTCTGCAGCAGACGGCTTTTTGAAAACATAGTGACAAAAGAAGAAATTGCACAAAACGTGCAATTTCTCCTTTTGCCACAATGTTTTCCATTTGTTGTCATAGGTTATCCATTCAGTTATGGAGATTTTCTATGTTTTGACAGAATACGTTCAAAGTCGTCTGCTGCAGAATTGTCGTATGAGGCAAAGGGTTAAAGCTTAACATATACCAGATTTGCCATTTTTCCCACTTTTGTAAATTGAAAACAGTCCGCAAATAGAGACAATAGAAAAAAAAAGCAATTACTCATTGAATAACCTCTTTCCCCCCACAATATATATTTGTATCTATGGCGGATAGTAATAATAATCTATATTAGAGAAAAAATTAATCCACCTTTCCGACCTATACTAATCTAAAAAATAAAGCACACCACTTTGAAAACTTCAAGGCAAAAATATTGAAAATCCCCAAAATCAAAGTCAAATTATTGAATTGAAAAACATTGTGGCAAATGGAGAAATTGCTTATGAGCAATTTCTCCTTTTGCCACTATATATCTTTTCAAAAGTATTTTGCTTCAGTTTCGTCAAAATGCATCTGCAGGAGGGAAAAAGGTTAAAAGATAAGTAATCGGGTAACCAGTCACTGATTACATTGTATCATTAGTGTAATTCTTGTTTGTAGTTTCTTCTATTGTAATTCTAGCTCCGTGATAATGAATATTAGAAATATGTTAGTTAATTGATTTCATGAATGTCCTTTTTCGACAATAACCATGTAGCTCAATCTCATTTACCGGTAACCCTTTCCCTCATATAAACGCTTTCGGACGCCTCTGCAGCAGACAGCTTTTTGAAAACATAGGGACAAAAGAAGAAATTGCACAAAACGTGCAATTTCTCCTTTTGCCACAATGTTTTCCACTTTTAGTCATAGGTTATTCATTCAATTATGGAGATTTTCTATATTTTGACAAAATGCGTTCAAAGTCGTCTGCTGCAGAATTGTCGTATGAGGGAAAGGGTTAAACCAGACCTAAACTTCGTTAGCTGGTATATAGATCTAATGACTGCCCCATACATGTCGTCTCATATTGACCTTTAACCCTTTCCCTTAGATAGATGCTTTCTTACGCCTCTGCAGCGGACAGCTTTTTGAAAACATAATGACAAAGAAGAAATTGCACAAAACGTGCAATTTCTCATTTTGTCACAGGTTATCCATTTAATTATAGAGATTTTCTATTTTTTGACAAAATACGTTCAAAGTCGTCTGCTGCAGAATTGTCGTATGAGGGAAAGGGTTAATTGCCTTATTAAAATAAATTGTCGCTTACCAAATCATTCGGCATAAAACAGGTAAGATAACCAATTTAAATAAACTATATGGAGAAGCAGTGATTGTTGAGTGCTCCGAGTGTTTATCACGGGCGTTTGCATGCTTACCAACCTTTTCTCATCCTCAAGGGGGAGTTTCATGATCTCAAAGTGGAAGTTTGGGGGTTTGAAGTGGGAGATTTTCTTCGCGATGATTGATAAATCAATTGTTTGGGGTTTTAGACAGCTTTCAAGAATTGTTCAGCTATATCATAGTTATTCCTGGGTAAGTAACCAGTACTACTGGTCCATGGCCTACATTTTAATTAGACAAAAATTTTGAATGAAAAACTGGGTACCAATGGAAGCTTTTGTTAATCTAATGACACAGGGACAATCAATTATTGTTTTGAACTTGTCAAAAGAAAAGGCCCTTGAATCAGTAACAATATGGTAGAAAAAATTGTTGTAGTAATTTTCAGGAACACAATAAAACTGAGAATGGTCCTTAATGTAAATTGCTTCTCACTGGATGTTCCTAATCCTTTCCCACATGCAGACACTTTTTGACACATGTGCAGCAGACAACTTTTGCAGAGATTGTTCAACTCTTTTAAATATTCATACTTTGGTTTATAGAGTTTTTACATGTTTTTGCCTAGATGTTTTTAAAGTCGTCTGCTGCAGATTTCTTGTATGTGGGTAAAAGATCAATAAAGTGCAGTCAAATTTGTTATACATGTATAGTTAATTTTATGGGATAACAAGCTATGTAATAGATAGTACAAGACAGACCATCATGATATTGAAAAATACAATATCAGAATGTCGGGGCTAAAGCTCGAGTTCTCATGGAAAAATCACAATTATTTCCAGAAGTATTAACCCTTTCCCTCATACGACAATTCTGCAGCAGACGACTTTGAACATTTTTTGTCAAAAAATGGAAAATCTCTATAATTGAATGGATAACCTATGACTAAAAGTGGAAAACAAAGGTGGCAAAAGGAGAAATTGCTCGTTTTGAGCAATTTCTTGTTTTGTCACTATGTATTCAAAAAGCTGTCTGCTGCAGAGGCGTCAGAAAGGGTTAAACATATGGTGCAGATCTTCCGTGGTAAAGGACTGTTTAAATGTTTAATCATGTGCTGATCAAAAGTTATTCCTTTTCCCACATGCAAAATTTACTTTGCCACAACTGCAGCAAAGGTCTTTTGATGAGAAATCTCTCCTGATGCCTCAATGTTTCAACTCTATTAAAAAATTGTTAAAAAATAGATTTTCCATGTTTAAATAGTTCTCTGCTGCAGATTTGTCGTCTGTGGGAATGGGTTAAATTTTATTGGATACTTTAAAATTTACTTTGACTTTGACCTTTCTTCAACACACTAGAAATGTTTGGAAATTTTGAGTGGGTATGTATATATATGCACTTTGTAAGTGTATGTGTGTGTACACTGTACTGCCAGTCAAATTTGAATTATGGTCACACTATTCCTTTCTCACCTGCAGACGCATTTTGACGCAATAGCAGCAGACAGCTTATGAAAACATTGTGGCCAAAGGTGAAATTGCTCATGCTGAGCAATTTCTCCTTTGGCCACAATGTTTTTTAACTTTATTTAACAATTCAGCGATCTTTTATGGAGCTTTTTCAGGTTTTTGTCACTATGTTTTCAAAGTCGTCTGCTGCTGATTTGTTGTATGTGGGAAAGGGTTGATGCATCTGCATCAGAAGACTTATGAAAACATTGATAAGGAGCAATTTCTCCTTTTGCTACAAGATTTTACTCTATTTAGTAATTTTTCATTTCATATACAGAGCATTGCAATATTTTTACCTAGATGTTTTCAAATGAATTGCCGGAGATTTTGTACATACTTGGGAAAGGGAAAAGCAATGTCTTTTTATCAATTGCATGCAGTTTTCATTGAATCTTTTTAAAAGTCACACATTTTATTTATTTTGATGAGTGTTTAAAGTAATATAAGGTGCATAGTTCATACACTTGACCCTTTAATTGCCACCTGCAGATGCATCTACAGCAGAACTGATGAGCAATTTCTTAATTAGCCACAATGTTTACAATTCTAATCTATAATTATACTGTCATTTTTATCGAGTTTCTATATTTTTGCATTGATATTTTCAAGGTCGTTTACTGCTGATTTTTTGTATCTGGGAAAGAGTTAAAACATGCAGAAAATGGGATTATATAATTTTGATATAGATTTGGAAAACACTGCTGGAAAAAGAAAATACTTGTTTGATACAATATATTTTATAAAACTTGTCCAATGCAAAGGATTTAAAGGTCATCTGTATTATGGAAGAGGCTAACACTTAATTTCACACATCTAACCTCCGAACAGGAGAGCTATGCTATTCTGTGGCAGCTTTTGTGTAACGAAATAGGAGAATAATTTTATTTATGTTCTTTCTGTTAGATTCATTTCGTTCATTTTATTAGCTCATCTGTCTTTTTAGCTCACCTAAGCACGAAGTGCAAGGTGAGCTTTTGTGATCACTCAACGTCCGGCGTCGTCGTCTGCGTCGTCGTCGTCGGCGTCTGTTAACAATTTCCTACAAATGACTTCTTCTACTAAACCAATGAACAGATTTCAAAATAACTTCACACGAATGGTCCTTAGGTAGTCCTCTTTCAAAGTTGTTTAAAGAAATTAATTCCAAGTAGAACTTTGGTTGCTGCGGCATCAGCAAAGGGGAAAATTGCCAAATCTTAAAAAATCTTCTTGTCCAAAAGTGCTGGCCCGATTTGAAAATTATTTTGCACAAATGTTCCTTGGGGTACCCTCTACCAAGATTGTTCAAATATTTCCGATCCGTTGAAAAACATGGCCGCCAGGGGGCGGAGCCTGTTTTCCTTATATGTGCATTGTTAAAGCTTTGAAAAATCTTCTTGTCCAAAAGTACTGGGCCGATTTGAAAATAATTTTGCACACATTTTCCTTGGTGCACCCTTTACCAAGATTGTTCAAATACTTTTGATCCGTTGAAAAACATGGCCGCCAGGGGGCGGAGCTTGTTTTCCTTATATGTGCATTGTTAAAACTTTAAAAATCTTCTTGTCCAAAAGTACTGGCCCAATTTGAAAATTATTTTGCACAAATGTTCCTTAGGGCACCCTTTACCAAGATTGTTCAAATATTTCCGATCCGTTAAAAAGCATGGCCGCCAGGGGGCGGAGCTAGTTTTCCTTATATGTGCATTGTTAAAACTTTAAAAATCTTCTTGTCCAAAAGAACTGGCCCGATTTAAAAATTATTTTGCACAAATGTTCCTTGGGGCACCCTTTACCAAGATTGTACAAATATTTCCAATCCGCTGAAAAACATGGCGGAGCTTGTTTTCCTTATATGTGCATTGTTAAAACTTTAAAAATCTTCTTGTCCAAAAGTACTGGCCCGATTTAAAAATTATTTTGCACAAATGTTCCTTGGGGCACCCTTTACCAAGATTGTTTAAATATTTTTGATCCGTTGAAAAACATGGCCGCCAGGGGGTGGAGCTTGTTTTCCTTATATGTGCATTGTTAAAACTTTAAAAATCTTCTTGTCCAAAAGTATTGGCCTAAAAAGAGTAAAAACTTTGAAAACTATTGAAGTTCTATTAAATTAGGTGAGCGATATAGGGCCATCATGGCCCTCTTGTTATTGAGATACCTTTGTCGTCACAAAACTTTAATCTTACCTCTCAACTGAACAGTTCTACATTTTCTATTGAAACTTTGTACACATGTTCCTAGGAATAATATGCATGTCTATACCAAGTCACATAACTCTTGCTGTAATAATAAATCATTTATCATAATGCCCCTTTTTGATGATGTTTGCTCCGCGGCGCTCTTGTTATATACCTGCACATTTTCCGGCACAACTACATGCAGATTGTTACACGCAAATACAACACTGATTAGAATTACGTATTTTGAAAAATGATTTCAAGTGATGACTTACCTTTCATAAATTTTATTTCACTTTTGAAAACATGTAAATTTGTAGTCTTTTTTTCTGTTTAAACTCTTTCCCACATACACATAAATCTGCAGCAGATGCCTTTGAAAACATGCCGTAATAAATGAGGATAAACTATATAAAGGGAAGTGTAATTATTAAATGGGGTTGAAAACATTGTGGCAAATGGAGAAATTGCTCATTTTGAAAAAGTCGTCTGCTGCAGAGGCGTCAATATGTGGGAAAGGGTTAAATGTTTTAATAGGTATATAAATAAAAGGAAAATTATGTTGCAGTAGCGAAAGACAGCTTCGTATTTTTAACTCATAGCGTGGGAAAATTAGCATCTCACTCGGCCTTCGGTCTCGAAATATATAAATCTTCCCATGCTCCACGTAGTACAATACAAACCAACATATCGTTTCTGCAACATACTATTTATTCTCTATAAGAAGGAACAAAAAGCTTTTTTCATCACTTTGGTGTTGGTGGAATTGCAATAAATCCACATACAACAAATCTGCAGCAGATGACTTTGGAAATATCTAGTCAAAATAAGGAAAACATCTATAAATGAAAGTATATTAATTGGATAGAGTTGAAAATATTGTGATAAATGGAGAAATTATTCATAACGGTTGTTTGACATGAGGCAGGAGAAAGAGACTGCATGTTGGATAGGGTTTTTTCAAGCTGTAAATTACATTACAAATGGTAAATCTGAAAACACTGTTGTTATTACACTAACGATGGTCCATTTTCAAGTAATAAAAAAAAAAATATCAAGATTTGAGTCAAGATGTCATTGGATTTTCCCTTAATTAAACTTTTCCCTGATACAGACCAATTTTGATGCCTCTACAGCAGACAAATTAAAAAATATCATAGTAAATGGAGGAATTACTTCAATTCTTACATTTCCCACAATGTTTCAACTCTGTATGATAGTGATACATGTACTTCCAATTTATCTTTTCTCATAGGAATCCGCCGTGGCCGAGTGCTTAGCATCGGGGATCTGGAACTGGTCGTACCAGATTCGAAACCCCCATCACGGTGCGATGGTCATGGTAGATTGCAAGACACTTTTCTTAGCTTAGAACTTGTCTGTTTATCTAGGGATCATGATTAAGTGAACTGTTGCCGTGATAGAACTGAAATAATGTGGAAAACGTAAAATCCCAATTATCCTTTTCTCATAAAAATTTCAAACGAGACGACTTAAAAAAAATCAACCTTAAAAGTTGTTTTCAAAAACTCACTGTGCTTTAGTTGAGTGTTCATTATTAGATTATCACTTGTATACAGTATTATATGGACCACCTCACTAGAAAATAGATCTTGGCAGTCATTTCGAGATCTGTGTAGATTCAGACTTGCCTGTACGAATACACTTTCTGATCAGAACTCTACATTTATTTTGTAGTTGAATCATTTGGAAAAATTGTGAGAAAAGAAAGAGGAATTGCTCGTAACGAGCAGAGCAGTTTCTTTTTTTGCCACTATGTTTTCAACACTGTTGTATAATAATAAATCTCTTAAATTTGGATTTTTTTCATTCTTTTTCCAAGATGTTTTCAAAGCCCTCCGCTGAAGATTTGTTGTAAGTGGGAAATGGATAATGTACTGAGGTTGGTTTTCCTCGAACCAATCACACGGCAACACCAATGTAAGCCAGATCAACCTTCATGGGCTTCATCTGAATCTTCATCATAATTTATTTGCCAGAGCAACACGAAAGGTGTCAAGAAAATGATTACAAACATTTGTACTCCCATATGGATGAGATTGCATGAATATTCAGGTTGAACTTAATCTACACTTGAAGTGAAGACACTTAAACGTTTGTTATTAGCTCGACTTTTGAAAAAAACGAGAGCAATATTGTCATGACCCTGGCGTTGTCGTCCTGTAAAGGTTTTTTGTTCAGCTCAGCTTTTTTTTCTGTTTTCTATCAGTCAGGCATCTGTGCCGTACCCGGTGCTCTTGTTTTAGAGTACATTTATAATGAGCCATGCTTCACATCGAAAGGAGGGTTTGGGCCTTTAATGAAGGCTTGTTGGCAAGCCAGTGCTTTCCATATACAAATGAATTTACGATTAATCCTTTCCCACATACACAGTCTCCAGCAGACGACTTTGAACATATTCTGTCAAAAAATGGAAAATCTCTATAATTGAATGGATAACCTATGACTAAAAGTGGAAAACATTGTGTCAAAAGGAGATTTTGCTCGTTTTGAGCAATTTCTTATTTTGTCACTATGTTTTCAAAAAGCCGTCTGCTGCAGAGGTGTCAAAAAGCATCTAGATGAGGGAAAGGGTTAAAAGCATCTTTGCAAACATATATAAAATTTCAGTAAATGAAAGTATAATTATTGAATAGAGTTGAAAACACTGCAGCAAAAGGATTATTATGAGCAATTTCTCCTTTTGCCACAATGTTTTCATAAATTTTCTGCTGCAGAGGCTTTAAAAATTAAGTGTCTGTATGAGGAATTTGGTTAACAGTTTTGCAGAGTTGAAGCTTTTACACTCATCAAAACTATAGACATCTGTAAACGGAGACGAAAAACATGACATTTTATACGGAACTGAAAACATTGGGCGAAATAGGAGAATGATTGACTGATAGGGGAACAGTGCAGAGCCAGATACCTCTGCAAATGCACATGCTGATCTGGATCTTCACTGGTTGCAATTCCCCAAAGCATCACTCAAGAAATATTATATAAGGAATTGTGTTGGAATAATTTGCTGGTTGTGGTGGCTGTATTTGGCTTAAAGTTGTGTACACATAGAGGTCCAGATAAGGAGGGTTTGCAGCTCTTTTTCCCACAATATCTGTCTTATCATCCAACAAAGCCCTATGATATGGGTGCTCACTACTCAGAGTACCCACAACTTAGGATTAGAAGGTCAAATAAGGATTTTAGAACATGCAAGACGCCCTTTATCTTGAACTCTGTACTCCGTTTAACCCTTTCCCGCAGAAGATTTAGAAAATATATAGGAAAAAAATACTGAGTAACTACTTCAATCGAAATCAGAAATGGCTCATAATGAGCAATTTCTCTTTTCGCCACTATTATTTAACCCTTTCCCACATAGAACAATTCTGCAGCAGACGACTTTGAACAAACTTTGTCAAAATATGGAAAATCTCCATAATTGAATGGATAACCTATGACTAAAAGTGGAAAACATTGTGACGAAAGGAGAAATTGCACGTTTTGTGCAATTTCTTCTTTTGTTACTATGTTTTCAAAAAGCCGTCTGCTGCAGAGGCGTCAGAAAGCGTCTATATGAGGGAAAGGGTTAAACCCCATTTACATGACTGTGGGAAAGGGTTAATAATATGACCCACTACTCCTTAGGGATAATTTATTTGTGACATTGGTAAACATTAAACAATGAATAAAGCTGCAATTATTCAAAGTTGTTGAAAAAAATGGCAAAAGGAGAAAATGCTCAACTATATATATGAGCAAATTCTTTTTTTGTCACAATGCTTTCAAAAGTCATCTGCTGCAGATGTGTCAAAAGTTGGAAAGAGTTAAAAGAATTTGATATTCAAATAATCTCTATGAAATTTGACAATCGCCGTTTAACCCTTTCCCTCATATAGACGATTTCTGACGCCTCTGCAGCAGACGGCTTTTTAAAAACATAGTGACAAAAGAAGAAATTGCACAAAACGTGCAATTTCTCCTTTTGCCACAACGTTTTCCACTCTTTGTCATAGGTTATCCATTCAATTATGGAGATTTTCTATTTTTTGACAAAATACGTTCAAAGTCGTCTGCTGCAGAATTGTCGTATGAGGGAAAGGGATAACCTAAGCAGTTGTGGGTCTATGCTCTCTCACGATGTGTTGTTTTTTGTGTTTTATCTGCTCTTAATAGGTTGAGTCGCAGCAATACATACCACTATTCATCGGCAAGGAAGGAAAAACGGGCTTTTTCTGGTGTATCATGTATGTCGGCTTGGCAGTGACTTCCATGTTCATCGTTTTTCGTGATTTATAACCCTTACCTTATATATGACAAATCTGCTTCAGATGACTATGAAAATATTCTGACAAAAACCTGTCTAAATATAAGTTAAATCATTGAATAGAATTGAATACATGGTGCCAAAGGCAGAAATTGCCCAATATGAGCAATTTTCGACTTTTGCTGCAATGTTTCAAAAGTCGTCTGCTTCAGATGCGTCCCCATGTTTGAATGGGTTAAAAGCTTTATCTCCATAAAATATCTAGAATGCATGTCATTAATTAAAAAGATAGGGTGTATTTATTAATTAAACTAAATGTAATCCACTATAAAAAGCATGAAAAATGCAGCATGCACCTTTTTAGAAGTAAATAGATGACACTATATTCTAACAGGAATATCAATTCAATGAAATTGTGAAAGCAAAATACATGAAGCAAATAAGTTACGAGTGGTTTCTGCCTTTGGGATTTTTCAACATAAACGACATGAGTACTGGTTATGTCTCCAGGAAGCAGACATCGAGCTTTATTTATATAAGCTTAAAGCTTGCTCTGCAGTCAATGTAAAATAAATAAGTTTAAACTAAATAAGTTACCTAATTGTGACGATTTTGCAAAGCAGAACTCATAAGATAGGTTTCTTCAAGTTGTTGATAAGAAGGAGTAAACTAGTCTTCGACTCATCATCTCCCATATTTCTGAACCAAACTTTGTTGTTTTTGTTCTCCCTTTCACACAAGCAGACCCATTTCGTCCCATCTGCAGCAGATGACTTTTGAGAACGTTTCGGCCAAAAATGTAGAAAAACTTGGCAAACATGTTCCTAGGAACAATACGCATGTCAATACCAAGTCACATAACTCTGGCTTTAAGAATTATTTAGTTATGCCCCTTTTTCGACTAGGAAAAGAACGGACAAGCGTTGGCGTTCACTCCACGGCGCTCTTGTCTAGTCCTCTGAGGAGCTTGTTTGAAGTATTGGTACAAGAGAGCCAGCGGACCCATCGAGGGATGGGTGGGCTTCTCACCCTGATATAACCCAATATGGCATTAATCTCAGAACAGTTCAACTCATTCTCTAGACCACTGAGTAGGAAAAACAATGTGTTACCAAATTTTGTTAAAAAATGACATTAACCCTTTTCCACATGCAGACACATTTTGATGCCTCTACAGCAGACGACTTGATAAAATATTGTGGCAAAAGAAGAAATTGTTTCTGGTGAGCAATTTCTGCTTTTGCCACAATATTTTCAACTCTATTATTAAATTAAACCATACAACTCTATTATTAAATTAAACCATACAACTCTATTATTAAATTAAACCATACATATAGAGATCTTCCATGTCCCCCGATAGTTGCTTAGTTATGTGGGAAAGGGGGTAAAAGGTCAATCAATTTCATTTTTCATGCAAATCTTGACATTTCCAAGACAATTTTTATGGAGACAAAGTTTTTTGTTGGTAGAATAACCCTTAGCTGAAATAATAATGTATAATCTGTGATCAGTCAATGAGTCATGCTGTGTAACCATTGTCATATGATTTCCAACAATGAACTGAAAATCATATTTGAAGGCAACCAGCTGCCTTTGAAGAAAGCACAAGTATAAGGGTTTTAACCCATTCCCACCTGCAGACGTATTTTGACGCAATAGCAGCAGACGACTTTTTGAAAACATTATGGCCAAAGGTGAAATTGCTCATGGTGAGCAATTTCTCCTTTGGCCACAATGTTTTCAACTTTATTTAACAATTAAGCTTTCTTTTCTGGAAATTTTTGTCACCATGTTTTCAAAATGTCTGCTGTAGACTTGTTGCATGTGGGAAAGGGGGGTTAAACCTTTCCCAAATACAACAAATCTGCTGCAGATGACTCAAATAATCTGGAGAAAATGTGGATAATCACTTTATGTATAAAAAAATAGTTTTAGAATAAAGTTGAAAACATTAAGGCAAAAGTTGTCTGCTGCAGAGGCATAAGAAAACGTGTGTATGAGGGAAAGGGTTAAAGTAGTTCAAAAACATCAAAAACAGTTTCATCCGGGAAAGTGGATCATTGTTTTAACATAAATTTGCATGTCATTATGTTTGTCTGTTTTTGTTATTGAATGTGCATGTCTGCATGTGGACGCATGGCGCTTTCAGAACAATCATAATTTGCTTTTGTAGTGTTTAGGGCAATTCTCAGACAATATTTAATATCTGCAAAAATGTGACTGTATAAATTGGATGCATTGTGTAGACAATTGTTGGTAAATTAAAAAAAGAAAATGAATTTTTCTCATATTCACAAAATATTATCAAAATCATAATTTCAATTTTTAGCTCTACTGGCCAAAGGCCAGAAGAGCTTATGCCGTGGTGTGGTGTCCGTCGTCTGTGCGTCCGTAAACAATTGCTTCTGAACGCGATACAGTCTTCAGTTTTGATTGTATCTCAATTAAACTTATACAGTAGTTAGATATCCATGAGAGCTCGGTTCCTTTCGCAAACCAGCCAGATCCGCCCATGCAAGACTGGATTATGGCCCTTGAAATTGTCAAAATTGCTATAAAAGACCTTGTGAACACAATAGAGGCTCCATTTACTATCAGATCTTCACCAAACTTACACAGTAGTTAGGTATCCATGAGAGCTTGGTCCCTTTTTCAAACCAGCCAGATCCGGCCATGCAAGACTGGATTATGGCCCTTGAAATTGTCAAAATTGCTATAATACAGCTTGTGAACGCGATACAGTCTTCAGTTTTGATTGTATCTCAATCAAACTTATACAGTAGTTAAATGTCCATGAAAGCTCCGTTCCTTTTGCCAGATCCGCCCATGCAAGACTGGATTATGGCCCTTGAAATTGTCAAAATTGCTATAATAGAGCTTGTGAACACAATAGAGGCTCCATTTACTCTCTGATCTTCACCAAACTTACACTTTAGTTAGGTATCTATGAGAGCTTGGTTCCTTTTGCGAACCAGCCATGCAAGACTGGATTATGGCCCTTGAAATTGTCAAAATTGCTATAATACAGCTTGTGAACGCGATAAAGTCTTCAGTTTTGATTGTATCTCCATCAAACTTATACAGTAGTTAGATACCCATGAGAGCTCATTTCATTTCGCAAACCAGCTAGATCCGCCTATGCAAGACTGGATTATGGCCCTTGAAATTGTCAAAATTGCTATAATACAGCTTGTGAACACAATAGAGCCTCCATTTACTATCCGATCTTCACCAAACTTAGATAGTAGTTAAATATTGATGAGAGCTCGGTTCCTTTCGCAAACCAGCCAGATCCGCCCATGCAGACTGGATTATGGCCCTTGAAATTGTCAAAATTGATATAAAACAGCTTATGAACACAATAGAGACTCCATTTACTATCCGATCTTCACCATACATACATGCTCTGGATTGTAAATGACCAAAGAACCATCCCAGTAGAGCATAGGCCCTCATGGGCCTCTTGTTCTGACATGTGTTCAAAGCAGACAACACTTAATTAAATATTCACCATGTAAAGGGTTCACAAATTCTTTTTTACTTGGAATCGGTAATCTTTGATAAATTCATAGATTTTTGTAGGTGAATAGTTTTAAAGTTTCTAATATTTTTATTCTTTTTAGCTCAAGTCAGTAATTGTGATCTCCCTATGTCCGGCGTGTGTCCGTCAACATATTCTCCTCAGTAACCAGTGCGTCAATTTGGATGAAACTTCACAGCAAGCATTCTCTCAATATACTCTCCAGAATTCCTTCCTGAAAACTTTAAAAATCTTCTTCTCCCAAAGTGTCTGGCCGATTTTCAAATAGTTTTGTAGAAATGTTCCTTGGGTGACCCTCTATCAGAGAGCATCAAGCTATGTTGATTGGTCAAAAAGCGTGGCTTCCAGGGGTGGGGCTTTTTTGCCTAATATGGCTATAGTTGAAACTTAAAAAATCTTCTCCTGAAAATGTAAGGCCAATTTTGTAGAAATGTTTTTTTGGGTGACCCTCTATCAGATTCCTTCAAGCCATGTTGATTGGTCAAAAAACATGGCTGTCAGGGGGCGCGGCTTTTTTTGCCTTATATGGCTATGGTGGAAACTTAAAATATCTTCTCCTCAAAAGAGTAAGGCTGATTTTCAAATAATTTTGTAGAAATGTTCCTTGGGTGACCCTCCATCAGATTCATTCAAGCTATGTTGATTGGTCAAAAGCCTGGCCACCAGGGGGCTGAGCTTTTTTGCCTTATATGCATATAGTCAAAACTTTATAAAAAATCTTCAGGTGAGCAATTCAAGGGCCATCATGGCCTTCTTGTATAATATGCGGCCTCTGATGAATTTAGTGGCCGTTGATTGGTGCCTGCAAACAATGAAGTGTAACTCAGTTGAGCTTGTACATACAGTCTCACCAGTCTTAACCCCTCCCACATACAATAAATATGTAGCAGATGACTTTAAAATTATCTTAGCAAAATAATTATAAATTAAAGTTTAATTAAATATTGAATAAAGTTGAAAACTTTGTAGCGAAAGGAGAAATTACTCATTATTCAATTTCTTCTTTTGCAACATTTTACTTGCATGCTGTATAGTCCGAAATGTAACTTCGGACCATAATTTAGAGCTTCTATCCTATTGGTGTCCTATTAACCAAATCCTTTTTTGTGTTTCCACTTATATATTGGATCGAATACGAGCCCAAATAACCAGATAAGGCTCAAATGCAATTGTGTACTGGGTTAATACAATAACTTATATACAGTTGAAGGACAAAACCAAATTGAAAACTATGGTAGCAAATTTTATATATAATTTTTAGCTCTACTGGCCAAAGTCCAGAAGAGCTTATGTCGTGGTTTGGTGTCCGTCATCTGTGCGTCCGTAAACAATTGTTTGTGAACGTGATACAGTCCTCAGTTTTGATTGTATCTCAATCAAACTTATACAGTAGTTAGATATCCATGAGAACTCGGTTCCTTTCACAAACCAGCCAGATCCGGCCATGCAAGACTGGATTATGGCCCTTGAAATTGTCAAAATTGCTATAATAGAGCTTGTGAACACAATAGAGGCTGCGTTTACTATCTGATCTTCACCAAACTTAGATAGTAGTTAAATATTGATGAGAGCTCGGTTACTTTCGAAAACCAGCCAGATGTGCCCTTGCATGACTGGATTATGGCCCTTGAAATTGTCAAAATTGCTATATGACAGCTTGTGAACACAATAGAGCCTCCATTTACTATCCGATCTTCACCATACATACATGCTCTGGATTGAAAATGACCAAAAAACCATCCCAGTAGAGCATAGGCCCTCATGGGCCTCTGGTTTTAAAGATATGAAATAGTTTTGGGAACATTGCTTGTTAGGGGCAAATTTAGGAGACGACACCAAATTGAAAACAGTGGTTGCAAATTTGATAATTCTGTTATAAAGATAGGAAACAGTAGTGGGAACAATGCTTGTTTGCTGGTGAGCCATGATATAATTATTTTTGTATCCATTAATACAAGTTTACAAGTTTTACAAGTTTTATTGAGAAATACAGAAAAAACACAGCTTACATAATTATAATCTCTTTTTGATTACCTGGTATGTTCCAAATGGAAAGGTTTTATTACAAACTCTTACGTGATGTCTATATCATCTGCTTTTGTAGGTAGAACAATGGTTCCTATGTATTCAGGGGCTATAAAGATGTTAAATATGCTCTCTCTTGGAATGTATAAGCATGTACATGTATGTGCATGTAAAGTGGTTACTTTTCTATCAAATCATTTGGTAAATGAGTTAGGAATATAATTTAATTCTTTAAATGAGTTAAAAAGCACTGTTAGGAATAGAAATTAATTTGTATGTGCATGTAAAGTGGTTACTTTTCTATCAAATCATTTGGTAAATGAGTTAGGAATATAATTTAATTCTTTAAATGAGTTAAAAAGCACTGTTAGGAATAGAAATTAATTCTTTAAATAAGTATTAAAAAGCACCGAGTTGTGAACAGAAATTAATTCTTTGAATTAAGTTTTAAAGAGGACGACTCCCAAGGAACATTCCTGTGAAGTTTGGCTGCTATGGACCGAGTGACTTAAGATACGTTATTTATAGAACTTGTTTATGATGCTCAATGGACACAGGATGAATACATGACTCACCTTAACCCTTTCCCTCATACGACAATTCTGCAGCAGACGACTTTGAACATATTTTGTCAAAACATAGAAAATCTCTATAATTGAATGGATAACCTATGACTAAAAGTGGAAAACATTGTGGCAAAGGAGAAATTGCTCGTTTTGAGCAATTTCTTCTTTTGTCGCTGTTTTCAAAAAGCTGTCTGCTGCTCATTTTCGTGCAATGCTTTCAAAAATCATATGCTTCAGAGATGTCAAAAGCAGGATAAACATATTAGCAGTGCATGCATATATGGCATGGTAGTTGTATAATTGCAAGATGTAGATCAAGTTCAGATTTGGTTCGAGTCATTATTGTACCATGAACTTAACCTGTATCCTGCTGCTATATGTGACTTTAAAACAACAATTACAAAAAATGTAAAGGACAATCAACTTTTGATAGACTAGTTAATGAGCATGAAATAACTACTGCTTTTGCTACAATGTGTTTAACCCTTTCCCTCACATAGACGCTTTCTGACGCCTCTGCAGCAGACGGCTTTTTGAAAACAGTGACAAAAAAAGAAATTGCACAAAACGTGCAATTTCTCCTTTTGTCACAATGTTTTCCACTTTTTGTCATAAGTTATCCATTCAATTATAGAGATATTCTATTTTTTGACAAAATATGTTCAGACGTCTGCTCCAGAATTGTCTTATGAGGTAAAGGGTTAATAAACATGTTCAAACTAAACTAAAACTCATCTGCTACAGATGTGTCTGCATTTGGGAAGGGATTAAAGCCAGTTAAGTGAGCATGTTTCATAATAACTAATGCTGATTATGTAGCCAAATAAATTAATATGCATGCATGTTAAACAGAAATACAGGAGATTTTGCATGCAGCGTTTACTCAGGATCCCTTATGATTAAGAAATACCCCCCAACCCCATCATTCACATCTGAAACCTTTTACCACTTACAGGAACTTTGGTACATCTAATCAGACAAATTTGGAAACATTATGACAAATGAAAAAGTTTTTGTTTGGCCATAATGTTTTCAACCCTATTAAATAATTATACTTTCATTTACAGAGTTTTCAAAGTTGTCTGCTGCATATTTGTTGTATGTGGGAAAGGGTTAAAAACAATAGGTTTAGTTGAACCCATATCATCATTGAAAACTTTTAGACACAAAAGGAAAATTGGGAGAAAGAAGGTATTATATGTTACTCGAATTGATGTACTTCCGAACAAGAAGTACTTCCATGGAATCTTGTGACATTTTTTCAATTGCAAATAAAATATATAGAGCTTTTAAAAGTTTAATATTTTTTGATGAGTTTAGCAAAAACACATCTAGTCAAATTACTCACATAATGTATGCTGTATTTTAGATTATATAGTGTGTGTATAACTAACTATAGACTACTGTGAAAATAAGCAATTTAATAAATATCATTTATAAAGATTCCTATTTCAGGTGCTTTCACAGGGTTTTAAAAACCTATACCTAATACGACCACTTCGAGTTGTCTGCTTTGAAATTATTGTGAGGATAAAATGTACAATTCTTCAGCGATTTCTCTCTTTTCCACAATGTTTTACTTCCGTTTACACACAGTAGACTGTTTTCCAGATGGTTCAATTTTGTTTTCAACAATTTCAAAGCAGATAAAACCTAAAAATAGCATGATTGTAGGGAACATTAGTTATCATGGGTTTGTAGATTGTCTTATATGTATGCATGATTATTTATAGCTAACCCTTTTCCTCATACGGCAATTCTGCAGCAGACGACTTTGAACTTATTTTGTCAAAACATAAAAAATCTCTATAATTGAATGGATAACCTATGACTCAAAGTGGCAAAAGGAGAAATTGCACGTTTTGTGCAATTTCTTCTTTTGTCACTATGTTTTCAAAAAGACGTCTGCTGCAGAGGCGTCAGAAAGCGTTTATATGAGGGAAAGGGCTAAGCAATGGCGTTGTGTATTCACCTGACATAGTATTTGTTTTAATCCTGTTTCAAACATTCGTCCTTATATATTCAAGTGTAAATTAAAGAACATTTCATGAACTTTTCCAAGAAATGTTAATATTTTCAAGACCCCAAAAAATATGACAATGTTGATGAAATCATTTGAATTATGTGACAAACGAAGAAAATGCTCATCATACTTTTGTTTTCAACTTTATTTAATCAATGACATTTATTGAGAGTTTCCTTGTTTTTGGTAACATACTTTCAAAGTCGTCTGTGTTGTATGCTGGAATGGGTCTCTTCACTGCACATTCGCACAACCTATTGTACAAAGAAAATGCTACTAGGTGACACACCTTTTATCATTTGCCTCATATAACAAATCTGCAGCAGATGACATTGATAAAACATGCAAAGCGAAAAAATATCCATAAATGATACTTGAATTTTAAAAGTAAATGAAGACATTGTGGCTAAAGTACAACTATCTCATCTTGAACAATTTCTCCTTTTGCCAAATTGTTTTCTGCAGATTTGTCATAAAGCGTCTGTATGTAGAAAAGGGTTAACCAAGAACAGGATATGTCTTATTTCATTAAATTCAAATGTTTCTGAATCGGATGAAAAACATCTTTGCAAAAGGAGAATTTGCTCACATGATTTTTAAAAAAAAAATCTTCTGTTGAAGCCTCTAAATCAGTGCATGAGAAAGGGTGTATGTGGACCATATTTCACAAGAAGAAGACTCTAAAATGATATGATTCTCTTAAATTGTTATATTCACATTTCCTTGATGTTATACTCAATCAATGTTTGTCCCCCTCTTTTCAGAAATCGAAGATATGCACAGATCAGATCATCCTTGTCGTGAAGATGTCACCCAGTGTGTTGTTAACGATGTGTTTGTACTGTATTACATAAAGCTTTATCCAAATGTGAAAAATGTGCAGCAGACGACTTTAAAACGATCTCTATAAATGTAAGCAGGATACTTATCTAAAGGAGTTGAGGAAAATCCATTGCAGCAGAAGGAGAAAATTAATGGGTCGTTATGAATAACTCTTACATCTGCCTCAATATTTTCAAACATGCTGAAGCGTCTGTTGGAAGAGGTGATTATTAACCCATTCCCTCCTATAGACGCATTTTAACTCATCTGCAGCAGGCGACTTGTGAAAACATCGTGACAAAAGGAGAAATTGCTCAAAACAAGCAATTTATCCCTTTGCCACAATGCTTTTAACTTTTTAAAGTAATTATATGTACAATTATAGAGATTTTCCATATTTTTTAGTAGACATTTTCAAAGTTGTCTGCTGCAGATTTGCTGTAAGTGGGAAAAGGTTAATATCAAATGAGAGCTGAAACTGGCTTGCACATTAGCAATTTACCAGAGTGTGCTCCGTTTGACTATAACATATTACAGCACTGATACATCTTCCGATAAAAGTATACATGCGTAGCCCTACAAGTAACTCGTCCATGAACCTTTTATTGGAACCGAAACGCAACGAGACACAGTTCATGCATATAGCTAGAACAGAGTGGATACTGGACATACAAGGTTGATTTGGAACATTGCTTTGGACGAAGACCTATCTGTCGTGTGGCTGAAGTTGTTGTATTCATGCTATTTAATGTTGTTTCCTTTTTAATCCAGATTTATTCCATAATATATTTGAGTTTTTAAAAAATTAATACAAATATTTTATTCAACTTATTTATTTATTGTTTGTTTTAGTTGGTCTTTTAATATGTAATACAAAATAAAATCTTTAGTTTTCTATGCATTTGTTTTTAGCTCACCTGAGCTTTGCTCAAGGTGAGTTATTGTGATCGCCTTTTGTCCGGCGTGCGTCGTGCGTCAACTTCTTCTCCTCAGTAACCAGTGGGTCAATTTGGATGAAACTTCACAGAAAGCATCCTCTCAATGACCTCACCAGAATTCCTTCAAATTTTTGGGATCCATGCAAAATTCTGGTTTCCATGGCAACGAAACTGAAAAAACTTCAAAATTCTTCTTCTCCCAAACTGGTTGGCAGATTTTCAAATAATTTTGTAGAAATGTTCCTTAGATGACCCTCTATCAGATTCCTTCAAGCCATGTTGATTGGTCGAAAAACATGGCCGCCAGGGGGGGCGGGGCTATTTTGCCTTATATGGCTATAGTGAAAACTTAAAAAATCTTCTCCTCCGAAAGTGTCAGGCCGATTTTCAAATAATTTTGTAGAAATGTTCCTTGGGTGACCCTCTATCAGATTCCTTCAAGCCATGTTGATTGGTCGAAAAACATGGCCGCCAGGGCGGGGCTATTTTGCCTTATATGGCTATAGTGCAAACTTAAAAAATCTTCTCCTCCAAAAGTGTCAGGCCGATTTTCAAATAATTTTGTAGAAATGTTCCTTTGGTGACCCTCTATCAGATTCCTTCAAGCAATGTTGATTGGTCAAAAAACATGGCCGCCAGGGGGCGGGGCTATTTTGCCTTTTATGGCTATAGTGAACACTTAAAAAATCTTCTCCTCCATAAGTGTCGGGCCGATTTTTAAATAATTTTGTAGAAATGTTCCTTGGGTGACCCTCTATCAGATTCCTGCAAGCCATGTTGATTGGTCGAAAAACTTGGCTGCCAGGGGGCGGGGCTATTTTGCCTTATATGGCCAAAGTGAAAACTTAAAACATCTTCTCCTCCGAAAGTGTGTGGCTGATTTTCAAATAATTTTGTAAAAACGTTCCTTGGATGACCCTCTATCAGATTCCTTCAAGCCATGTTGATTGGTCGAAAAACATGGCCGCCAGGGGGGCGGGGCTATTTTGCCTTATATGGCTATAGTGAAAACTTAAAAAATCTTCTTCTCCGAAAGTGTCAGACCGATTTTCAAATAATTTTGTAGAAATGTTCCTTGGATGACCCACTTTCAGATTCCTTCAAGCCATGTTGATTGGTAAAAAAACATGGCCGCCAGTGGGCAGGGCTATTTTGCCTTATATGGCTATAGTGAAAACTTAAAACATCTTCTCCTCCAAAAGTGTCTGGCCGATTTTCAAATAATTTTGTAGAAATGTTCCTAGGGTGACCCTCTATCAGATTCCTTCAATCCAAGTTGATTGGTCAGAAACTATGGCTGCCAGGGGGCGGGGCTTATATAGCTAAAGTGAAAAAAATTTATTAAGTGAGCGATTCTAGGGCCATCATGGCCCTCTTGTTTCTCTCAAGTATCGCCTGAAGTTATAATATTAGCCAGGAGGTAACCCATGTTCATACCCCTCAAATATTGGCAAGGACATAGATTTGTTCCTCTGTAGTATAGTCTTTTCACCAATTTTCCTTACCTCAGTGGTGGCAGTCCTGATATGGCCGATATTGGTAAACCGCCAATATGCCTGGCAAAAAGGATTGGATTTGTGATTGCATTTTTGAGTGCACAAGCCAGAAATACTGGTCTTTTCAATCAGAGACTTAATGTTAGTGTTACAATTAATAAGGGCAGGCACTAAAATAAACAAACACCTAGTTCATGTAGTTATAACTTTTATGCACCAGCAATTCAAACCAACTAGCAGTATATTCTGAATATAATAAAATCGAACACAAAAAGTAAGTAAAACATAGAAAATATAGTAAAACTCGTATAAAAATATCTGAATATCTATTTATTACATTATAGCAATGAGCTATTTGCCACAATAGTTTCACAAGGCTCATTGTTACATAGATTTACTAAAAAACAAAAAACACCTTCATCTTAAGACATTTTACACAGTTTGTCTAGCTATTTAAATGTCTGCTGCAGTTTTGTAGTCTGTGTTAAAGATGCTAACTGGTATTCAACCAACTATTTCTCTCTTGAAATTGAAAAATAAACTGATCAACATAGCCAGACATGAGACAGAAAATGGAACAGACACACTGGAGTTGACACCACTCGTCGATTCACTAAACACAACCACCTCGGGTTTTTTCGACGTACCAATGTTTGGACCCGAAGGCATTGTTGAAGTCCTTCGGGCGTCCACAATTAAGAACCCATTATCTTCGATAACTGATGTAAAATATTTGGCGGATGCCTTAGGTGTCCTTGGCCTATCAGGGTCCGTGAAGTTGACGTAATGTAGACCAAAATGTTCAGAATATCCTCGCATCCATTCGAAATTGTCCATGAAAGACCAGGCTGTATATCCCCGAATATCACAACCGTCCAATCTTTTTGCTGTAAGACAAAGAGGTTACACAGTCAATTGTTATTTACACCATCACCAAGTATGCATTCTTTCGACCCGCTCCCTAGAGTGCTTAGCGTCGGGAAGTTGGAACTGAGCATTCTGATTTCGATTCTCAGTTGTGGCAGTCATGGTGGAGTGCTCTTGGGCAAAGCACATTTCCTAGTCTGGTACTGGGATCATGAATAAGTGAACTGTCGCGGTGAAAATACTAAAATAATGTTGAAAATGAGTAACGCCCCCATAAATAAGTATAGGCTTCAAAATATGCTTGTTTTCAGTTTTTTCACACTATATTTAAAGTAATTTTCTATATAAAGCCTCGGCACTCCTCTGTAAAAGTTCAAAATCATGAACTGCTCCTCGTAACTCTTTCCCATACAGAACTCTAGAAATTATCTGCAGCAGACGACCTTGCAAACATCTGAGCAAACTTATGGAAGCTCTAGATAAACGATAGCATACTTATGGAATAAAGTTGAAAACATTACAGCAAAAAGAGAAATTGCTTATTCAAATTGTTCTTAATTTGCAATTTCTCCTTTTGCCACATTTTTATCATAAGTCTACTAATGGAAATGCGTATGCATATTATAACGGAATAAGAGCTCTAAATCTAAACTTACATAGCATACAGTCGAACCTGTGCTAAAAGACAACGGAATAAGAGCTCTTAATCTAAACTGACATTGTGCATCGAGTCGAACCTGTGCTAAAAGACAACGGAATAAGAGCTCTAAATCTAAACTGACATTGCATAGAGTCGAACCTGTGCTAAAAGACCACCTTGGATTAGCAATTCCCTGTCTATAGCAACCATGCTATTAGTTACCCAAATACTCATGATCTGCATACATGATCCTGTAAATAAAGACCACCTGTGAACAAAGACCATAGTGTCATCTTCCCATGGGTGGTCTTAAAACACAGGTCCAACTGTGGTTGAAAAACATCCAGAAATGAACCAACCTTTTAAAACTTCATTTATGTAAGACTTGTAAAAGTCCGCTCTAAATTGGTCATCAATGGTCCCTGTCTGATCTGAGACTCCATTTTCTGTTACATAGACTGGTATGTTGTTATAGTGTGTACGGATCCAGTTGAGGCCGTCACGAATACCGAAGGGTGTGACAAGTAACCAGTCTGAACCAGATCTGAAATTAAACACAAGTATACCAGTCAGTTTAATATTTTCCTGACAACTGATGACTTGTAATGCTTCTGCAGCAGACACCTTATGAACATATTGCAGAAAGAGGAGTACATATTCCACTTCTAACAATATTTTAGTATCCAAATTTCCAGACAGGTCAAACTTAATCACTTATTAATTTATACACATAAGAATAACCAGTTTTTAATGTATACACATAAGAATGCTCTTATTCCAGGCATGGGTATGAAGTAGTTTAGTTCTGTTTTGACCAACATGTTTGTCTGATTATTTACTCCTCGTAACCAAAGGGCTAAAATGCAAATTTTGGAAGGCAGACAATCTGTTTAAAATGTTATACAAATATTCCCTCACTGTAAGAAATCATGATATTCAGTGATATTGGCAAGGCACTTCTCGCTAGCCAATTTGCCAAGGGTTTCATATATTTAATGAATAGCCTGGGTACTGAGAATATGGTGATTTTTCAGGTTTTTGTCACCATGTTTTCAAAATTATTTGCTGCCACCTAACTTTGTTAACCAAACAATCAAAGCCGTTTGACCACTTTATTACAGTGTCCAACATTTCAGTCAAATTATCATCAAATCAAGCAATATCAGAAAAGGAGAGTTTTTAAAGTTTTGTCATTTAACCCTCGTTTTCATGGTGGCCATGCTTTTTCTATCAATATGGTGTAAAAAGTGTTTGTAGATTGTCACTTAAAGTAGCAAATCTGCAAATTCACATTGAAATCAGACATGCAGTTTCTTACAAGAAGACAAAATTCCTAGCCTAGTATTGGTTTGTTTACCCAAGGATATGATAACTGAAGTAAGTTTGAAAAAGATGTAAACCCTGAATAAAAACAAATCTGACAAGAAAAATATCAAAGTTTTGTCATTTGCCTCCAATTTCTGATGCTGTAGCAACCAAAGATGAATAGAATTTACAGAGGACCTTCAAATGATCATTCCTGTGAAGTTTGATTGCAATTGAACAAGCAAGTTGGTAAGAGGAGGTGTTGTTTATTAAAGATGGACACGGAGTGATCGAAATAGCTTTCCTTGAGCATTTTGGGTCAGGCGAGCTAAAATGTGATAACAACGTGGAAAAAGGTAAAATCAGTTTTTTTAATGCATTTAAATGCAGGAATAGATTAAAGACTATTCAATCAAATAAGAAAAGGTAAGTCCTACTTTGGCCAACTGGGGTCAATAATTTCCTCCAGGTCTCTGTCTGTTTCCCAATTTCCTGGCGACAAAGGCTGAACAGAAGCACGAATGTATCTTGATGTGTACATATTGTAACCAAGGAAATCTGCACTTCCTGTATATAAAAATATAACAAGACATGGAAATTCCATGAAACCAGGTTTTCTATAATGGAAGGTGTTTGATTAAGAATTAACAGATCTGTCAAATCTTTCTGTTAATAGTTAATCAAAGCTAGTAATTTAAGTAACGGGGAATATTTCCATTGATGAATAATCATAATTACTTTGTCGATTAAATATATCACAATTTTATCTAACAAATATCAGTTCAATACAGTCAATCGTGTGTTCATGGCCTCATTTATTAAGAACATATAATAGATAACAAGATATTAAGCAACCTTTTGTTGTAAGCAGCCACATTTTAGGATCCCTAATGCCAGGTTGATAAGCAGTGATCTGCCTTAACCCTTTACTTGATAGTAACGCGTTTATGCCTTTGCAAACAGACTAGATCCAGGGCCCGAGGTTATGAAACTTACTCATATCTATGCTATATTCTTTTAAATTGCCAAGTTATTTAATGTGGAGCATATTTGCGCCAAGTTATTTGAAAATATCTTTATGCAAAAGTTATGGTTTGAACAAAAAAAGTTCAAGTAAAGTATATTTCCTGTCACTGTGACCTTGACCTGGAAGCTAAACACATAAATTGTGCATATGACTCAGCGTCTTGATATGGTGTATATCTGTTCCAAGCTATTTGAAAATATCTCTATGGATGAAAAAGTTATTGTCTGGACAAGAAAAGTTCAACTGATGTCTATTTGTTGTCACTGTGACCTTGACCTTGAAGCTACAGACAAAAGTTTTGCATGTGACACATCATATTGATATAGTTCGTATTTGTGCCAAGTTATTTGAAAATATCTCTATGCATGACAAAGTTATGGTCCGGACAAGAAAAGTTCAATTAAAGTCTATTTCTTATCACTGTGACCTTGACCTTGAATCTATAGATTTTTTTTTGCATTTGGCACATCGTCTTGATATGGTGCATGTTTGTGCCAAGCTATTTGAAAATATCTCTATGCATGACAAAGTTATGGTCCGGACAAGAAAAGTTCAATTAACATCTATTTCTTATCACTGTGACCTTGACCTTGAATCTACAGAAATTCTTTTGCATTTGGCACATCGTCTTGATATGGTGCATGTTTGTGCCAAGTTATTTGAAAATATCTCTATG
The DNA here is from genome assembly GCA_031761405.1 of Serripes groenlandicus. Lineage (NCBI taxonomy): Eukaryota > Metazoa > Mollusca > Bivalvia > Cardiida > Cardiidae > Serripes > Serripes groenlandicus. The sequence continues at coordinate 64,991,147 of JASEVX010000003.1, forward strand.
CATGACAAAGTTATGGTCCGGACAAGAACAGTTTAATTAAAGTCTATTTCTTATCACTGTGACCTTGACTCTATAGAATTTTTTTTGCATTTGGCACATCGTCTTGATATGGTGCATGTTTGTGCCAAGCTATTTGAAAATATCTCTATGCATGGCAAAGTTATGGTCCGGACAAGGAAAGTTGACGCCCTACCGCCCACCCACCCAACCGCCCGCCCGCCCGCCGACTTCGCCAAACTAATAACCAGATTTTTCCTTCGGAAAACCTGGTTAAAAAATATAAATGTATAATAACGTTTTTCTTACAAAAGACTTTAAATACTGTGGACATAGAGAAATTGTCTTAAATAGGTTATTTTCCCTGGATGTTTTTTTTTCATTCTTAAATTTTGACTTTCATCTGAAAGTGTCTAAAGGATGCTCCCAATTATTTTTTCGGCGGAATATACTTTATATTCGTTTGTCCATCCTGTTTTTGCACAGGCTATTTCTCAGCAACCATTGATTTGAATTCAATGAAACATTATGGAAAGCTTAACTAACAAGAGATGTGTAAATTATCACCGTGTTCCAGTTTGATATTTTTTCACCAAAGTTATTGCCCTTTTATATAATATGACAGAAGATTTTGAGTCCAGGCTATTTCTCGGCAACAAGTCAGAATGCAATGAGACTTAATGGGAACAACAAGAGGAGATGTCTATTATTATCTCGATCTTCAGGCTGAATGATTTTGCACAGAATTATGGCCCTTTGAATTTCCATATAGTATTGATAAGTACAATTTGTGTCCAGAATTTTCTCAGTGCCCACAACATTGGGTCAGATTTAGTAATTATAGAGATACTGTGTTGTAATATTCTTTATTCTTGCTCATCTAGAGACCTCGGACTTTTTTACTCATAGTTTAAAAGCTAAAGCCTCAATTGTTTAACCCTTTCCCACATACAATAAATCTGCAGCAGACGACTTTGAACACATCTTTGCAAAAATGTGAAAAATCTCCATATAAGAAAGTATTAATATAAGTTTATTAGTATAAAAGTGTTGAAAACATTGTGGCGAAAGGAAAAATTGCTTGTTTTGAGCAATATCTCCTTTTGTCACAATGTTTTCAAAAGCCGTCTGCTGCAGAGGCATCAGAAAGAGTCTAATATATATGTGGAAAAGGGATATATAAATGTTGATAATTCACCCAACATACAATATCCCCTGCATATTATTTTGACGATTGAAAGTACAATATTAACTAGAGTTGAACAAATTCAGGTAAAAAGAAGAAAAGTCTAAAACAAGCAATTTTCCTCTACAAACAATATATATACTTTTTGGGGTTTCAGATACTACAAATACTCCCTGACTTATTTTCAAATTAGACAACCAAACCACATAGTATTTGGTTGAGTATGAAGAGGTATATTGTGGGGAAGAGTTAACTCTTACCCTCATATAGATCTTTCTCTGCAGTGGAAAACTTTTGAAAACATTGTGACAAAAGGAGAAATTGCTTGGAAAAAAGCAATTTCTCATGTTGATATATTTTTTTTCAATCACTCATTATTTCTGGAGATTTTCTATATTTACGGCTGCTGCAGAATTGCTGTCAATGGAAAAGGGTTAACTCCCCCTTCTCTTGTCCTCTGTTAACCCTTTCCCACATACATCAAGCCTGCAGCAGACGACTTTAGAAACATCTAGACAAAAATTGAATGATAACCTATGACAAAAAGTGGAAAACATTGTGGCAAAAGGAGAAATTGCACATTTTGTGCAATTTCTTCTTTTTTCACCATGTTTTCAAAAAGCCGTCTGCTGCAGAGGCGTCAGAAAGCGTCTATATGAGGGAAAGGGTTAATGCTTTCCCACATACGACAGTTCTGCAGCAGACAACTTTGAAAACATTTTGGCAAAAACCTGAAGATATAGCTTTATTGTTAAATAAAGTTGAAAACATTGTTGCCAAAGGAGAAATTCCATCATGAGCAATTTCACCTTTGGCCACAATGTTTTCAAAAGCTGTCTTCTGCAGAGGCGTCAGAAACATTTATATGTTGAAACGGGTTAAAGTACCTTTCAGCATCAGTTTCTCATCAGGAGAGAATGTTGGAAGTCTTGATACTCTTAATCCACTTTCCAGACTTTTGTTTCCGATTTGCCATTTCATGACATCTGGATAATCCCCGTTACCATAGATCGGTTGAGCATACCATCCAAGGTCAAACAGGTTGCCTCTCTCAGCTGCTTCCACATCCGCCACACTGTGTTTGTCATAAGGCACTCGGGCTGTGTGACTTAGCGTGATACCAACAATACCTGAAATAATGGTTTTTAGATATGATCAAGCTGTTTAGTGTGTGATGCAGTTTTAAACCCTTTCCCACATACAGCAAATGACTTTGAAAACATTGTGGCAAAAATGTGCAAAATCACTATAAACAAGAGAACCATGATGGCCCTTGAATCGCTCGCCTGAAGATTTATTTTTAAAGTTTTGATTATATGCATATACAGTCCAGCCCCCTGGTGGCCATGTTTTTGACCAATCAACATGGCTTGTACATTACTACAAAAAAATAATCAAAATCGGCTAGACACTTTCAGAGGAGAAGATTTTTAAAGTTTCCACTAATGCAAAAAAGCCCCGCCCCCTGGCGGCCATGTTTTTGACCATTCAACATGACTTGAAGGAATTCTGAATGGATCCCACAACATTGAAGGAATTCTGGTCAGGTCATTGAGAGGATGCTTTCTGTGAAGTTTCATTCCAATTGACCCACTGGTTACTGAGAAGAAGATGTTCACGCATGAAGGACGCCGTCGGACAAAAGGCGATCACAATAACTCGCCTCATGCTCAGGTGAGCTAAAAATAGCATCATAATTGAAGAAAGTTTAAAACACTTTGGCAAAAGGAGAAATTGCATATTTGTCATAAGTGGGAAAAGGTTGGTTAAATGACACTATGACCTTTTCCCACATTCAACAAATCTGCAGCAGACAACTTTGAAAACATCTAGGCAAAAATATGAAAAATCTCTACAAATTAAAGTTTAATATTAAAATGAGTTGAAAACACAGTAGCAATGGGAGAAGTTGCTTAATTTGAGCAATTATTTCTTTTGCTTAAATGTTTCCAAAAGTCATATGCTGAAGAAATGACAAATTGTGTCTGTATGTGGGAAAGGGTAAGTCTAGTTCTGTAAGCTTGTAAACTAATCTGCGATTTATGTATGTAACATGAATCCGGGACAAGATGTCCACAGACAAAATGCCACAATATGAAAACGGGACAAAATGCCACAGTTTATTTCGAAAACATTTTATTGTAAATTATAATGTTAAAGCAGCACTCCACAAGTGTTATGGGATGCCAGGATGTTAAATGGGATGTGTGGACATGAACTGTTTCACTCAAATACTGTTGCCACTTGTGGTGTGCCGTTTTAACATTATAATCACAATAAAATGTTTTTGAAAAAAACTTTGGCATTTTGTCCGTGGACATTATGTCAAGATACCATGTAACATGTATCACATTGGAAACCTGATTTTATATATTCTGCAACGCTCTTCCATATGTATAGAATCTCCAACAATGTTAGTTATTCTTTAGCATATCAGGGGAAAAGGTTAAAACAATACTTGTGTTCAAGGAATAAACATGAACTTAGCACACATTAGTCAGATTTTCTGTACCTTTCTGTGATTCCCTGAATTTATTTTGATAGAGGCGGTAGACTTTTCCATGTGACCGTATAAGGTTGTGTGCAGCCATATACCCTTGATCATGGACCCCTGGTGCATGGCTTCCCAGCTCATACCCATGGGTGGCCACCACACCAGGCTCATTGTGCGTAATCCAGAATTGTATCTGGAATAAGAATATTATACTTATTTGACACAAAATAATACTACATGTAGCAACATTTTCCAAAGACAAAATCCCAAGAAAAAGATTTAACCCTTTCCCTCATATAGACGCTTTCTGACGCCTCTGCAGCAGACAGCTTTTTGAAAACATAGTGACAAAAGAAGAAATTGCACAAAACGTGCAATTTCTCCTTTTGCCACAATGTTTTCCACTTTTAGTCATAGGTTATCCATTCAATTATGGAGATTTTCTATGTTTTGACAAAATACGGTCAAAGTCGTCTGCTGCAGAATTGTCGTATGAGGGAAAGGGTTAAAAACAACGTAAATCCTTTCCGATATGGCTACTTACTTATGCATTATAAAGCAGAAGATTTCAAAAACAGTATTTCTTGGACAAATTGTTAAAATCATATAAATACTTTTTTCAAACTGTTACATCCATGCAAACAGTCAGGAATGTGCAGATAAACAGTTTGATTTGAATCAGTTCTAAATATTTAACTATCATAAACCTTTTTAACATGCAGACGCATCTGCAGCAAACAGCTTTTGAAAACATTATGGTAAAAGGGGAAACTGCTCATAATGAGTAACTTCACCTTTTACCATAATGTTTTCAACTAGTTTTTTTTACTTCATGCTTACTTCGTCTGCTACAGTTATGTTGTTTGAAGGAAAAGGGTTAAAGTATCAACATTTAATTTACCAACATCTTAAACCTTTCCCACAGATAGGCACTTTTTGATGCCTCTGTAGCAGCATTTAGAGGCTGCGGATTACTTTTGAAAACATCGTAGCAAAAGGAGAAATTGCTCAAAATGAGCAATTTCACCTTTAGTCACAATATTTTTCAACTCTTTTTCAATATTTAAACTTTCATTTATAGGGATTTTCCAAATTTTTGCCCTAGATGGTATCTTAGTCGTCTGCTCCAGATTTGTTGTATGTGGGAAAGTGATAATATGGAATATTTTATTGACTATTCGGTAATAAAAACATTATATGTGGAAAGAAATTCTTAACCATTTCCCTCATATAGACGCTTTCTGACGCCTCTGCAGCAGACGGCTTTTTGAAAACATAGTGACAAAAGAAGAAATTGCACAAAACGTGCAATTTCTCCTTTTGCCACAATGTTTTCCACTTTTTGTCATAGGTTATCCATTCAATTACGGAGATTTTCTATTTTTTGACAAAATACGTTCAATGTCGTCTGCTGCAGAATTGTCGTATGAGGGAAAGGGTTAACCATAAATATATATAAATTTTTGTGTAAACAAGGCATTAACCCTTTCCCACATATAGACGCTTTCTGACACTTCTGCAGCAGACGGCTTTTGAAAACATTGTGACAAAAGAAGAAATTGCTCAAAATGAGCAATTCCTCCTTTTGCCACAATGTGTTCAACTTTTTTCAGTAAATGTACCCTAATTTTTTAAGAGTTTCCATGTTTGTGCAAAGATGTTTTCAAAGTCGTCTGCTGCAGATTTGTTGTATGTGGGAAAGGGTTAAAAAGAGATTTTTTTTTCCATAATATTTTCAAAAGTTGTCTTCTGCATAGGCATTGAAATTTGTCTTTTGCAAGGTATGAGTTAATGCCATTTAACGCTTCCTTATTTTCAGTCAGATCTCTCCATTGAATGCTGCCAATATTGGATACTAATATAGACATTCAAGTTATAACTGGATTTCTAGTTATTGTCTGTCAGAATTAAGCATCAATGGGTACTGACAATATTGGTAACTCATAAAGATAGGCAACTGACAACAATAGCTTCCTTTTAACCCTTTCTCACATACAGACACATCTGCAGCAGACGACTTTTGATAATATTGTTGCAAAAGGAGCAATTGCTCACAATAGTAGATATCTCCTAATGGCACAATGTTTTCAACTCTATTCAATATGTTTACTAACATTGATAGAGATTTTCTTATGTTTTTTACCTAAATTTTTTCCCTTTCCCTCATACGACAATTCTGCAGCAGACGACTTTGAACGTATTTTGTCAAATAATGGAAAATCTCTATAATTGAATGGATAACCTATAACTAAAAGTGGAAAACATTGTGACAAAAGGAGAAATTGCACGTTTTGTGCAATTTCTTCTTTTGTTACTATGTTTTCAAAAAGCCGTCTGCTGCAGAGGCGTCAGAAAGCGTCTATATGAGGGAAAGGGTTAAAGTCATCTGCTACAGAATTGTTTAATGTGGGAAGGGGGTAATTGACAGTCAGCACTCATCTCTGAACACTGCAACTATTGTATACTAACATAGGTATTATAAAATGACAATGATAACTTACTATTTATTGTCAGTCAATGTCACAATGGGATACTGCCAATGCAGTAATTTAATATTATTATTACAGTCAAACTCCGTCTTAATGATAATCAGCCACCAAAAAGCAAGTCAACCTATGGCTGCTGTAGACAGACGACTGCTTCATTCCAGTGAATTATCATAAAAGACAATGCTGTTTGCTTAACCCTTTCCCACATACAACAAATCTGTAGCAGACTACTTTGAAAACATCTTTTCTAAAAGGAGAAAAATCTCCATTAATGATAGTTTAATTATTAAATACAGTTGAAAACATTGTGGCAAATGGTGTTCACCTTTGCCACAACGTTTTCAAATGTCATCTGCTGCAGAGGCGTCTGAAAGCATCTATATGTGGGAAAGGGTTAATCTTCAACAGACTGCTTAATACAGGTTGGCATTTTAACAGAGGTGAACGCTAACACAAGATTAACTGTACCAATAAAAGATATATAGATTATCTTTGAGTATTAAAAGACAAACAGAATGGACAAATTTTGACACAAAAAGGTTGACATACCCTATCTCCAAAGTTTGTAAACAATACATCAGCATAGTTAACGAAGAGATCCACGATGGAATCGTTGGCCCACCCGCCGACATCCTGTAATACTTGAGGAAGGTCCCAGTGGTACATTGTAACCATGGGAATGATCTCCGCATCCAGTAGTGCATTAATGAGCTCATTGTAGTATTCAATGCCTGTATAAATAACAGAAAGGATACAAATTGTTACTGTTGAAAATTAGAAAATATTATGGGAATAAATATGTGTCGACTGAAAAACTGGATGTAAAATTTGGTTACAGAGCTAACATCAAAGGTTCCGGATACCATTTGATTTGTTTCAGGGAAAGAAAGGTTAAAATGCCTAATCCTTTCCAAATTGCAGACGCATTTAAATGCATCAACAGCAGTTAACCTTTTTTCAAACTTTTTTTGATAATTATACTTTTTTGTACTTTCATTTATAGCGGTTTTTATTATTTTTGCCATGATGTTTTCAAATTAGTTTGCTGCAGATCAGTTGTATGTGGGAAAATGTTAAGAGAAAATGGGAGGTTTACATAGCTGGGTAGCGATGGGTTAGTTTGGTCGGTTTATCTCATTTTTGCACATATAAATATTCTCAAAAAAGACTCCGATCAGCCTCTTTAAATACATTTCAACTGGATTCGGTTATTGTATGTGCTTTGACCCTTTCCATCATAGGACAATTCTGCAGCAGACGACTTTGAACATATTTTGTTAAAAAATGGAAAATCTCCATAATTGAATGGATAACCTATGACTTAAGGTGGAAAACATTGTGGCAAAAGGAGAAATTGCTTGTTTTGAGTAATACATTTGTATCTTCTGTTGTCACTATGTTTTCGAAAAGCCGTCTGCTGCAGAGGCGTCAGAAAGTATCTATATGAGGGAAAGGGTTAAACATCATACAGCAATTCTTGTCTGTCATTTCCCAATTTTAAAATTACCAAACATCTTATTATCACATTTTTATAATGATGACACAAAGACCAAAAATCATCATGAACCGTTTATCATTTTACAACAATGTTTTCAAAACACGTCTGCTGAAGATACATATACAATGCTTCTGAGAACAAGTTAAAACATCTAGACAGTCCACCACTTATCCCATCCATGAGGCCCTGGAATAATAGCTCACTTGAGAATGGGCTATTTAAGACTTTAATCTTTCAGCGCCAATGGCAATATCATCAAGACAAACCTTCTGACAAAATTTCAATATTCGAACTGACCCTAGATATTATCAAGACAAATATTCTGCCAAAGTTTCAACATGCTCAACATGCTCAAGCCAAAAATGTGGCTTCCAGAGTATTAACAAGATTGTTCTTCAATTTTGCCTAGTGACCTAGTTTTTGACCTGACATGACCAATATTCGAACTTGGCCTAGATATCATCAGGACAAACTTTCTGATAAAGTTTCAACATGCTCAAGTTTAAAATGTGTCAGTATGTTGGAAAGATTTAACACAGAGATGTAACATACCAGCCATGTTCACATTGTTTGTAGTACCATCCGGTAGAATACGAGGCCAGGACATCGAAAATCTGTAATGGGTCACCTGTAATGGAAGTAGACATACACCTATCACATGCAGGCAATGCCACAGGAAAAACAGGACCAACATTCACCACCCAATCTATATATGAGCCGTCCCGCAATAAAACCAACATTGTGGACTCTGCGTATAGTATCGACTTGGATGAGCCTAAGCATGCTGCGCAAGCTTACCCGGATAGACACTCCTGTGGATTTTTTGTTTCGGGAATCATTACTCTATACCTCTATCTTCCTTAGACGGACTGTGCATGCTGATCTGGGTCAATACATTATGCAGAGGCCATCATGTTGGTTTTCTCGCGGGACGGCTCATATGCGGAATATTCTAAAATTGTGTTACTTTCCAAATTCAGATAGAATAAGAATAATATTTAGAATGATAGGTGATCTGCAATTTACAACAAAGTAAAGATCCACATCTGCCTGTGCTTCTGTACAGTCTGATCTGACACTCACTGCCATTAAATCAGTCTTTGGTTCCTGGAGAAGTGTTAATCCTTTCCCTCATATAGACGCCTCTGCAGCAGAGGACTTTTTTGAAAATATAGTGACAAAACGAGCAATTTCTCCTTTTGCCACAATGTTTTCCACTTTAAGTCATAGGTTATCCATTCAATTATAGAAATTTTCTGTTTTTTGACAAAATAAGTTCAAAGTCGTTTGCTTCCGAGTTTTCGTGTTACGGCATCAACAATACCTTGCAATTATGTTTTTCTGAATTGTCACAAGAATGTATGAAGGAACATATATGTCACTAGCCAATGACCAATATCGGTAACCAAAGTGAAAGCGTGATGGACAGATTTCATCATAATATTTATAGGTATGTCAAGGTCTTCTTGACTTATAAAAACACCATTTCTTTTCAAAGCCTCTTAACACTTAAAGGTTGACAATAAGATTTGTCAGAAACTGAATATCATTATAGAATGTATGGTAGGTATTACATGCTATGTTACTGCTATACACAAGTTTCTACTTGGTTAATAAGAGCAACCTTTTGGGAAAAGATCACCTTAACTAATATTCATTATAGTTTACCTTAAGATTTTTCATTAACTGAATACCATCATAACATTTATGATTATGATATATATTCATTATAGTTTACCTTAATATTTTTCATTAACTGAATATCATCATAACATTTATGATTATGATATATATTCATTATAGTTTACCTTAAGATTTTTCAGTAACTGTATATCATCATAAAATTTATGGTAGGTATCACATGCTACGTCACCAGTATCACCATTATCAATCCTATTGGTGTGAGAAAACCTGTCCCAAATACTCTCTCCTTTACCTGTAAACAAATTGTATATTGGAATTAACCCCTTTCCCACATACAACAAATCTACAGCAGATAACTTTGAACACATCTGGGTTAAAATGGGGAAAATCTTTATAAATGAAAATATAACTAGAATTGTTTTTGCAAAAAAACGGATGTCTCCCCCTCAAATATCTGTAAAAATCTCTCAAAACATTCCAATCTATAAAGCAGACAAAGATTTGGCCATGTCGGACAGTATTCAACTTTTAATTACTAATTTTATCTTGACCTTGTACAAAGTGGACATGATAGCAAATGGTTTACAATAACACATCTTTTTACTGCAGCTGTAACATTTAATGTCCTTCAAGACGTCTTGGAGATATGGAGCAGACACGAAATAAAGCCTCAAACCTTTGACCTTCAAGCGTGACATTGACCTCGAACCGGTATGGTCGAGACATGGGTTCTGCACATCGCCTTGATAAGGTGAACATCCGACTCCAGTTTCTTAGAAATCCTTCAAGCCGTCTTGGAGATATGGAGCGGACACGAAATAAAGCCTCAAACCTTTGACCTTCAAGTGTGACCTTGAACCAGTATTATCGAGACATGGGTTCTGCACATCGCCTTGATGAGGTGAACATCTGACTCCAGTTTCTTAGAAATCCTTCAAGCCGTCTTGGAGATATGGAGCGGACACGAAATAAAGCCTCAAACCTTTGATCTTCAAGTGTGACCTTGAACCAGTATTATCGAGACATGGGTTCTGCACATCGCCTTGATGAGGTGAGCATCTGACTCCAGTTTCTTAGAAATCCTTCAAGCCGTCTTGGAGATATGGAGCGGACACGAAATAAAGCCTCAAACCTTTGACCTTCAAGTGTGACCTTGAACCAGTATGGTCGAGACATGGGTTCTGCAAATCGGCTTGATGAGGTGAACATGTGACCCAAGTTTCATGAAAATCCTTCAAGCCGTCTTGGAGATATGGAGCGGACACGAAACAAAGCCTCAAACCTTTGACCTTCAAGTGTGACCTTGACCTTGAACCGGTATGGTCGAGACATGGGTTCAGCACATCGCCTTGATAAGGTGAACATGTGACCCAAGTTTCATGAAAATCCTTCTAGCTGTCTTGGAGATATGGAGCGGACACGAAATAAAGCCTCAAACCTTTGACCTTCAAGAGTGACCTTGACCTTGAACCGGTATGGTCGAAACACGGGTTCTGCACATCGCCTTGATGAGGTGAACATGTGACCCAAGTTTCATGAAAATCCTTTAAGCCGTCTTGGAGATATGGAGCAGACACAAAATTAAGCCTCAAACATTTGACCTTCAAGCATGACCTTGACCTTGAACTGGTATGGTCGAGACATGGGTTCTGCACATCGCCTTGATGAGGTGAACATGTGACCCAAGTTTCATGAAAATCTTTTTTGCCATCTTGGAGATATGGAGCGGACACGATTTGGGACAGACAGACAGACATCAAGGACAAAAACAATATATCTCCCCTACAGGGGGGAGACATAATTAATGAAGAGTTAAACATATTGAGGCAAATGGAGAAATTGCTCATTATGAGCAATTTTTCCTTTTGCAACAATGTTTTTAACAAGAGTTTTAAAAGGAATGAATCCTTCCAATATGTCAAAAAGTCACAGTATGATTGACAGGCGACAGAGAAAATCATGGGTTTAGCCTTCCCAAAAAAAAGACACATTTTAACACCTCTGCAGCAGACAACTTTTGAAAACGTGATAAACAACTTCTCCTATTGCAACAATGTATGCAACTCTATTTTTATAGAGATATGTCAAGTGTAACAACCGGACAGACAGATAACAGACAAGCAAAGTATGACGAATCCTTTCTAACCTCTCTGCAGCAGTGAACTTTTAAAAACATTGTGCCAAAATTGAGAATTCGCTCATCTGCAGCAGACGACTTAAAACATTGTGGCTAAAGGAGAAATTGCTCATGAGCAAATTCTCTTTTTGCCATAAGGTTTTCAACTATTCAATGATTTAACTTTCAGAGAGTTTTAATATTTTTCACTTGATTTATTCAAAGTCGTCTGCTGCAGATTTGTTGTATTTAACCCATTCCCTCATAAAGACGCTTTCTGATGCCTCTGCAGCAGACAGCTTTTTAAAAACATAGTGAAATAGAAGAAATTGCTCAAAACAAGCAATTTCTCCTTTTGTCACAATGTTTTCCACTTTAAGTCATAGGTTATCCATTCACTTATAGACATTTTCTATTTTTTGACAAAATATGTTCAAAGTCGTCTGCTGCAGACGTTGTTGTATTTGGGAAAGAGTTAAAGTAAGGTAGTTTACCGTCTTCATTCCATCCACCCTCTACTTGATACGCAGCTGTGGCAACACTCCATGCAAAGTTATCTGGAAACTTGGAATTCAGGAACTCATCTTTGTACGGCACGTTTACCGGTTCAATAGCTTGTTCTGGGAAACCATGTCTCAGAATTATTTCACGATAGGCACCCGCTGAAAGTTTAGGTATCCTGGGCCTTGCTGGGTCAGAGAAGTTGACATAATGCAATCCAAATCGTTCCACAAAACCATGTGACCATTCAAAGTTGTCCATGATGGACCAAGCTGTGTATCCTTTCACATTTACTCCATCAAGATTGACAGCTACAAAAAGTGAGGAAACAAACAATAGGATTATTTATCTACAATCTTCACGACCTTGACATAAAACCGAAGAAATTGATCAAAGTTACATTTCCGTCACTTAGCTATAGACCACTTAAAGCATTCAATATTGAGCTTTGCTAAAATTAATATTTCTCAATTTTTAAAACATTACAGGTGTCACTTGTTGACCACATCTAGACAAGAAAGTTGAAAAGAAATTGATGAGAAATTAGATGGAAAACTAAGCCTGCCCACTAGCCATCATATCTTTCAAACAATTAAGATGGCTTAAACAACGTGTTAATTTATTTGAAATTGGACCAGTAGTTTAAGAGATAAAGACTTTTAAAGTTTGCACTACAGGCTATTAAAGGGAAAAAAGTGTCACCTCCTGTTGGCACTGGGTTTATTGAACAATCACTATAGTTCAGGGTACCCAAGGAAAATCACTGTAGTTCAGGGTACCCAAGGAAAATCACTGTAGTTCAGGGTACCCAAGGAAAATCACTGTAGTTCAGGGTACCCAAGGAAAATCCCTGTAATTCAGGGTACCCAAGGAAAATCACTGTAGTTCAGGGTAACCAAGGAAAATCACTGTAGTTCAGGGTACCCAAGGAAAATCACTGTAGTTCAGGGTAACCAAGGAAAATCACTGAGAATTTTTTGAAACTGAACCAGTAGTTTCAGACTAAGAATTTTTAAGAAAGAGGTAAATAGACAATGATGCCAAAATTAAAGGGATGGATGTCGAGTGATCAGTATATTTCCTCAAAGAATTTTGTGCTCAGGTGAGCTTAAAAGAAAAATCACTAGCTTTGAGCCATTTCTCCTTTTCCAACAATGTTTTCTGCAGTGGCCAACTGCATAGTCATTAGAAATTCAATCTTCACATGGTCAGATTCAAATAAACCTTCAAACAACAATCAATAAATTAATTAATCAATGATAGACAAACCTACACACCAGAGATCTAGATAAGGTGCGTATTGCAAATTCCAAAATCCTTATTTGACACTCAAACCTTATGTTGTGGGAACTCAAAAGAATTGTCTCAGTGAGATAATTCTTTTGAGTACCCACAACATAGGGTATAGTTGAGTCATAAGAGAGATATTGTTGGGGAAAACCCCCTGTTTACTCCTCCTTATATTGTCCCCTGTTACACACCTTTCATCACTTCATTGATATAATCCTGATAATATTTCACACGATGGTGGTCCTCCAGCGTAGCATTTCTATCACTCAGACCATTTTCGGTAATTATGACTGGAATATCGCCATAACTTTGTTTTATCCATCTGAGAACACGTCTGATTCCAAATGGGGCAACTCTGAACCAATCCGATCCAGTACTAGAAATATTTTATAACACAATAATAAAATTACAATAATCATAGTGGTTAAAATTATATTATAAAATAAGTTACATTTTACTCTAAGCAAATTAACGCTATATATCACTGAGCAAAGTAACACATCCATTAATGCTACATAACAAAGTACACATTTTTCTACTATGATTATTCCACAATTTTTCTTATTCACTTTAGCATTGCCTCAACAAATGATTTGGACTTTGTTTTTATTTCAAAATATTAAAAAAAAGAGGGCCATGATGGCCCTATATCGCTCACCTGAGTAAGTGTTTTAGGGTCCTAATTGAATTACTCAAAAAGTCATGGTGAAGGTAATCCAAAGACAATGATGATATTTGATTGTAAAATATCACACTAAGGTCATGGTCAAATGTTTGTAAATCAATGTAAAGGACATGTGACAAATAAATGAAGTTTTTATCGTGTTCACAAAGTCAATTAAATTTTGCCAATTTTAAAGGGCCATAATTCAGTCATGCGTGGACGGTTTTCAAAAGGAACCGAGCTCTCATGTAAATATAGCTACTGTATAAGTTTGGTAAACATTGGGTACTAAATGATGACTTTAACTTGTTCACAAGGTCAATTATAGCAATTTTGCCAATTGGTTTTCAAAAGGAATCAAGCTCTCATGTATATCTAGCTACTGAATAAGTTTGGTAAACATCGGATAATAAATGAAGACTTTATCATGTTCACAAGAAATTGTCGACGGACGAAGGGCAATCACAAAAGCTCACCTTGTCACTATGTGACAGGTGAGCTAACAATCACGCCTTCTGTATATATATTCAATACCTTGACTCTCTGAACACGTTTACACATACAACAAATCTGTAAAAGTATCAAGACAAAAATACACTATAAAAGAAAGCATTTTTATTGAATAGATATGTTTACATCGTGGTAAAAGGAAAATGAGCTCATAACTAGCAATTTCCTTTTTTCTCAAAACGTTTTCAAAAGGTGTCTTCTAAAGATGAATCAAATTACATTAATAAATATACATACATTTATAAAGAGTTTTTGAATCTTTATCCTAGATAATTTCAAAATTTGTCTGCTGCAGATTTGTTGTATGCGGGAAAGGGTTAAGTAACTCTTGCTTACCTTGGCCATGCTGGATCCTGTGACCAATCATAATCCATATCTGTGTCGTATGTCGGTTCTGATGGCTCTCCAAACATGTGACTGGCAGTTAGACTCGTAGTGTAATGATTCAGACCAAGAAAATCTGCACTGCCTGTTGATATGAGAATAATTTGTATCAATTAACCCTTTACCTCATATAGACGACTTTTTGAAAACATAGTGACAAAGGAAGAAATTGCTCACAGGGCCTTTTTTCCAGAAATTGGGAAGAAGCCTTAGCCTTTCATTTTGGGAAATTTAAGCGCAATTTTCGCCCAAATTGGGAAAAGGTGGAGCGACATTTAAACAACAAACAAAATCATGGACATATCATTAACAGTATTTATTCACTTCAGACTAGAGATTACAGCGGACTGTGAAAATATTTTGCAGACATGTTTGGAAAATCGCCTCGAAAGAGGAATTTAAATTATCCCATTTAATATAGCTGGAATAATTATGTCAGAAAATTGGGAAATTATTTCTTTATTTTGGGAAATTCGCTGACAAAATTGGGAAAAAAAGAGGGTATTTTCAATTGGGAAAACACCTTTTAAAGGTGTCACTTATATAAGGTAAAAAGGCCCTGGCTCAAAACAAGCAATTTCTCCTTTTGCCACAATGTTTTCACTTTTAGTCATAGGTTGTCCATTCAATTATAGAGATTTTCTAATTTTTGACAAAATATGTTCAAAAGTCGTCTGCTGCAGAAAGGGTTAAATCTTTCGGAAGACTTGATAAGGAGGAAGAGTGAACTGGTTTTTTACAACAATATCGCTCTTATATGACTCAACTAAACCCTTTGATGTGAGTACTCAAAAGAACCATCTGACCGAGACAATTCTTTTGAGTACCCACAACATAGGGTTTAGGGTTTGGTTGTCAAATAAGGCTTTGGGAATATGAAATACTCTTCTACCTTTATTTCAATTTCTCAAAATAGTTACATAATACCAAATAAACCCTTTCCCACTTGAGACCCAATATGACACATCTGAAGCAGACGACTTTTGAAATTATTATGACAAAAGGAGAAATTGTTCATAATGAGAAATGTTCTCCTTTTGCCACAATGATTTTAACTTTATTCAAATAATTAACTTTCATTTATATAGATATTTTTAATAGTTTAGGTTAGAGTCATCTACTGCAGATTCTTTGTATATGAGAAAAGTTAAACAGTTTTCTGAAGTCATCTGTATATTTAGTGAACCAAATAATCAACTCACCACTTCTTTAAATTCATTCTAATTCTAAATTTCAAATTAACACAAATTAATTTGGTATTTTGAGAGTCATCTGCCTAGATGACTTGTGAGAAAATATTGTAACATATGGCAACTTGGAAGTATATTTTTGTTGGAGTTACAAACAATTTTTGAAAAACACACATTGCTTGTTTTGAGCGAGTTCTCCTTTACCTTTAAAGTTTGCAAAAGTTTTCTGTTGTATAGCCTAAAAGTAATCTATGATTCAGGGAAAGATTTATCCCTTTCCCACTTGCATGTTCACTTTTTGCCACAATATTTTCATTCACTTTTACAAAATTTTATGTAAACATGAATCCAAACAGATAAAATTGCTTTTTAAACAAACTCAGTATACATGCTCACTTATGTCAAAGTTATTTTGTTGAGAAAGACATAATTAAATCATTGGATAACTAAAGCAAATAACTTGTCTATCAACAAATGATGAACCTGTCTGGTGTATACTTACCATTTATTAATTGTTTCTCTTCTGTTGTAAACAGAGGCAATCTATTCCTACCATCTCTGTTCACATACTCCTTCATCACAGCGGGATAATCTCCATCAACGAAGATCGGATGAGTGTACCAACCCAAATGGAATTCCTGTCCTCGGTCTGCGGCGTTCCAGTCTGCGGGACTGAGGTGATTTTTAGGTGCAAACCAGTCACTGTTTAGTGTAATACCAACCTGGCCTGTCATGTAGAAAATACATAATTGTTTGTTTTGTTGACGGAATATACGCACTTGTTAATTATAAAGGTGTGGAAAACTTTGTGTGCAATGTCTTGTTCGTTGGTATTCAGCCTTAACCCTTTCCCACATACAACACATCTGCAGCAGATGATTTGGAAAACATCTGGATAAAAATACAGTAAATCACTATAAATTAAAGTCTGCTTATTGAATAGTGTTCAAAATATTGTAGTAAAAGGAGAATTACTCATTATGAGCAAGTATTCCTTTTGCCACAATCTTCATTATTAGTAACTTCTTCTTTTGCCACAATGTTTTGAACTCTATTCAATTAGCAGACATTAATTTATATAGTATTTTTAACTAGATGTTTTCAACGTTTTCAAAAGGCGCTTCCTGCAGATGTGTCAGAAAATGTCTACAAGTGGGAAAGATAGAATGTGTGGTAAACTTTGTGTAATATGTCTTGTGTGTTGGTACAGGGACTGTGGGCGACCTTTCAAAGAAAAGCATTACAAGAAGCTTGTAGGATGCTTGTCCAACTAGAGTGCAAAACAGGGTAGATCCTGATCAGACTTTCAAGAGGCACAGAGTGATCTCTATTGGCAAGAGTTGCCAAGTCCAAAATGTGTGTTTTCTCGACACATGGCTCATTTAGCTATACCTGCATTTTCTTCTACATATACTTACCCTTTTGTTTGTCCCTGTAGTTCTCTTCATAAATTCTGTAAGCTTTGGCATGGGCCAATAGAAGGGTTCTTGCAGCCTGGTAGGTCCATGTTCCTGATTTTGTATAGCCTTAAACATACAAAACTTTAACTGTCATTAAATGATCCTTTGGCCGTTAAAAAATACAATAAATCTGCAGAAGCAACTTTAAACAAGAGGGCCATGATGGCCCTATATCGCTCACCTGATTTTATTTTTTTCTCACTTTAGCCATATAAGCCCTGGCGGCCATAATTTTCTACCAATCAGGAAGGAATCTGATGGAGGGTCACCCTAGGAAAATTTCTACAAAATTATTTGAAAATCGGCCAAACACTTTCGGAGGAGAAGATTTTTTTATGTTTTCACTCAAGCCATATAAGGCAAAATAGCCTCGCCCCCTGGCGGCCATGTTTGTCAACCAATCAACATGGCTTGAAGGAATCTGATAGTGATTCACTTAAGGAACATTCTGAATCTTTATCTTGAAAAATACTGAGAGGTTGTTAACCTTCTCCAGGAGCGAATGTAAAGGTAGAATTTCTGTTTTCAATATCTGCATCATCCAACAATATGTCAATATTGCCAATGTAAAGGACATGTGACAAAAAAAATTAAGTTTTCAAAAGGAACCATGCTCTCATGTATATCTAGCTACTGTATAAGTTTGGTAAACATCGGATAATAAATGATGACTTTATCTTGTTCACAAGGTCAATTAAGCAATTTTAAAGGGCCATAATCCGATCACGCATGAATAGCTACTGAATAAGTTTGGTAAACATTGGTTAATAAATGAAGACTTTATCGTGTTCACAAGAAATTGTGGACAGGCGACGGACCATAATCCTGTCATGCATAAACGGATCTGGCTGGTTTTCAAAAGGAATCGAGCTCTCATGGATATCTAGCTACTGAACAAGTTTGGTAAACATCAGATAATAAATGAAGACTTTATCGTTTTCACAAGGTCAATTAAAAGGAATTTTACCAATATTAAAGGGCCATAATCCTGTCATGCATAAACGGATCTGGCTGGTTTTCGAAAGGAATCGAGCTCTCATGGATATCTAGCTACTGAACAAGTTTGGTAAACATCAGATAATAAATGAAGACTTTATCGTTTTCACAAGGTCAATTAAAAGGAATTTTACCAATATTAAAGGGCCATAATCCTGTCATGCATAAACGGATCTGGCTGGTTTTCGAAAGGAACCGAGCTCTCATGGATATCTAGCTACTAAATAGGTTTGGTAAACATCGGATAATAAATGAAGACTTTATCGTGTTCACAAGAAATTGTGGACAGACGACGGACGAAGGGCGATCACAAAAGCTCACCTTGTCACTACGTGACAGGTGAGCTAAAAAATAGGAAAAATGGCTTTAAATGTAAGAATAATTATTGAATACTGAAAACAATGTGGCAAAAGGAGAAATTGTTCCTTACAAGAAATTTTTCCTTTTGCTACCATGTTTTTAAAAGTCGTCTGCTGCAGATACGTCTGACTGCATTACCTGTTAACAATGAAACAACTGTTCCTAAAGGGACCTAACCAAGTTTAGTAACACATGCTATCTGGTGGGAACAATGCTGAATTATACATCCTAAGGAATTGTTTCAAACTGAATTTGATGGAGAAATAATTCTAATATTCAGTTCAGATGAATGTACTCCATTTCCTAGCTCTTCCCCAAAGTGAACACCCGTCATATATAATTATGTGATTGAATAATTTTTGTGTAAATCATTATCTTTTATTATTTTTAAAACAATTCCTTTAACTCTTTCCCTCATATGACAATTCTGCAGCAGACGACTTTGAACATATTTTGTCAAAAAATAGAAAATCTCTATAATTGTATGGATAACCTATGACTAAAAGTAGAAAACATTGTGGCAAAAGGAGAAATTGCTCGTTTTGAGCAATTTCTTCTTTTGTCACTATGTTTTCAAGAATCTGTCTGCAGCAGAGGCGTCAGAATGCTTCTATATCAGGGAAAGGGTTAACAAGCTAGTGGTGAATACATTTGCATGGTATATATTGTTGATTCAAGTTATTCTGCATTGGGGTTTGCAAAGGGGTGCAACATTTACCGAGTTTACCCAAAACAGCAAGTAGTCCACCCAAAAGCATGCAAAAACAAGTTCAGGGTATTGAAGGCAATACTTAACCCTTTCCCACATAGGACAATTCTGCAGCAGATGGCTTCGAAAACATATTAACAAAAATATGAAATATCTCCATAAATGAGTTTGAATTTTAAATAGAGTTGAAAACATACGGCAAAAGGGAAAATTAATCATTATGAGCAATTTCTACTTTTGTCACAATGTTTTCAAAGGTCGTCTGCTGCAAATGTGTCGGACTGCGTCTGCAAGTGGTAAACGGGTTAAGTTACCTACGGATAAGGGCCCAGAAGCCAAGATTCAGATGGGATATTGCTACTAGCAGCTTCGAGACTGAGGCTCATTTGTTGAAATAAATGTTGATAATACACCCAGTATACAATATTAACAATATTCAGACAATTGAAAGTACAATTATAACTAACAAGAGTTGAACAAATTCAGATAAAAAGAATAAATTGCTCAAATTTCCCACATGTATATATTTTTGTTTTTTTTCCAGACTAAATTTAATCAAATCAGAAAACCCGAAAAAAACAACAAATATTGTAAATAGTTAACCCTTTCCCTCATACAACAATTCTGTAGCTATGACTTTGAACATTTTTTGTTAAAAAATAGAAAATCTCTATAATTGCATGGATAACCTATGACTAAAAGTGGAAAACATTGTGACAAAAGAAGAAATTGCTCGTTTTAAGCAATTTCTTCTTTTGTCACTTTGTTTTCAAAAAGCTGTCTGCTGCAGAGGCATCAGAAAACGTCTATATGAGGGAAAGGGTTAATTAATCCATTTCAAGAAACCATTATGATGCATCTGCAGTAAACAATAGAAAACGTTTTGGCAAAAGGAGAAATTGCTCAATGTTATGTTAACCTGTAAGGAATAATTATACTATGATTTATAAAATCTCTATAATTTTTTGCCTTAACCCTTTTCCTGACGCCTCTGCAGCAGACGGCTTTTTTGAAAACATAGTGACAAAAGAAGAAATTTGCTAAAAACGAGCAATTTCTCCTTTTGCCACAATGTTGTCCACTTTTAGTGATGGGTTATCCATTCAATTATAGAGATTTTCCATTTTTTGACAAAATATGTTCAAAGTGGTCTGCTGCAGAATTGTCGTATGAGGGAAAGGGTTATTATTTTCAGTCATCTCCTGGATATTTGCATTTTGTGGTTAAAGGTAAACAAGCCTACTCACCTGGTGCATATTCCCCAGTACCATAGCCCATCACAGATACCACCCAGGGCTCATTCAACGTTATCCATGACTTTACCTACAACACATGATGGAATTAAAAAGCAACTGTTAGCAGTAAGCACCTTATAGGTTAATTTCTGTATTTAACCCTTTTTTTCACATACAAAAAATGCAACATGCAGCAGACAATTTTGAAAACATACACAAAAAAAAATTGGAAACTCCCTTCAAATGAAAATAAAATAATTGAAAAGAGTAGAAGACAAGGTGACAAAAGGAGAAATTGCTCGTTTTGTGCAATTTCTTCTTTTGTAGCCATGTTTTCAAAAAGCTATCTGCTGCAGAGGCGTCAGAAAGTGTCTATATGAGGGAAAGGGTTAACAGCATTTCAATTATACTGTATGGTGCTGTTTAATCCTTTAGAACATATAACAGATCTGCAGCAGACGATTATGGAATCATCTTAACCCTTTCCCTCATACGACAATTCTGCAGCAGACGACTTTGAAAATATTTTGTCAAAAATAGAATATCTCTATAATTGAATGGATAACCTATGACCTAAAGTGGAAAACATTGTGGCAAAAGGAGAAATTGCACGTTTTGTGCAATTTCTTCTTTTGTCACTATGTTTTCAAAAAGCTGTCTGCTGCAGAGGCGTCAGAAAGCATCTGTATGTGGGAAAGGGTTAATACTAGTAAATATATGGAAAATCTTTATAATTATTGAATAATACTTAACCCTTTCCCTCATACAACAAACTTTGAACATATTTTGTCAAAAAGTGGAAAATCTCTATAATTGAATGGATAACCACCTATGACTAAAAGTGCAAAACATTGTGGCAAAAGGAGAAATTGCTCGTTTTGAGCAATTACTTCTTTTGTCACTATGTTTTCAAAAGAGCCGTCTGCTGCAGAGGCGTCAGAAAGCGTCTATATGAGGGAAAGGGTTAAAAACATTAGGACAAAAGTCGTCTGCTGTAGAGGTGTCAAAATGCACCTGCAAATGGAAAGGTTAAATATGAACCATGTGTGTCCAGACTTTCTTGCTGACAGACAATAAAGTTATCATATGATATTCTTCAAAGGCAATTGGTTATTTTGCCCACATAGACCAGTTAGCTTCCTGGTGGAAACAAATTATTCACACTCAACAAACAGCAAGACCTGGACATGACTGCACCTGAACCCTACAAAGAGTTATTACTAGTCTACCAGTCTACGCCTTGAAGTGCAACCTTGACATTCAACTGAGATAGCAGAAACATACTGTACATCATCTCAATATGGTGAACATTTTTGGAAAGTTGGTTCAAAACCCGTCAAGCGTTTCAAAATCTTTGAGCAGACACGAAGACAACCAAAGCAAAAACTATATATCACCGTATTACATGGGGGGATAGGGATGGTAGACATAATGACATGATTGATAAAGACAGAAAATTTCATACTCGATCTCCAAACTCTCTGAAACACACATCTGCATAGTTTGCAAACAAATCTGCGGTTGTTTCGTTTCTCCATCCCCCATGGTCCTCTAAATGCTGTGGCAAGTCCCAATGATACAGTGTCACCATGGGAACAATGTTAGCCTCTAGAAGCATGTTTATAACCCTGTTGTAGTAGTCTATTCCTGCCTGATTTGGTGTAGACCCAGATCCACTAGGGAAGATCCTTGGCCAGGCAATAGAGAAACGGTAATGATTGACCTGAATATATAACATAAAGAGCATCATTACAAATCTGCAGCAGAAGGCTTTAATCCTTTCCCTCATGTAGACGCTTTCTTACGCCTCTGTTTTCCACTTTGAGTCACAGGTTATTCATTCAATTATAGAGATTTTCTATTTTTTGACAGAATATGTTCAAAGTTTTCTGCTGCAGAATTGTCGTATGAGGGAAAGGGTTAAACACATCCAGGCAAAACTATGAACTATCGCTATACCTGAAAGTATAAATTACCAAATAGGATTCAAAATGTTGTGGCAAAAGGAAAAATTACTTGATTTGAACAATGTTTCCTTTTGTCACATGGTTTTTAATAGTTGTCTACTGCAGAGGCGTCAGAAATGTCAGCATGTGGAAAATGGTTATACAAAGGTAAAACTGTTAACCCTTTCCTACATATTGACGCTTTCTGACAACTCTGCAGCAGACGTCTTTTTTGAAATCCTTGTAGCAAAAGGAGAAATTACTCATAATGAGCAATTTCTCCATTTGCCACAATGATTTCAACTCTGTTCAATAATAATACTATCATTCATAGAGATTTTCTTTTTTTTTTACTTGAATATTTCAGTTGTCTGCTGCAGATTTATTGTATGTGGGAAAGGCTTAACATGATAAAGACAACCTTATAAGCCTTAGCACCAGATGTCTTATAAAAATGTTATGGGATAAGGAGAAATATCAATGAACAGTGATAGCTAGTTCTCAGATGCGTTTACATGTGGTAAAAGGGGCTTAAAATATCCTGTCTATAGTCAATTTCACTGGTCGAACCCTTAGACAATGACTTACTTTCATAGATCTCAGCAAGTTGATGTCCTCCGTGTATTTATTGTAACTGTCACAAGCGATATCACCAGTGCTTCCATCCATTATCTTACCGGTAGTGAGACAAAATGTATCCCATATACTGGCTCCCCGCCCTGTATTTAGACAAAAACATAATTTAAGCCATATCACTGGGAAACAGACCTTAGGGGACTTGCAACCAATGAAAACCCAGATCAGCCTGTGTCACCACAAAGTCTGAACAGTTCCTGCACTTATCACAATCATGTCTCTCATATACATAGCTTGTAATATAACATATACTTTATGCCAAGCTATTTACAACAGAAACCTTTTTTTCTAGATTAACCCTTTCAAACCTCATATAAAAAAGCTTTCTGATGCCTCTGCAGCAGATGGCTTTTTGAAAACATAGTGAAAAAAGAAGAAATTGGTCAAAACGAGCAATTTCTCCTTTTGCCACAATGTTTTCCACTTCAATTATCGAGATTTTCTGTTCTTTGACAAAATATGTTCAAAGTCGTCTGCTGCAGAATTGTCGTATGAGGGAAAGGATTAAGTAAGAGTAATATCAACACTTTCCAACTTGCAGATACCATTTGAAGCATCTGCAGCAGACAACTTCTGAATACAATGTGAAAAAAGAAGAAATTACTCATTATGAACAATTCTTTTTTTATCACAATATTTTCAATATTTTCGTCTGCTGCAGATATGTTTTAATAAAAGACCAGAGTTGCCCCAAAAATATAATCAGAACTGTAGATAAGGGGGTGTTTTTCATATACTTAAATTTCTATTTGACTTCATGACCCTATATTGTTGGTACTCATTACCTGTGACGATCTTTAACTAATTCCAATCAAAGCTACCTATCCATTAACCCTTTCCCTCATATAGACGCTTTCTGACGCCTCTGCAGCAGACAGCTTTTAGAAAACATAGTGACAAAAGAAGAAATTGCTCAAAATGAGCAATTTCTCCTTTTGCCACAATGTTTTCCACTTTTAGTCATAGGTTATCCCTTCAATTATAGAGATTTTCTATTTTATGATAAAATATGTTCAAAGACGTCTGCTGCAGAATTGTTGTATGAGGGAAAATGTTAGGTTTGAGTTAGTGGAAACTAACTGTCAGATGTTAGTTAACAGCAACCTGATTTATTAGGATCTTTGTTGCTAGCTTGCCAACAAATTTTAATGACATTGTAAATCTAACAAGAGGGCCATGATGGCCCTATATCGCTCACCTGATTTAATAGAACTTCAATAGTTTTCAAAGTTTTTACTCTTTTTAGTTTTAAAAATGCACATATAAGGAAAAAAAGCTCCGCCCCCTGGCGGCCATGTTTTTCAACGGATCAAAAATATTTAAACAATCTTGGTAAAGGGTGCCCCAAGGAACATTTGTGCAAAATAATTTTTAAATCGGGCCAGTACTTTTGGACAAGAAGATTTTTAAAGTTTTAACAATGCACATATAAGGAAAACAAGCTCCGCCCCCTGGCGGCCATGTTTTTCAACGGATCAAAAATATTTGAACAATCTTGGTAAAGGGTGCACCAAGGAACATTTGTGCAAAATTATTTTCAAATCGGCCCAGTACTTTTGGACAAGAAGATTTTTCAAAGTTTTAACAATGCACATATAAGGAAAACAGGCTCCACCTCCTGGCGGCCATGTTTTTCAACGGATTGGAAATATTTGAATATTCTTGGTAAAGAGTGTCCCAAGGAACATTTGTGCAAAATAATTTTCAAATCGGGCCAGTACTTTTGGACAAGAAGATTTTTAAAGTTTTAACAATGCACATATAAGGAAAATAAGCTCCACCCCTGGCGGCCATGTTTTTCAAGGGATCGGAAATATTTGAACAATCTTGGTAGAGGGTACCCCAAGGAACATTTGTGCAAAATAATTTTCAAATCGGGCCAGTACTTTTGGACAAGAAGATTTTTAAAGTTTTAACAATGCAAATATAAGGAAAATAACCTCCACCCCCTGGCGGCCATGTTTTTCAACGGATCGGAAATATTTGAACAATCTTGGTAGAGGGTACCCCAAGGAACATTTGTGCAAAATAATTTTCAAATCGGGCCAGTACTTTTGGACAAGATTTTTTAAGATTTGGCAATTTTCCCCTTTTCTGATGCCGCAGCAACCAAAGTTTTACTTTGAATTAATTTCTTTGAACAACTTTGAAAGGGGACTACCTAAGGACCATTCCTGTGAAGTTATTTTGAAATCTGTTCATTGGTTTAGTAGAAGAAGTCATTCGTAGGAAATTGTTAACAGACGCCGACGACGACGCAGACGGACGCCGGACGGTGAGTGATCACAAAAGCTCACCTTGCACTTCGTGCTTAGGTGAGCTAAAAATAAGGTTCTAAACATAATACAATATAAGACAATAAGACAAAACAGTAGTTAACCCTTTCCCTCATATAGACGCTTTCTGACGCCTCTGCAGCAGACAGCTTTTTGAAAACATAGTGACAAATGAAGAAATTGCTCAAAATGAGCAATTTCTACTTTTGCCCAATGTTTTTCCACTTTTACGTTATCCATTCAATTATAGAGATTTTCTATTTTTTGACAATTAATGTTCAAAGTCATCTGCTGCAGAATTAACGTATGAGGGAAAGGGTTAAGCAATGTAAAAGATATCACTTGAAAGAACAATTGACACACAAAATACAGAGCATGAAAATGATAATCATGAAGGGTCACATTGAGCTCCTTTGTTAAGTTCCCAGAGGATGACAAGTTGTGACATTCTTTGCACAAGCAGTCAACTGAGAAGTGATGAAATGTTTTCTGATGTCTAATTAGATTCATTTACTACTTGGGGGTGTCGTTCTTTGAATGTTTCAGATCTCAAATATAACAAACGCAATAATACAACAAATTGACAGCAGACGTCTTTAACAATAATCATTAATACAGGTTGAAAACAATGTGGCAAATGGAGAAATTGCTCATAATGAACATTTTCTCCTTTTGCCACATTGTTTTCAAGTCTTCTGCTACAGTGTGTTCGAAATGTGTCTACAAATGGGAAAGGATTAAGAAAACTTAAAACAGTTTGATGAATGGAGGTATACTTTGAAATCAAGTCAAAACATTGTGGGAAAATAATAAATTACTCATTTTGAGATATTTCAGAAAACTCATGTGTCACCTGCAAGTATGTGATGGAAAGAATGATGTCAGTAAGGGAAGCATGATGGACACAAAGATGTCAGTAAGTGAAGCATGATAGACAGATTGATGTCAGTAAGTGAAGCATAATAGACAGAATGATGTCAGTAAGTGAAGCATGATAGACAGAATTATGTCAGTAAGTGAAGCATGATAGACAGATTGATGTCAGTAAGTGAAGCATAATAGACAGAATGATGTCAGTAAGTGAAGCATGATAGACAGAATGATGTCAGTAAGTGAAGCATGCTAGACAGATTGATGTCAGTAAGTGAAGCATAATAAACAGAATAATGTCAATAAGTGAAGCATGATAGACAGAATGATGTCAGTAAGTGAAGCATGATAAACAGATTGATGTCAGTAAGTGAAGCATAATAGACAGAATGATGTCAGTAAGTGAAGCATGTTAAACAGAATGATGTCAGTAAGTGAAGCATGATAGACAGAATGATGTCAGTAAGTGAAGCATGATAGACATAATGATGTCAGTAAGTGAAGCATGATAGACATAATTATGTCAATAAGTGAAGCATGATAGACAGAATGATGACAGTAAGTGGAGCATGAGACAGAATGATGACAGTAAGTGAAGCATGATAGACATAATGATGACAGTAAGTGGAGCATGATAGACAGAATGATGACAGTAAGTGAAGCATGATAGACAGAATGATGTCAGAAAGTGAAGCATGATAGACAGAATGATGACAGTAAGTGAAGCATGATAGACAGAATGATGACAGTAAGTGAAGCATGATAGACAGAATGATGACAGTAAGTGAAGCATGATAGACAGAATGATGACAGTAAGTGAAGCATGATAGACAGAACTAGAAATATCACTGAAGGTGATGAATACCCCCAGCTGGTGCCTGACAATATACATATGTATGAGAAATTCAAGAGGCCATAACTCATTTAAAAATAATTCCAGTGCAATACGCCTACGATATGCACAACTAGGCTTGGTATCAATCATTTTTGTGAAGTTATATTGAATTCTGATAAAGGGTTGCTGAGAAATAGTGTTCACAAAAAATGTCTATAGACCAACTATGTATGAGAAATTCAATGGGCCATAACTCATTTAAAAATAATTCCAGTGCAACACGCCGACAATATGCACAACTAGGCTTAGTATCTATCATTCGTTGGAAGTTATATTGAATTCTGACCAAGGGTTGCTGAGAAATAGTGTTCACAAGAAATGTCCAGACCAACGGACCGACCGACCGACAAGCGTAACTCCTATATAGCCCCCATATACTACGTATCTGGGGGTATAATGATGACAGTAAGTGAACATGATAGACAGAATGATGACAGTAAGTGAAGCATGATAAACAGAATGATGCCAGTAAGTGAAGCATGATAGACAGAATGATGACAGTAAGTGAAGCATGATAGACAGATTGATGAAGAAGTTTTCTCTTTGCAGCATCCTGTCAAGGCAGGTGCCACAAAAGTCGTTCTGTATCATGGAAAAATGTTTTTTACCTCCTTCATTGACCCCGCCTTCAATTTGATAGGCAGACGAGGCCACGCCCCATGAAAATCCATCTGGGAATCGGCCATACAGTTCCTCGTTTTCAAAGGGAAGATGCTCCAGTAATCCATCCTTTTTGAATCCGTTGTCCATTATCACATTCCTACAGAATATTGATCAAAAAAGAATAGTCATACAGATACCTATCTTAACCCTTTCTCTCATATAGACGCTTTCTGACGCCTCTGCAGCCGACGGCTTTTTGAAAACATAGTGACAATAGAAAAAATTGCTCAAAACCAGCAATTTCTCCTTTTGCCACAATGTTTTCCACTTTTAGTCATAGGTAATCCATTCAATTATTTTCTTTTTTTGACAAAATATGTTCTAAGTCGTCTGCTGCAGATTTGTCGTATGAGGGAAAGGGTACATACAACAAATTTGCGGCAGACAACTTTGAAAGCGACCTTGCAAAAATGTGAAAGATTTCCATAAATGAGAGTTTAAGTATGAAACCGAGTTGTAAATAAATTTGACAAAAGGAAAATTGCACTTTTAAAGCAATTTCCACTCTTGTCACAAAATTTGCTGAGCCCCTGTATTCATTAGTTGGTAGCGACGTGTGCTGTTAATCCAGGGGTTGTGAGTTTGAACTCCAGCTCGACCAACATTCTCTCAGACGTTTGATAAAAGTCAATGTGACAAGCGTCATTCGTCTTCCATCAATGACTTAACAGTCTATTTGGCAAAGCAGCCAGTTGCTTGGAAAGACTGTTGTGTGGGGAACTGGTGTGAAAAAACCTGGAAATACATGGTTAGTTGGCCGCCGTGATATAAAAATTGTTGAAACAAAGTTAAACCCCAATCAATCAATGTCACAAAGTTTTCCAAAAGTTGTCTGCTGCAGATGCGTCAAAATGTGTTATAAGTGTAAAAGGGATAAGAGGCAGTTAGTTACCCATTTCATCATCCAGATACATTCTGAAGCATCTGCAGCAGACAGCCATTTATGAGCAATTTCTCCTTTTGCCACAATGTCTTCAAATATTCTAAATAATTATACTTTCATGTTTTTAGGGGAGAATTTCTTAATAAATAGGGGAAATTAGCTCTTTTATCAAGATTGCAATGGGAGCCAAGTTACAATCACTTAGTTATAAACATCGCGTTGTAAGCAATCGCGAGTTAACCCTTTCCCTCATATAGACGCTTTCTGACGCCTCTGCAGCAGACGGCTTTTTGAAAACATAGTGACAAAAGAAGAAATTGCACAAAACGTGCAATTTCTCCTTTTGCCACAATGTTTTCCACTTTTTGTCATAGGTTATCCATTCAATTATGGAGATTTTCTATGTTTTGAGAAAATACGTTCAAAGTTGTCTGCTGCAGAATTGTCGTATGAGGGAAAGGGTTAATGGAATTCTCATGTAGAAGCTTTTGAGGAAACCAAAGATGGAAGGTTACCTGTAAAATGCAGCAGAGGCTTTGGGTGTTCTGGTTCTTTCAGGATCAGAGAAGTTCACCTGATGAATACCAAAATGGACGGAGAACCCTGAATCCCACTCCAAATTGTCCAGGAAAGACCATGCAGTGTACCCTTTGACAATAACTTTGTCCAAGTTCACAGCTAAAAATATAATTGTCCAAATAAGACTATGAAGTTTTCCCTTTTCATTGACTTTGTCTAAGTCCACAACTGAAGTATAATTCTCATATAAAGACAATGTAACCTTTTAAAGTGACTTTGTCTAAGTTAAAAGCTGAAATATAACTGTTCAAGTTAGACCATGAAGTTTTTCCTTTTACATAGACTTTGTCTAAATTCGCAGCTGAAATATAATTGTCATATAACGACCATGCAATGTACCTTTTTACAGTGACTTTGTCTAAGTTCACAGCTGAAATATAATTGTCATATAAAGACAATGAAGTTTACCCTTTTACAGTAACTTTATCTAAGTTCACAGCTGAAATATAATTGTCATATAAAGACAATGTACCCTTTTACAGTAACATTGTCTAAGTTCACAGCTGAAATATAATTTTTAAAATTAGACCATGAAGTTTTTCCTTTCACATAGACTTTGTCAAAAATTCACAGCTGAAATATTATTGTCCAATAAAGATGATGAAGTTTACCTTTTCATATTGACTTTTTAACTTAGAGCATAGGCGGGCCAAATCGGTATTTTACAAGAAAGTACCAGTTTAAACTGTGTATATTTAAAATATTTCACAGAAAATGACGAAAATTTACACAACATTAATCTGTTGTTCTAATTACAAAAGTTTAATGTTGTTGTTCCATGATAACCATCATACAAGTAAAGTTGCATAGTGACATGCAAGGACGCCACATACAAAATGACGTCAAAGGAACAATTGAAAAATTGCTATAAAGTAAAATTAAATCCCAACAAAGACAAAAACCTAAATAATCTTTGGAAATGATAATTCAGTGGAGTTTACCAGGAGTCAAGCAGTCACAAGCAATGTATACATAAACAAATGTTCATAGAGATATCAATGGTAAACTAATGTCACTTGCAACAGAGCCAGTTCTAATGTTGAAAGGAACATTACCAGTGTCGGTTTTCACCATAAGATTTGTCATTTGTTACACATCATATGCTACGCATTTTGGTGAACAATGGTACTTACAATTTTCCTAATCTCATAAAAAAATTATGGTACGACCAATGTTTTCAAATGTCGTCTGCTGCACATTCGTCAAAAAGTACCTGTATGTGGATAACAGTAAAGAACTTAAGCTATTTACCTTTCAGCACTTCATTGATGTATCCTCGATAGTATTCCACCCTGTCTGTATCATTAATCTGCCCAGTCAAATCGGAAACCCCGTTCTCCGTGATATAGATGGGTGTGTCTCCATACTCCATCTTGATCCAGTTAAGTAACTTACGAATACCCCATGGTACATCTTTCAACCAAAATGATCCTGACCTGCATTACAAATAATCAAAAAGCTTCAAATTGATGCCATCTTTCAAAATCATTGGAACTACATCAGTTATTCTCTTCTTGTAAAGCCCTTGAAATGAGTTTGCAAGACATATTTCTCCTGCTCATTTCTCCTATTTGTTGCAAATGTGACTATGATTGTTTGCAGAATCAACCCATTTCCAAATTAGCTAACAGCCAAAGAATGTCATATAAGACAGAAGACAATAGAGCGTTACTAAAGAATGTCTAATATATCCCAAGAATAAAGCATTTCTAAAGAATGTCTAATTTATTCCAAGAATAAAGCATTTCTAAAGAATGTCATATAGAGCATTACTAAAGAATGGCTAATATATCCCAAGAATAAAGCATTACAAAAGAATGTCTAATATATCCCAATAATAAAGCATTTCTAAAGAATGTCATATAGAGCATTACTAAATAATGGGTAATATATCCAAAGAACAAGAGGCCCATGAGGGCCTATGCTCTACTGGTATGGTTCTTTGGTCATTTTCAATCCAGAGCATGTATGTATGGTGAAGATCGGATAGTAAATGGAGGCTCTTTTGTGTTCATAAAAGCTGTATTATAGCAATTTTTACAATTTCATGGGCCATAATCCAGTCTTGCATGGGCGGATCTGGCTGATTTTCAAAAGGAACCAAGCTCTCATCAATATTTAACTACTATCTAAGTTTGGTGAAGATCAGATATTAAATGGAGCCTCTATTGTGTTCACATGCTCAATTATAGCAATTTGGACAATTTCAAGGGCCATAATCCAGTCTTGCATGGGCAGATCTGGCTGGTTTTCGAAAGGAACCGAGCTCTTATAGATATCTAACTACTGTATAAGTTTGGTTGAGATACAATCAAAAAAGAAGACTGTATTGTGTTAACAAGCTCTTTTATAGCAATTTTGACCATTTCAAGGGCCATAATCCAGTCATGCATGGGAGGATCTGGCTGGTTTTCGAAAGGAACCGAGCTCTCATGGATATCTAACTACTGTATAAGTTTAGTTGAGATACAATCAAAAGTGAAGACTGTATCGTGTTAACAAGAAATTGTTTACGGACGGACGCACGCACGCACGGACGACGGACAAATCGCCACGACATAAGCCCTTCTGGCCTTTGGCCAGTAGAGCTAATAAAGCATTACCAAAAAATGTCTAATAAATCCAAAGAATAAAAGCATTACTTAAGAATGTCATATAGAGCATTACTAAAAAATGTCTAATATATCCAAAGAATAAAGCATAACAAAAGAATGTCATATAGAGCATTACTTAAGAATGGCTAATATATCCAAAGAATAAAGCATTACAAAAGAATGTCTAATATATCCCAATAATAAAGCATTTCTAAAGAATGTCATATAGAGCATTACTAAATAATGGGTAATATATCCAAAGAATAAAGCATTACCAAAAAATGTCTAATAAATCCAAAGAATAAAAGCATTACTTAAGAATGTCATATAGAGCATTACTAAAAAATGTCTAATATATCCAAAGAATAAAGCATTATTAAAGAATGTCTAATATATCCCAAGAATAAAGCATAACTAAAGAATGTCATATAGAGCATTACTAAAGAATGACTAATATATCCAAAGAATAAAGCATTACTAAAGAATGTCATATAGAGTATTACTAAAGAATGGCTAATATATCCCGAGAATAAGGCATACCTAAAGAATGGCTAATATATCCCAAGAATAAAGCATTACAAAGGAATGTCATATAGAGCATTTCTAAAGAATGTCATATAGAGCATTACTAAAGAATGTCATATAGAGCATTACTAAAGAATGGCTAATATATCCAAAGAATAATGCATTACTAAAGAATTGCTAATATATCCCAAGAATAAAGCATTACAAAAGAATGCCATAAGAGCATTTCTAAAGAATGTCATATAGAGAATTTCTAAAGAATGTCATATAGAGCATTACAAAAGAATGTCATATGGAGCATTTCTAAAGAATGGCATATAGAACTTTACTAAATAATGTCATATAGAGCATTACTAAAGAATGTCATATAGAGCATTACTAAAGAATGGCTAATATATCCCAATAATAAAGCATTACAAAAGAATGTCATTAGAGCATTTCTAAAGAATGTCATTAGAGCATTTCCAAATAATGTCATTAGAGCATTTCTAAAGAATGTCATATATAGCATTTCTAAAAAATGTCATATATAGAGCATTACAAAAGAATGTCATATGGAGCATTTCTAAAGAATGGCATATAGAGCATTACTAAAGAATGTCATATAGAGCATTACTAAAGAATGGCTAATATATCCAAAGAATAATGCATTACTAAAGAATTGCTAATATATCCCAAGAATAAAGCATTACAAAAGAATGTCATAAGAGCATTTCTAAAGAATGTCATATAGAGAATTTCTAAAGAATGTCATATAGAGCATTACAAAAGAATGTCATATGGAGCATTTCTAAAGAATGGCATATAGAACTTTACTAAATAATGTCATATAGAGCATTACTAAAGAATGTCATATAGAGCATTACTAAAGAATGGCTAATATATCCCAAGAATAAAGCATTACAAAAGAATGTCATTAGAGCATTTCTAAAGAATGTCATTAGAGCATTTCCAAATAATGTCATTAGAGCATTTCTAAAGAATGTCATATATAGCATTTCTAAAAAATGTCATATATAGAGCATTACAAAAGAATGTCATATGGAGCATTTCTAAAGAATGGCATATAGAGCATTACTTAAGAATGGCATATAGAGCATTACTAAAGAATGGCTAATATATCCCAAGAATAAATAAAGAATGTTATATAGAGCATTACTAAAGAATGGCTAATATATCCCAAGAATAAATAAAGAATGTTATATAGAGCATTACTAAAGAATGGCTAATATATCCCAAGATTAAAGCATAACTAAGGAATGTCTAATATATCCCAAGAATAGAGCATTACAAAAGAATGTCAGGAAGACAATGATGTCTAACTCTTAACATGCTAAGATATTAATTATAGAACCCGAGTGTCAAACAGGTGAAATATTTTGTGAGCCTAATCCGATTCATGATGTGTTAACCCTTTCCCTCATATAGACGCTTTCTGACGCCTCTGCAGCAGACGGCTTTTTGAAAATATAGTGACAAAAGAAGAAATTGCTCAAAACAAGCAATTTCTCCTTTTGCCAAAAATATTTTCCATTTTTAGTCATAGGTTATCCATTCAATTAAAGAGATTTTATATTTTTTGATAAAAAAATGTTCAAAGTTGTCTGCTGCAGATTTGTTGTATGTTGGAAAGGGTTAAGAGTATAATCTAATACCAAACATCATCTCTATGAGACAGAATAACACACTTGTATCGCTAACACTTAATGCCACAAAAAGGATCTAATTTAAATGGCCAGAATATCTCTAAATGACTTTCAAATGCTAGCTGTAGAAAAATTTCAAATAAGGTCGGTATAATATATCAGTGAAGTTAATTAGTTTAACCTTATTTATTTGACATTGTTTGCATAACAAGCTATCAGCTTATATTAATCACTCTTGATGTTTGTGTCCTGGAGACTTAACAAGTACTCTGAAAAATCCCAAAGGCAGAACCTCCTTATTATAGGATTCTAACCCGGGCCCTATGGTATGAGAGGCTGATGCTCAAACACTGCACCACTGTATTTCCCAACAGGTTTATTGGTCTATATTTACCCTTTCCACGAAGGATCTCTTATACATTCAACATCCTTGTCGTTTTCCCAGGAAATCACTGATATGTCGGACTTTTTCTCGTAACACAAGCTGGTGGTGTAGTGATTTATCCCCATAAAGTCAGCGGAACCTAGTAAAACAAACTTTCTTTTACAATTTTAACCCTGTCCCTCATACAGATGCATTTTAACGCATCTTTAGAAGCTGACTAAAGAGCAATTTCTCCCTTTTAAAAAATGTTTTCAACCCTATTCAATTATTAACCCTTTCGCTCATACGACAATTTTGCAGCAGACGACTTTGAACATATTTTGTCAAAAAAAAGAAAATCTCTTTAATTGAATGGATAACCTATGATTTAAAGTGAAAAACATTGTGTCAAAAGGAGAAATTGCACGTTTTGTGCAATTTCATCTTTTGTCACTATGTTTTCAAAAAGCCGTCTGCTGCAGAGGCGTCAGAAAGCGTCTATATGAGGGAAAGGGTTAAACTTTCATTTATAGAGATTTTTTCGTACGACAATATGTGTTGTCTGCTGCTGATTTGATGTATATGGGAAAGTGTTAACGAGAGAATACAAACATTCTGAAGAAAAAATACTATAACTTATTCTTTCGACAACATTTCTTTGCAACATGGCAACTCTAAAGACTTGGAATATATTTGCTATTAACGATGAGACCAATCAGCTACCAGCATTAACAGTAGTACTTTGATTTTACTTTCAACTTTTCCTGTGATATTTTCACTCTGGAATCACATGAAAATTGTATATCAGGTTATCATATGGTAAATAATCAGCAAGGCACGGCAATCATGCTAGATTTCCTAGCGTAGTAATGGTGAGTCCCCAAGAGACAATGTTATAACTAATATACTGTTGAAGACAGCTTAAAGGTGCTGAACTGCAGCAAATAGATATTATAGTCAAAGTTTTAAAACTGTTCAAAAGTTGTCTTGAAATATTAGAATCATAGTTCTGGGATAAGATTAGGGTAATAATTTCACTTTCCAGTACCATAAACATCTAAATATTGATTGTTTATATTTCATTTTTACTGAGTAGACAAACCAAGTAAGCCAAATTTTGTACATTTTTATGACTTTCAACATTTACTGCTAAAATAGTTTTGAGCTACTTATTACTTACTTTGTTGTCACTATTAGCAATATTTGCAGAAGTTTCGACACTTCAAAATTTTGATCTTAATCTGGAGTTCAGCACCTTTAAAAACAACAATAAAGAAATCTTACCTTTAAGTTCAGCCTTTTCTTCCTCAGTGAACACAGGTAATCTGGAATGTTCGAATCCCTGTGCCATGCTCTTATTTCCAATCATGTCCTTCATAACCTGCGGGTAATCCCCTGACCCAAATATGGGCTGCGCAAACCACCCGAGGCCAAACTGCACACCCCTGTCCGCAGCGGCCCAATCTGACGGACTGAATTCATCATTAGGCTCCTCCCAGTCCTTGTTTAAAGTTATACCAATTTGACCTGATTAAGGAAAATATAATAGCTGTTTTTGGTGATTTGGGTTTTGATGGCAACTTCAGTTAGGCATTATTTAACCCTTTTCTTACTTGCATAAGTATTCCAAAACATTTACAGCTGACGACTTTTGCAACAATGATTCCAACTCTATACAATAATTGTATGTTATTTTACATATTTTTGAAAAGATAATTCCAAAGCTGTTTTTATATATTCATGCATTGATTCATTTGACATAACTGTTTACCAGATATGATATTCTTAAGAGTTGTCTGCTGAGACAAACTTGTGTTATTTGGGAAATTTGTAGAAGAACTTTGATACAGAAAGAGAAATATACTGATGTAAAAGCCAAAGGAGACATGATTCTAACTTAGAAGCATGTCTCCTTTCTTTGCTCTTACATCAGTCAAATCAATTTAGAAGCTCGTCAACATTGGCTCTTACATCAGTGAAGTCAACTTAGAAGCATGTCTCCTTTGGCTTTTACATCAGTCTAGTCAACTTAGAAGTATGTCTCCTTTGGCTGTTACATCAGTCTAGTCAACTTAGAAGTGTGTCTCCTTTCGCTGTTACATCAGTCAAATCAACTTAGAAGCATGTCACCTTTGGCTGTTACATCAGTCAAATCAACGTAGAAGCATGTTTAATTTGGCTTTTACATCAGTCAAATCAACTTAGAAGCATGTCTACTTTGGCTGTTACATCAGTCAAATCAACTTAGTAGCATGTCTACTTTGGCTGTTACATCAGTCAAATCAACTAAGAAGCATGTCACCTTTGGCTGTTACATAAGTCAATTTCTCTTTTTTGTAATTTTTCTGCAAGATTCTGAAGCTCTACAGCCAGCCAAAGAGGAATGCAATTTCTCCTTTTGCCACAATGATTTCAATTCTATTTTATAATTAAACTTTCATTTATAGACATATTTCATATTTTTATCTAGGTGATTTTGTCTGCTGCAGAGTTGGTGTATGTTGGAAAGGGTTAAGGACAGCACTCAACCAGTTGAATTTGGATACAGAGTTGAACCATTGTAAGCAATGTTTTCAAATGTATTCTACAGCAGAGGGGTCTAAAGTTATATGTATCAGGTAGATCTAATTTGTGTGAAGGGATGTTACATACCCCCTTGACTCTCCTGATATTGGTTCTTGTACAACCTTGCTGCTTTGGCGTGGGCTCTCAATATGTTATGTCCTACAATGTAGGAGTTGGTACCTGGCCCTTTTACTGCTGGAGCCCCCTGACCTCTTCCATAGTTAAAGTAAGCCATAATCCAAGGTTCGTTGAAGGTGACCCAGTATTTGACCTGAAATTGTTGTCATCATGCTAGAGCCATTCACATGAAAACAACTTTGTTAACCCTCTCCCACATACACACACCTTCTGACACCTCTGCAGCAGACAACTTTTGAAAACATTTTGTCAAAAGGAGACATTGCTCAAAACAAGCAAATTCTCCTTTTGTCAAAATATTTTCAACCTTATTCAAACATTATACTTTCATATGCGAATAATTTTCATATTTTTGCCTTGATGTGTTCCAAGTCTTATGCTGCAGAAATGTTGTATGAGGGAAAGGTTTTAATTCTTTCCAGTATTCAGACACATCTGCAACAGACAACCTTTGAAAACATTGAAGCAAGAAGAGAAGTTGCTGATAATGTTTTTAAATGTATTTAATAATTATACTTTCATTTTTAGAGATTATAATATTTTCTCTTTGAAATATTCAGTCTTCTGCTAATGATTTATTGTATGTGTCAACCCTTTCCCACATACAACAAATCTGCAGCAGACGACTTTGAAAACATACTGACAAAAACTGGAAAAATCTTCATAAAAGATAGCCAATTTGTTAAATAAAGTTGAAAACATTGTGGCCAAAGGGGAAATTGCTCATCATGAACAATTTCACCTTTGGCCACAATGTTTTCAAAAGTTGTCTGCTGCTATCGCGTCAAAATGCGTCTGCAGGTGGGACGGGGTTAATAAGTCTACTTTTGATGACTCTGTACCAGATGCCGTTTGCAAATACTCGCTATCATAACATTTCCTTTTCTATCAAAAAAATCAAACTCTCTTTTAAACTGAAAGTTCCAAAATTTGCAGATGTGTCATTTGATTTCCTAAGATGTTCTCAAAGTCATTGACACAATTACATCAGGCAAACTTGAATACCAATACCTTCCGTTAAACAATGATGATCTTGAATGAAAATAAACCTTGATTGCGCATCTAAACAAACAAGTGTTCTGTTCATATCATGACTAAGTGGTTACATATAGATGTATGTATTACTAGATGTTTTAAAAGTCATTTGCTGCATATTTGTTGTATGTGGGAAAGAGTTAAGGGCAAAGTAAACATTATAAAGATGTAATCCACTGCCATTTCTAAATAATCCATTGAAAAGCATGCAATGCATAGTTTTATCATATACCTGCACAATTTTCAGGACAAATAAAACACGACGGATTTCATATTTGGCTAGGACAAATACAGGTATAATATAATATTGTAATGTGCTGTCATTAAAGTATGATGTTACATCATTCAAAATACATAAGTGTTACTTGATTCACATGCCATTCATAAACAATTTTTTGTGTGTTATTTCATTATTGAATCATTTAAATTTGAATAATTTGTCTTTTTTTCCGTCTTAAAAGTTTCCCCACATACAACAAATCTGCAGCAGACAACTTTAAAAGATACAAAATGTATCCAGTTAAAAGTATGGATGTATGATTACTGAAAATATGGAAAGCATTGTGGCAAAAATAGCTCATTATGAGAAATATCTGAATAATGTCTGAGTAAAAAGACATTAATATTGCAGTATCAATACATGCCTTTGAATTGTCTACTCAGTCTAGCAAGGTATCAATTTTAACAAACGTCTGTGAAATACAGTGACGTTTTGCTACTGCAAAATAATATTGCCTATTTACTTACTCTGTCCCCAAAGCTTTTGTAGCAAAGTTCTGCATATTCTGTAAACCAGTCAATAATATCTTCACTTAGCCATCCTCTGCGGTCTGAAATTTAAACAAACTTAAACATTTAAAACTTTCCCACATATGGACACTTTCTAACTCCTTAGCAGCAGACGACTTTGGAAAACATTAGGGCAAAAGACGAAATTGCTCATAATGAGAACTCTATTCTTAAAATTAGTTTTCATTCAAAGAAATTTCAAGATTTTTCCCCAGATTAATTGACCCCAGATAATTTCAAAGTTGTCTGTATGTGGGAAAGGGTTAACCCATTCCTCTGCTTAACCCTTTCCCACATACAATAAATCTGCCGCAGACGGCTTTGAAAACATATTGGCAAAAATGTGAAATATCTCCATAAATCGGAGAGTTTAAACATTAAATAGAGTTGAAAACATTGTGGCAAAAGTGGAAATTGCTCACCATGAGCAATTTCTCCTTTTGCCACAATGTTTTCAAAAATCTCGGCTGCAAATGCGTCGGAATGTGTCTGCAAGTGGAAAAGGGTTAATCAAGTCTGGAATCTTCTGTTAGGAATACCTACCAGAAAAAATATTAAATTATTATTCCATCAGTTATAGAGATTTTTGCCGAGATGTTTTTCAATGCTGTCTGCTGCAAATATGTTAAATTCATAAAGAGCGATTATTTTCCTTTACCACAATGTTTTCAACTCTATTCAATGATTTAAATTTTGTTTAACCCTTTCTCACATGCAACAAATCTGCAGCAGACGACTTTGAAACATGGTGACAAAAACCTGAAAAATCCCTATAAAAGATAAATTAATTGTTAGATAAAGTTGAAAACATTGTGGCCAAAAGTGAAATTTCTCATCATGAGCAATTTCACCTATGGCCACAATG
Source organism: Serripes groenlandicus (assembly GCA_031761405.1). Lineage (NCBI taxonomy): Eukaryota > Metazoa > Mollusca > Bivalvia > Cardiida > Cardiidae > Serripes > Serripes groenlandicus. The sequence goes on from JASEVX010000003.1 coordinate 65,031,139, forward strand.
TTTTCAAAAGCCGTCTGCTGCTATTGCATCAAAATGCGTCCACAGGTGGGAAAGTGCTAACTTACCCTATTTTTTTATGAAGGAAAGGGTTAATACAAGGAAAATTTCTTCAGAGTTACATTATTGGTTGGTGTTTTTCAGCCAAATGTTCCTCTGTATTTACTGCTCACTCTCGCACAGACCACCTCAGTGGTGTATTGGTAGGGTGTCCGCCTTGGGTGCAGGAGGTCGCGGGTTCGATCCCTGGCATGGTCATACCAAAGCCTTTAAAATTGGTAGTAATGGCTGCCCTACTTGGTTCTCAGGGTTACGGGCTTAGCGTTATGACTGACTGTCTAGTGTCAGGATAAATGAACCAGTACTACTAGTAACTTACCCTGACTGGAAATGCAGTGATATGATTGAAAAATTGTTTAAAGGGGCATAAAACACCAAGCAATCAATCAATCCCTCACACACACACAGACACATACCTTCAAGTGCTTGAGGCAAGTCCCAATGATATAAGGTGACCATTGGCTGGATCCCGTTTTTAAGAAGTTCGTTAATGAGGTTGTTGTAGTACTGGATACCAGGTTCATTCACAGTGCCGGTTCCATTAGGTAGAACTCGGGGCCAAGAAATAGAAAATCTGTATTGGGAAACCTGAAATAGAAGAGAAAAGTAACTGGATATTCAAATGTTTATAATTTCATTTGGTATTTGTTTCGGGTTTTACGCAGCTTTTCAACAGCTTAAGTCATATTGCAGCAAACATGAAAGATGAAATTGGTCCCACATCTTGTTTTTACAGCGGGATTAAAATATGTAAGGTATGCAACCAATACCACCCCACCTGCTGGAGCTGAACAGTTGCGTTCACAGACTTCAATCGTTCAGACCAATTTAGCCTGTTCTTATGGTTCAAGCAAGGGTCATGCTTATCAAGTGTCCCCAGGGTCAAGATTATCAAGAGTCCCCTGTCACAGGGGGACAAATGTTAAACATAACAAGAGTACCGCAAACGGTACATAATACGCCCGTCAGGAACTTCTTTGTAAGTTTCCTCTTTGTTTTGATATATTGTTTGTTTGTAAAAAGTTAATAATGTCGTTCAGGAATAAGTTGTTAAAGAATAATGGTAAACTATGAAAAATGCATAACTCGTGCAGAAATCGACAAATATTCTAAGTCCAAAAAGGGGCATAACTCATTCAAAAATTGACACAATCCCAGGAAATGTAAACTTGATCTGTGACACATGATTACAAAGCCATATACACAATTTCAGGTCAATAGCTCAAAGTAAGTAGGAAAAAAGTGCGGAAAACCAATATTCTAAGTCCAAAAAGGGACATAACTCATTCAAAAATTGACGAAATTCAAGGAAATGTGAACTTGATCTGTGACACTTGATTACAAAGCCATATACATAATTTCAGCTCAATACATAAAAGCTTGTAGAAAAAAAGTGCGGAAAACAAATATTCTAAGTCCAAAAAGGGGCACAACTCATTTAAAAATTGACGAAATCCCAGGAAATATGAACTTGATATGTGACACATCACTACAAAGCCTTATAAAAAATTTCAGCTCAATAGCTCAAAGTATGTAAGAAAAAAGTGCGGAAAACCCGAACGGACGGATGGACGGACGGACAGAGGGACATGACCATACCATAATACGTACCGTTTTTAAGAAATGGTCGTATAAAAACATAATCACCATTCAGTTTCACTGCAAAACTTAAGTCAAGTTGTTCACTTATGATTCTTGTTTTATTTTTCCTTGTACAAGCTCGGACAGTAATACATGTAATTAGAAAAAAACAAGATGTGTTTGTGAAACACTGATGCCCCCCAATGGCAACATCTTGGTCAAAGGTCAAGGTCGCCAGGTCAAAAATGTTGGTACTGACAGAAAGGTCATGTCATAAGGAATACACATGTGAAATATGGTAGCCGTACCTGTTATGGTTGAAAAGTAGTCGTCAAGGTTAAAGTTTTTTTTCGAGAATGGCAACATCTAGGTCAAAGGTCAAGGTCGCAAGGTGAAAATTTTGGTAGTGACAGAAAGTTCATGTCACAAGGTATACACATGTGAAATATGGTAGCCGTACCTGTTATGGTTCAAAAGTAGTCGCCAAGGTTAAAGTTTTTATCGAGAATGGCAACATCTAGGTCAACGGTCAAGGTCGCAAGGTGAAAAAGTTTGGTACTGACAGAAAGGTCATGTCACAAGGTATACACATGTGAAATATGGTAGCCTTACCTGTTATGGTTCAAAAGTAGTGGGGAAGGTTAAAAAAAAAATTGAGAATGGCAACATCTAGGTCAAAGGTCAAGGTCGCAAGGTCAAAAATGTTGGTACTGACAGAAAGGTCATGTCACAAGGAATACACATGTGAAATATGGTAGCCGTATCTGTTATGGTTCAAAAGTAATGGCCAAGGTTAAAGTTTTTTTCGAGAATGGCAACATCTAGGTCAAAGGTCAAGGTCGCAAGGTCAAAAATGTTGGTACTGACAGAAAGGTCATGTCACAAGGAATACACATGTGAAATATGGTAGCCGTACCTGTTAGGGTTCAAAAGTAATGGCCAAGGTTAAAGTTTTTTTTGAGAATGGCAACATCTATGTCAAAGGTCAAGGTCGCAAGGTCAAACATTTTGGTACTGACAAAAAGGTAATGTCACAAGGAATACACATGTGAAATATGGTAGCCGTACCTGTTATGTTTCAAAAGTAGTGGTCAAGGTTAAAGTTTTTTTCGTGCAGACAGGCCAAAAACTACATCTAGGTCAAAGGTCAAGGTCGCAAGGTCAAAAATATTGGTACTGACAGAAAGGTCATGTCACAAGGAATACACATGTGAAATATGGTAGCCGTACCTGTTATGGTTCAAAAGTAGTGGTCAAGGTTAAAGTTTTTTTTGAGAATGGCAACATCTATGTTTTTTTTGTGCAGACAGACAGACAGACGTGCAGACGTGCAGACAGACAGGCCAAAAACTATATGCCCCCCGAATCGGAGATTCCGGGGGGGCATAAAAAGAAATATTTCTCTGTTAACCCATTACTTCACAGAACAATGGCCTGATAAGCACCCTGTTGTGTATACTGGCTTATCAGTTTTACTGCACTGAGCGCACAAGAGTTTTTGGGAAATTTTACAATTTTGACACCTGTGTAACAAATCCTAAAATATGGTTAATTTCTATGCATTGGACTGGTTTAATGAAAGACTATGAAATGCTGCAGATACAATTTACTATATAGCGGTGTTTTTCATTTTTACCTATCTAAATTAGTTTAGTTTCTACAGTAAATTAAAAATGCTTTTTTTTTTTTCTTTTCTCAAAGTCTTATTTTGCGCTTACGTTGATATTTAAATAAATTCCATGTTGAAACAACAAGTCATAATGGTCATACAAACCAATATCTATTTAAAGATAGAACAAAGCTATGATTAACATTAAAAGATGTATTTGAATTGCCTCATATTTGGTTAAAAATACTTACGATGAAATGAACAAGTAAACTCCAAAAAATATTTTAATTCATTTCCGCCTGAAGACGCGTTTTTCGCATCTGCAGCAGACGAAATTGAAAACATATTGACAAATAGGAAATTGCGCAATAGCTCTCTGTAAGCCACCACATATTTCCTTTGTTTCAAAGTGGAAATGACCTTCTACGTCATATGTCACAGGAGGTCACGCTGTGTAGTGTGGTAGCACGTGGTCGACCGCAGTTGATTGGGTGCATGGTCATATTTCACTGAGATCACGCGTGATTTATGGATAATTTGATTGGATATAAAGTTAACACGATAGTTTTTCATTGGAGAATTATATTAGTTAATTATAATAGCCAACATGATATACGTCGAAAGGACTTGATTTTATAGAGGACACGTATTCAAATTTCAAAACAGAAATATATAGCGGCTCAAATCATAATGGAGGTTTGGGTATGTAAATTGAAGTGCATTTTAAGGATATTCTTTAACTGGACACATACCAAATTTTCACCGGATTTTTAAAGGTAAGATATCAATGCATCGAATGGGCTATTTTTTTAAATAAATTTTAGAATCTAAAATGGATTATATTAGATACAAAAACAGAAGCGCTCTAAGGCGTCTCTGTGCCGTAGTGGATCGAGGTGCTCTAAAGCGCATCTGTGCGTCTATAGAAAGCAGCGCTCCGAGGCGCTTGCGTGACGTAATGGGTTAATGACCCTGTCCAAGCATATCGAAAAGTGTTTTTATAACATTTCATCTTTAAAATATACAGTCGAACCTCGTTAAACCGGAAAATTCGCGATCCGGACATAAAATTCAAGGAACGGATTTTTTAGGCTTAATTATTCTCCGTTAATACGGAACCGGACAAAAAATATCGGGAACAGAGCGACCATTTACACATAAAATCCGCTTCATTAGTCCGGAAGACCAAACATGTATATGTTTTTTTTTTCTCTCAATTGGTCCGGATTATACTTATTGCGTAAATCTTGTTGCGTGTCATAGTTTTCTAGTATGTGTGTTTGTCCTTACAATATGTGTTAAAAGCTGTGTACTGTATACAATGTAATAGGACTGTTCCATAATTGGCTAGTGTGTGTCATTGTTTACTTTGATTAGCAGTCATAAAATAGCAGCCAATCAGGCGTTGATTGCCAACATGATATAAACTGATTTTGAGATTAAAATTTCGACATTTTGACCCAGAGACAAGTGGAGATCTGACAAAAAATAATAAGGTGGAAGGACCTTACGACAAACGGTGCAATCTAGAGGTAAATAAAAACTTGAAGAGAAAAAGTCGTACTGACAGTTTGCAATTTTTTAACTATTTGAATTCACCTCAACTATAATCATAATATTGGGTCCGAACCATTGACTCCTATTTTCAGGCTAAGATGACAATTTTGCGCCGGTAAAATTTCTAAATCATTAGTCCGGAAGATTTCCAATCCGGACTTTTTTCTCTGGTAACCAAAGTGTCCGGATTAACGAGGTTCGACTGTATATGTAAATGAAAAAATGTTAAACTTGCTGAAAGGTTTTTGGAATTTTAAAATATCATACAATGTCTGAATTAGTGCAAGTAGTGATAATATTATGTAACAAGAGGCCCATGGAGGGCCTATGCTCTACTGGCATGGTTCTTTGGTAATTTTCTATCAAGAGCATGTATGTTTGGGCAACAACGGGAATAAGAATAAGCAAGTCTTGTATATAATATCAATATTTAACTACTATCTAAGTTTGGTGAAGATCGGATAGTAAATGGAGGCTCTATTGTGTTCACAAGCTGTATTATAGTAATTTTGACAATTTCAAGGGCCATAATCCAGTCTTGCATGGGTGGATCGGGCTTGCGAAAGGAACCGAGCTTTCATCAATATTTAACTACTATTTAAGTTTACTGAAGATCGGATAGTAAATGGAGGCTCTATTGTGTTCACAAGCTGTATTATAGCAATTTTGACAATTTCAAGGGCACATCTGGCTGGTTTGCGAAAGGAACCGAACTCTCATGGATATCTAACTACTGTATAAGTTTGATTGAGATGCAATCAAAACTAAAGACTTTATCGCGTTCACAAGCAATTGTTTACGGACGCACGCACAACGGACACAACGCCATCGCATAAGCTCTTTTGGCCTTTGGGCAGTAGAGCTAAAAAAACTAAGAAAATTCCACAATTTTATTCCCTCAACAATCAATAGGAAAGGAGAGGATCTGATAAGGGATGTAAAATGATAGGTGATTGCAGTTACCCTTTCCCACATACAACAAAGCTGCAACAGACAACTTTGAAAACAGCATGGCAAAAATACAGTCAATCTCTATCAAATTATACATGATTATTGAATCGAGTTAAACAAATACTGGCAAAGCCAGAAAGTGCTCATTATAAACAATTTCTCCTTTTGTCCTAATGTTGTCGCAGGTGCATCAAAATATGACTGCATGAGTGAAATAATTGTTAAGTGTTTTACGCCACTTTCAACATTTTTTCAGTTATATCATGGCATTTCCTGAGTAAGTTACCAGTACTACTGGTCCATTTATCTTGACACCAGCCAGTCAGTCGCAATGCTAACCCAACAATCCTGAGCACCAAGGAGGGCAGCTAATTCTACCAGATTTAACCCTTTCCCTCATACGACAATTCTGCAGCAGACGACTTTGAACTTATTTTGTCAAAACATAGAAAATCTCCATAGTTGAATGGATAACCTATGACAAAAAGTGGAAAACATTGTGGCAAAAGGAGAAATTGCACGTTTTGTGCAATTTCTCCTTTTGTCACTATGTTTTCAAAAAGCCGTCTGCTGCAGAGGCGTTGGAAAGCGTCTATATGAGGGAACGGGTTAAAGACTTTGGTATGACCCGGCCTGGGATAAAAAAAATCACACACGAGGCGGACACTCTACCACTAAGGCAATCTGCATGTGGGAATGGATTGGTACATACTCTGAGTTCCTTCAATAGTCTAACATCCTCTTTGTACTTATGGTAGCTGTCAGCGGCTATATTTCCAGTATCATTGTTTTCATTCCTGCCTCCTTGCTGCATGTATGTATCCCATATACTCCTTCCTTTACCTGTAATGTAAACCATAAACTTCTATGACACTTTTGGTGCTTTATAACAACTCAAGCTAGTTAGTTGCCTGAGAAGAATGCTGTGTGGAGTACCAGAGCGAGAGAGCCAGAAAACGAATGGTTCGGTTAACTGGCTCCTAGGATATAACTGGATATAACTCTTTCCAACAAGCTTTCAACCAATCAATTCCTAAAACCCTAAAACATCAGACACTGGATAAGGGTTGTGATGCTTGTTATAAAATCTTTATTCAACAATCAATGACATTGACTGTGTGGAAGACAGTGGTACAAAGGTAGAGCGTCGGACTCTTGTACCAAAGGTCCCGGGTTCGAATTCTGTGATGAGCGGGTTCTGCCTCTGGGATTAAGTATCCAGGAAGCAGATATTGAACATGATTAATATAAGCTTGAAGCTTGTTTCGCAATTGATGTAAAATAAATAAGTTTAAACTAATGACAATGACAATTTTTTTTTGAAAATATTAAGTACAAAGTATTTGATTTAATTCACATCATTTAGCTGAAAATGATGTCCTTATTTATTTTTTCATAAACATATAGATTTTACACCAGTATTGTCGTTATGAAGCGATGAATAAAAGTTAGTAATGTTGGTGTAGCTTGTATACCAGTCGAATAGAAATAAAGTTCTTATTTCATAATACTTTGGGCAAAGAGATAAAACGTGAAATTCACATTCAACAATATATTTGTTAAACCTTTGAAAGTAATACATGCATTGTGTTTGTTCATGATCAATATCATTGTGGAGACCAGTCTCGATGTAATATTTGTGGTTCGAACAACGAAATTTACTAAGTGCTATTCTTAGCTTAAATGGAATGTCAATTAACAGATCTCTTTTAGTATTTAGTAGAGATTTATACTGTTTATAATGGTGGCAACAGCCAGACTCGCTGATTTGTATGTGCCAGTTGTCAGTTTTGTTTGAAACAGTCTATATCAAGCGCTGTTTGAAACATTTAATCAACACATAGCCAAAAACATGAAGATAAGTAAGGTTTTAACCTAAGTAGTCAAGGTTTGGCGGCAAGCATCATTCAAAGATTTTTAAAGCATTATATAAGAATTGGGAGGATGTCTGTTATTTGGCATTACTAATAAACAACATCATATTTTATACAGTTAGAATAATAATCAATATAAAGAGGGTATCTACCACATTCTCCCAATGCTACCATGTTATTTGTTTTACTATTTTATCTTGGGATAGTTTTTTAAAAGAGTCAAAGTGTATAGATTCTAAAACTTCTGAATAACAAACCCTTTGTTGTGGGTACTCAAAAGACAAGTCTCAGTTCTCATTTTTTAGTACAACAACATAGGGTTAAGTTAACCCTTTCTCTCATACAACAATTCTGCAGAAGACGACTTTAAACATATTTTGTCAAAACATAGAAAATCTCCATAATTGAATGGATAACCTATGACTAAAAGTGGAAAACATTGGGGCAAAAGGAGAAATTGCACGTTTTGTGCAATTTCTTCTTTTGTCACTATGTTTTCAAAAAGCCGTCTGCTGCAGAGGCGTCCAAAAGTGTTTATATAAGGGAAAGGGTTAACACTCTCTACCTTACAGATACATTTTGATGCATCTTTTGAAAACATTAAGACAGAAAGGGTAAATTGCTTGTGGAACTTTCATTTCATTATATTGTACTCTTGCCTAGATATTTTAAAAGTTGCCTGCTGGAGACTTTTTGTATGTGAGTTAACATTTTTCCACATACAACAAATCTGCAGCAGACGACTTTGGAACAAAATTATAGAAAATCCTTATAAATGAGGCCATATTTACTGAAAAAAGTGGAAAACATTGTGGCAAAAGGAGAAATTGCTCGTATTGAGCAATTTCTTCTTTTGTCACAATGATTTCAAAAGTCGTCTGATGCAGAGGCGTCAGAAAGCATCTATATGTGGGAAAGGGTTAAGTAGTAAGAGATTTATTTTGAGGGATTGGACCTCTTTACTCCCCCTATCTATGCCTCTAAAACATACCATCCGCGTTCCATCCTCCTTCCACCTGATAAGCTGATGTGGCTGCACTCCAAACAAAGTCCTCAGGGAAGGTCCCGTAGTAAAACTGTCCCTCGTATTCTGGGGCAAGACCGCGGCCACCTACGGCAGTGTATCCATGACTGAACTTGTTTTCTGTGAGAAGCTGTATCAACAAATATTTGTTTGAAATAAATAAACACTTTTCCCACATACAACAAATATGCAGCAGACAACTTTAAAAACAATTTGGAAAACATATAGGAATTCTGTATAAATGACAGTCTAATTACTGAAAACTTTTAAAAACATTGTGACAAAAGGAGTACATGGCTTTGGTGCAATACTCGCCACTATATTCAATAATAAACCATGAATAGCTCACCATTTGAAGCAGACCACTATTGGTACTCAATTACCAAGCCAAAGTCATTTCATTGGAAAACTATGTAACAATATCAAAATAAATTAAAACAATTCCCATCATCTAAATTAATTTGGAGCTGTATAAGTGGTAACTTATATTGTAGCTTAATATTCCAGTTTCATCCAATTAATACCTTAGCATAATAAAGGCAATATCAATCTAATTTACCAGTACAATTCTTAGTTGAAACAACTGTCTGTCTCGAAACAAAAAGTCTGAACAAACCTCACATAACACACACCTTTCTTTTCTCAAGGTTTGACATTCAGAAATGCATGTATGAAAAAAAACATGTACACGTAATTGCAGCCCTTTTTATTTTCAGTGTGGTTGTTTGGTTTTAATTGTGAAATACTTCACAATATGCATTTTGCAATGAGATAACATTTCTGCATGTGAAATGTCTGGAGCTTTTGCCAACTTTTTGACACACATTTTGAGTAGCGAATAAAGCCTAAGATCTGTCAAATAAATGTTAACATGTTTATGTGAAAAAACATACCAGTTGAACGAGGCCTATAGCAACTGCAAGCAGTTTTGTTGTATATGGGAAAGGTTTAAAGGTTTAAAGGTTGAAAGGCTATAACAATGTATTACCTGTGTATACCACCGTGCGGACCCTTTAGGAGTCCTGGTCCTGGCAACGTCTGTAAAATTCACATAGGTCATCCCAAATTTCTCGGTGTAACCTCTTGCCCATTCGAAATTGTCCAGCAGGGACCATGCTGTATAACCTTTAACATTACAGCCGTCAAGCTTTATAGCTGCAATAAACAATCAGTCGTAATAACAAAATTGTCCAGCAGTGACCACGCTGTATAACCTTTAACGTTACACCCGTCAAGTTTTATAGCTGCAAATAAATAGTCAGTCTAAACCCTTTCCCACACATAGGTGCTTGCGGATGCCTCTGAAGCAGACGAACTTTGATAACATTGTGGCAAAGGTGAAATTGCTCATGAGGAGTAATTTCACCACTTGCCACATTGTTTTCAACTCTATTAATTAATTATATTTCCCTATATTAGGATTTTGCATATTTTTGAGGATATGTTTTCAAAGTTGGTTGCTCCTAATTTCTTGTATGTTGGAAACCTATTAGATAACATTTCAGTACCCCCCTGACAATCTTTTTTATAAATTAATGATATAATTTTACCCTTCAGCAGTTCATTTGTGTATGTCCTATAAAAATGTATTCTGTGATAATCTTTTAATGTTCCGTTCCTGTCAGAGACGCCATTCTCTGTGACGTAAACAGGTACGTCCCCATACTTTATTCGGACCCAGTTGATTACTCGCCGGAGTGCAAACGGTGTAACCTTCAGCCAATCAGAACCAGAACTGAAACAAGTTAATTATAACTATTCTAGGCTTGAACCTGAATTTAACCATTTCCCTGGTACAAATTACTTTCAACAGCTCTCCAGTAAAGGAATTTTGAAAACATATTGGGAAAAATTGCTCCATCCATCCTATGATATTCAAGCATGTTAATTAAAGACATACCTTTCGAAAAAAATTAACCTCATTCAATCAGACCAAAATTATTCACTAAGGGTATATGAGCATTTGCTCCTGCAGTAATGTTCAGGTCTGATTTTAATGAAAAGGATAAAAGTTAAAACTTTTAGAGTTCCAAGTATTGATATCAACCACCATCATTGAAATAAATTACTGTACCTAGCTAATAGTTGGCAGGAAGAAAAGATAAACCCTTTCCCACATACAACAAAGCTGCAGTAGACACAATTGAACATTTCAAGTCACAAATATGGAAAATCTTTTGAAATGAAAAGTATAATTTTCATAAAGTGTTGAAAACAGTATGGCAAAAGAAGAAATTGTTCATTATGAGCAATTTCGTCTTTTGTCATAAAGTTTTCAAAAGTTTTCTGCTGCATATGCATGAGCAATTTCTTCTTTTGTCACTATCTTTTCAAAAAAGCTGTCTGCTGCAGAAGCACCCCCAGTCATCTGCAAGTGGGAAAGGGGTTAGCCCATCCCTCATATAGACGCTTTCTGACTCCTCTGCAGCAGACAGCTTTTTGAAAACACAGTGACAAAAGAAGAAATTGCTCAAAACGAGCAATTTCTCCTTTTGCCAGAATATTTTTCACTTTTAGTCATAGGTTATCCATTCAATTAAAGAGATTTTCAATTTTTTGACAAAATATGTTCAGTCATCCGCTGCAGAATTGTCGTATGAGGGAAAGGGGTTAAGAGAATACACAAGTTTGATGGTAAAACTTACTCCAGCCAATCAGGGTCCTTATCCTCGTTAAGGTCCATATCATTGAAGTAACTGCCATGTTCATCCGTCCCCACGGAGCTTTCTGCTCTCACAGTTGTATACTGATTTAGGCCAAAGAAATCGGAGGATCCTGAGAAAAACCCAAACTTAGTACTGTCACTATAGATGACTTAACCCTTTTCCCACATACAAAAAATCTGCAGCAGACGACTTTGAACACATCTCGGTTAAAATGTGCAAAATCATTATAAATGAAAGGAAAGTCATTGACAAGAGTTGAAAACAGATGTGGCAAAAGAAAAACATAATTCCTTTTTTGTTTTTGCCATATTTTGTTCAAAAGTCGTCTGCTGCAGAAGGGGCAAGAAATCTTCTGTGGGAAAGGGTTAATACATCTGTCAAACTGCATTGATAGTATAAACAAAAGACATATAATCCAAAACTGTGTCTTACACATTTACAATAAATATTTCATTGCACACGTTTGCTCGAGTCTCGCTGTACAAAGATGCATAAACTAAAAAGCCATTAAGACCCGAACTTGCTAGATGACTTTTGAGCAATTTCTCCTTTTCCCACACCTTTTTCAACTCTGTATCAAAAAAATAAATGTTTCCTCAGATTCTAGCTTCAAGTCAAGCCAGTTGCATGGAAAAATAATCAGGTAAATGCAACACTTGTGTCATTATTTAATCAATGTTTCTAAAACGGGTGTTATCCCATGAAAAATTGACCTTCTTCGTCAATGGTAAGCTTTAAACAATACCTCCTTGTGAATCACTTGACCATTTTCAAACTACCAAAGAGTTCCTTTGTTGGTCCTCTTTCAAAGTGAAGAACTTATCAACTGGATTACCAAGAACTTCTATACTTGTAAAGTCATTTTTGGACATAATCCTTCTTTTGAGGCTTCTAGAATACTTGGACAACAGATGGCAGGTTATGAAGATCCTTATCAAGCTGCTCAGAGGCACAAACGAGCAATTTCTCCTTTTCCATAATGTTTTCTTTTTTTCAGTAATTATACCTACATTTACAGAAATGTTCAGTTACTTTGCTTTGATGTTTTCGAAGTTGTCTGCTGCAAGTCCGTTGTATGTGGGGAAGGGTTATTGGTAAAGTCCTGAAAGTTGGTTTTCTTGTGAAATAGCCCAAAACAGTAAAAATCGTACCCTTGAGGAGCTCTTTATCTTCATTAGTAAACTCTGGGAGTCGACTTTTATCGAGTTTCTGTGCTTTACTCTTTTGTCCAATCAAATCTTTCATAACCTGAGGGTAATCACCGGACCCATGAACAGGCTCAGCAAACCAGCCAAGGTGAAATTCCAGGCCCCTCTCCGCTGCATTTAAGTCTGCCGGGTTGTTGGGGTCTTTTGGGCTCCACCAATCGCAGTTCAGTGTTATACCAACTTGACCTGAAATTATCAGTTGCTCATTTTAACCCTTTCTCACACACAGCAGAGGTGTCAGAAAGCATATGTATGTGAGAAAGAAGTAATGGCATAGAAAGGCAGCTCGTTGGGTCTGGTTAATCCTTACACTTAACCCTTACCCTCATACGACAGTTCTGCAGCAGACGAATTTGAACATATTTTGTCAAAAAATGAAAAATCTCTATAATTGAATGGATAACCTATGACTAAAAGTGGAAAACATTGTGTGGCAAAAGGAGAAATTGCTTGTTCTGAGCAATTTCTTCTTTTGTCACTATGTTTTCAAAAAGCTGTCTGCTGCAGAGGCGTCAGAAAGCATCTATATGAGGGAAAGGGTTAACTAATACACATCACTTTTTAAACCCCTGCAGCAGATGTCTCTTGGAAAATTCTCCAAGAGACAATTTCTCCTTATCCCTTGAAGTTTTATCTATATACAAGAATAACACTTAACCCTTTCCCACCTGCAGACACATTTTGACGCAATAGCAGCAGACGACTTTTTGAAAACATTGCGTCCATAGGTAAAATTGCTCATGATGATCACTTTCTCCTCTAGCCACAATGTTTTCAACTTTATTCAATAATTTTAATCACTCTTAATGTCTGCTCTGGATATTTTACCAGTATTGTGCTAAGTGAGTGCAGAGGTCCCTAATTTTGACTACACTCTCAAGAGAATCTTTTGATCCTAAGTAAACTGGTCTACCTCTGAGTCATTGTCTCCAAAATATAAAATTACTTTCTCACATACAGACACTTTCTGATTCCTCTACAGCAGACAAAGATTAAACAAAATGCAATTTTTCCTTTTGCCACAATGTTTTCCAAAGTCGTCCGCTGTAGGTGAGTCAAAAATACAAGCGTTGTCCGCGGATACCAAGTCAATTTGTGAGCGACAGATAGGCAGAAAATATCAAGCATAATAAGCTTTCATGGGTTCAATCCTCAATGTTTACTTCATAACCCTATCACACTCACAGGCACATTTAAATGCATCTACAGCAGACATCTTTGTTCAACATTGGGGCAAATGATGGAATTGCTCATGATGAGCAATTTCTCATTTTGCCACAATGTTTACAACTCTGGTAAATAATTAAGAATTCATTGAACCCATTACTTCACATGGCTTTTCAGAGGTGGTCTTCTTTACAATCATCAGAAGAACAATTTCACCAATGTAGAAAACTGAAAGAATTATATTGATAAAGAAATGAAAATATTGCAATAAAAGGTGAAATTGCTCGTTTTGAGCAATTTCACCTTTTATTGCAATGTTTTCAAAGTTGTTTGCAACAGAGCAGGTGTCAAATGTCGTCTATGTGAAGTAATAGGTTAATTATATTTACCATATTTTAACCTACATGAGTTTGCAAAGTCATCTGCTGTAGTTTAAATGCACGTGTAAAGGGGATCAAGGCATTGATCAATCTTCAAAATCAAAATTCATAGGTGGGGCAAGACATACCTCTCTGCCATGGTTTGTACTTTCTGTTGTATAATCTGTAAGCTTTACCATGGGCCAACAGCAGAGTGTGGGCCGCCTCGTACGATAAAGTACCTGACTCCTTTAGTCCTGAAATTCAAAAAGAACAATCAATAAATTATATACCTTGATGTATTTTCTTAACTCTGTATAAGTCACTGATCAGATCACATTTAGATTATGGAAATTTAGTGCATTACCCGACGACAAAGAAATGTAAACTGATAATTGAAAACGTTCAACGTAGAGCAACAAAAAATGTTCCTGAACTCAAAGGGTTGACATATGGAGAACGTTTGGTTGAGCTAAGTCTTTCATCTCTAAACTACAGACAAAAAAGATATGATATAATCCAGGTATACAGAATAGTGCACAATATTGACAACATTGACGTTAATAAGTTCTTCTTATTTGCTGAGAATGTTGGAACCAGAGGACATATTCTAAAACTTCATCAGAAACAAGCTAAGAAAGGTAGACGAAGAAATGCATTTGGGATTAGAGCAATTTCAACTTGGAATAATTTACCAGAAGAACTAGTAAACAGCACTAAGTTGCTTAAACCTTCAAAACAAATCTTGATAAACGTTGGAAACCCAGCCGCCTTGATCTAACATCAGTATATTAATTAAATATGAAACAAAACCGGAAGTGGAGACATTACACTGAAGTAGACGATAGGGATTCTTTTAGCCTTCGGGGCTATATAATTACCCTTACAGACTAAGTAAGACTAAGTAAGTTATCAAATCCTCTGTAAAGGGTTAACCCTTTCCCTAATATAGACGCTTTCTGATGCCTCTGCAGCTTTTTGAAAACATAGTGACAAAGGAAGAAATGGCTCAAATGCGCAATTTCTCCTTTTGCCACAATGTTTTCCACTTTTAGTCATAGGTTATCCATTCAATCATAGAGATTTTCTATTTTTTGACAAAATATGTTCAAAGTCATCTGCTGCAGAATTGTTGTATGTGGGAAAGGGTTAAAAATATTACCTGGTGCATTGTCTCCTGTCCCATAACCCAACACTGATGAAACCCAGGGTTCATTTAGAGTGATCCAAAATTTTACCTGAAATTCAAACAATGCAATGCTTTATTAATCCCTTAATATGTTATCAAAATACAAACTGTCAAAATGAGTTTGAAACCCCAGTTTGGCAAACTTTCCTTTTGACATTTGACAAAGAATAATGAAACAATGGGCTTACAGTACACATGGAAATGCTATTGTGTGAAGAACTGATTTGAGAAAGCCAAGAAACACATGGGTTATTGAACTTGCCACAGTGTAAAACCGCATTTAATCAATCAACAAAAAGTCAGAAGGCAAAAATATTCTGCTTACAATTGGACAAAAAATAAATGCATATTTTTAAGTGAACAAGAAAGTATTGTAAGAAAGGGAAAAAAAGGAAAAAATTCTATTCATTAACAAATATCTCTTTTCTCAAGATTTTTTGAAAAGCCCTGGAATGTAGACAAGTCAAAACATATCAGTGAGGGATAGGGTTAATTTCCTCTGAATTTGTAAAACTTTCCCAAATACAAACAATTTTAAGTGACAATTTCAAAACTGCTGGAAAGGGAGTTATTGCTCAAAATGTGCCATCATTATATCAGGTAAACAGTTATCCTTTTCCCACATACAACACATCTGCAGCAGACGACTGAAAACATCTAGGCAAAAAGTATGGCACATCTCTGTAAACTAGTTCAATTATTATTGAATAGCATTCAAACAATGTGGCAAAATGAGAAAATGCTTATTATTTGCATCATTGTTTTAAAATGTCGTCTGCAGATGTGTCAAAGTGTGTCTATAAGGCTTTAAACCCTTTCCCACTTACAATAAATCTGTAGCAGATGACTTTCAAAACATCTAGACAAGAGTATTGAATATCTCTACAAAAAAAAGTAGTATTATAAAAGAAGTTGAAAACAGTGTGGCAAAAGGAGAAATTGCTCGTTTTGTGAAATTTCTTCTTTTGCCACAATGTTTTTAAAAAACGTCTGCTGCAGAGGCGTTAGAAAGCGGCTGTATGAGGCATAGGGTCAAAATCAAATTGAACAAAGAAAAAGATGAAAAATGAATTCTCTTTTACCCTGTCACCAAATTCTCTGAAACAGACGTCTGCATACGCCTCAAAATGATCGGAAGTGCTTCTATTCGGCCAACCTCCCTGGTCCTCCAGGGCTTGGGGCAGGTCCCAGTGATACAGTGTTACCATGGGAATAATGTCATTGGCAACCAGTTCATTGATAAGATTGTTATAATAGTTGATACCAGCTTGATTTGGTTCCGATCCAGAACCGCTAGGGAAGATCCTTGGCCATGCTATACTAAATCTGTAGTGTGTGAGCTGTAAGCAAAATTTATAGAATTATTTAACCCTTTCCGTCATACGACAATTCTGCAGCAGACGACTTTGAACGTATTTTGTCAAAACATAGAAAATCTCCATAATTGAATGGATAACCTATGACAAAAAGTGGAAAACATTGTGGCAAAAGGAGAAATTGCACGTTTTATGCAATTTCTTCTTTTGTCACTATGTTTTCAAAAAGCCGTCTGTTGCAGAGGCGTCAGAAAGCGTCTATATGAAGGAAAGGGTTAAACCCTTCCCCCGAATACAGCCAAACTGCAGTAAATAACTTTGAAAACCTAAACCAGAAAATATGGAAGATCTGCATATAAACAACAGGGCCAAGATGGCCCTAAATAGATCACCTGGAGAATAAGCATAGTAGCATATATATATGTAACTGCTAATATCAGGGGAAATTTGTTAAAGAGTGGATATGAAATTGCAAGGTGTTGACACTGTAAATGAAACAGCTCATCAGTAAAGCACATTTTGTAATAAGGCATTATATATTTTAACAATTTGAAAGAGGACCACCAATGGAACATTCCTGTGAAGGTTTGGTTGATATCAGTCCAATGGTTTAGGAGGAAATGTTGTTTGACGCTAACGTTTTATTTTACCCAATCAATCAATAAGTTATATAGAGGGTAACTAATAGAACATTTCTGCTAAATTATCTTGAAATCAGACAAGATCTTTAACCCTTTCCCTCATATAGACGCTTTCTGATGCCTCTGCAGCAGACGGCTTTTAGAAAGCATAGTGACAAAAGAAGAAATTGCACAAAACGTGCAATTTCTCCTTTTGCCACAATGTTTTCCAGTTTTTGTCATAGGTTATCCATTCAATTATGGAGATTTTCTATGTTTTGACAAAATACGTTCAAAGTCGTCTGCTGCAGAATTGTCGTATGTGGGAAAGGGTTAATGAGAATGGAATAATAATAAAGTTTTGTCACTTTGCCCCTTTTCGAATGTTGCCTGGTTGCCATGTTTTTTCAACCCATAAATAAGGCTTTAATACTATTTGCAGATGGTCCCTCAAGGAACACTTTTACCAAAAAATCTTGGAATTGGAGAAGTGTGGATTCAGAGAAGAAGAATGTTTAAGTTTGGTATTTCAAAATGTTGTCATTTGCACCTTTCTTATGCCACCTGACTGCCATGTTTTTCGACCAATCAATATGACTTGAATTTTTTTTGTACAGGCTCTCCCAAGGACATATCTACCAAATGATATTGGAATCAGAAAAGCTGATTCAGAGGAGAGCAATTTTAAAGATTGGGCATTTCCCCAAATTTCTTGTTTTATCACAATGTTTTCAAAATTCTTCTGATGCAGAAGCATCAGGAAGCATCTGTATGTGTGAAAGGTTTAAACAAGATTGTAAGTTTGCTTATTGCTGGAAGACTATAATCATTTATTGATAAACACCTACCTTCATTTGTTTCAGTATTTGCACATCTTGCTTGTAGTTATGATAACTGTCACAAGCCACATCCCCGGTATCCCCGTTGTCTATCTTACCGGGAGTATGTGAGAACTTATCCCAGATGCTAGCACCTCTACCTACAAAATATAGGTTTGATAATTAGCGATGACTTTGGATTTTGAGCTCTCCTTATATTTATGATAAACACTATATTATGAGCTAATTGTAATTAATGAAAGGATTTTTGTGTGAGAGACTTAAAGCCCCTTAGCCCATAAAGGTTAAATGTTGCTGCTTACAGACAGATATGACATCGATAAATTTGTCTTATTCCAACAATGTATTCAAGATTGTTATAAAAATGTATCTAAAGACATGTCTGCATATTAATTCATTATCTTGCTGCTTATTAAAGACTAATAAAAGACAGATCAAAAATCACATTGTAAGTATGCAGTTAAAATGTTAACCCTTTCCCACATACATCATATCTGCAGCTTCTGACTTTGAAAATATCCTTGCAAAATTTCTATAAAGGAAAGTACGATTAAAGAAAACAATATTGAAGACATTGTGGCAAAAAGTGATATTGCTCTTTATAAGCAATCTCTCCATTTGTCACAATGTTTTCAAAACTGCAGATGTGTGATAATTGTATCTGTAACCCTTTCCCACATACAACAAATCTGCAGCAGACGACTTTGAAAACATCTCAACAATATCATGGAAAATCTCCCTAAATGAAGACATTCTTATTGAATAGAGTTGAAAACATTGTGTCAAAAGGAGAAATTGCTTGTTTTGAGCAATTTCTTCTTTTGTCACAAAGTTTTCAAAAGTCGTCAGAAATCCTCTACATGAGGGAAAAGGTGTAAATGATAAAGAGGTACCACAACCTACCTCCCTCATTGACTCCTCCTTCCACCTGATATGAAGCTGTGGCAGCGCTCCACACAAAATCCTTTGGATATTCGTCATACAATATCCCAGTTTCTAATGGTAGGTCAATGGCTAGTCCCCCCATTGGAAAGCCATTGTCCTTGATGAGATTCCTGGACAAAAAAGTATATATACACATCATTCATTCTGTTGTAATATTTTGCTCGCCAAATGGCATTAATGCTGAGTGAGAGGGTAAACAACGCCAACCAACAACAACAACGTTGTAACATTTCTAGACTCTTTCAAATTAGTTTAAACTAATATAGCAACACGGGAGGTCAATCCAGGGGTTGTAAGTTCGAATCCCAGTGTGAGGAAACCAAGAAACATATGAGTAGGTGAACTGGCTGCCGTGATATGACTGAGAAATTGTTGAAAACGGCATGAAACCTTAATCAATCAATCTATTTTACATCAATTGCGAAACAAGATTTCAGCTTATTATTTATCACGCCCAATTTCTGCTTCCTAGAGACTTAACAAGTACTCCCAGCATTTGTGTGGAAATCCCAAAGGCTGAACTCATTCATCAGAGGATTCTGACCCAGGACCATTGGTACGAGAGGCTGACACTCTACCACTGCACCACTGTCTTGGAAAATGGTAAACCAAATACATCCTGCACAAACTCATATTAGTCCTTTGTATTAAAAAATTCAGAGTAAAACATCAGGGAAAATAAAGGATTAAAGTGAACACAGCATCAAGTATTTTCAGAAATTTGTCTGCTGTTTAAGCATGAAATAAGTAACCTTAGCAAGGAAAATGTTTTGTAAGACAAAGGCAACTTGAATAAAGTATATATGAGAGGCACTGTGCAAAAATCTACAGTAAAACATTTGCCACCAGTGTATACCCTGATCAGCAAGTGCATTTGTGCAGTCTGATCTTGGTCTGCTCTGTTTGCTGATTAGTCAAAGTAGCGTTCAAGAAACAGGCATGTCTTTAACCCTTTCCCCCATACAACAATTCTGCAGCAGACGACTATGAACATTATTTTGTCAAAAAATAGAAAATCTCCATAATTGAATGGATAACCTATGACTAAAAGTGGAAAACATTGTGGCAAAAGGAGAAATTGCTTGTTTTGAGTAATTTCTTCTTTTATCACTATGTTTTCAAAAAGTCCTATGCTGCAGCTTTGTTGTATGTGGGAAAGATTTGGTCTATATAAATAAATAACCAAAGATTCATCAACAAACCTATAAAATGCTGCAGAAGCTTTTGGCACTCTTGTCCTGGCTGGATCTGACATGTTGACGTGGTAAAATCCAAATGCTGTGGTGTAGCCCCTTACCCACTCAAAGTCGTCCATTAGGGCCCATGCTGTGTAACCTTTCACGTTCACTTTGTCCAGGTTTACAGCTGAAATCAAAAATAACATACAGAAGAGTCAAGCATGGTCAGAGCTGTAGGTATAACGCATATATAAAGTACCAACAGCATAGGGTTTGAAGGTCAAAAGGATTTTTATATCATGAAATAAGTATTGTGCCACCACTTAATAGATCATTTTCGTGAAAACGTTCACAAAAGCAATGGAGGATTTCACATTATTCATAACATACCGTGATCATTTAGAGTTTATCCTGAAATCCAAATAAATAACTTCACGCCAAAATGTTACTGTTAGTGCTCTTAACCCTTTCCCTCATATAGACGCTGCAGCAGACGGCTTTTTGAAAACAGTGACAAAAGAAGAAATTGCTCGTTTGAGCAATTTCTCCTTTTGCCAGAATGTTTTCCACTTTAAGTGATAGGAGGTTATCCATTCAATTATAGAGATTTTCTATTTTTTGACAAAATATGTTCCAAGTTGTCTGCTGCAGAATTGTTGTATGAGGGAAAGGGCAAAAACAAGGGAATGCAAAGCAATAAGCCCCACCAGCTAATTTAACCCTTTCCAACATACAGATGCTTTCTGATGCCTCTGCAGCAGAAAACCTTTGAAAAATCGATTCAAAATTTAAACTTTCATATATAGAGAATGTTTACATCTTTCCTACAACTATTCAGTCATCTGCCTCTGTTGCCTCTGCAGGTTTGAAAGGGGGTAAAGTTGGGACAATCAATAATGGACTAACCTTTCAAGACTTCATCAATATAACTGGTATAATATTCAATCCTGTCCGTGTCGTGTAAGGTCCCAGGGACATCAGACACCCCGTTCTCGGTTATATAAATAGGCACATCCCTGTAATGGGACTTGATCCAGTTAAGGGTCTTTCGGAGGGCCCATGGAACCACCTTTAAGGAGGCTGTTACAGATCTGATAAATAAACGCAATCGTTTACACTTTCTCACATATGACAAATCTTGAGCAGACAACTTTGAAAATGTCTTAGGAAAAGTATAGAAAAAACTCTATAAGTGACAGTGTTTTCATTAAATAAGATATTGAAAATTCACATAAATAAAAGTATAATAATTTAATAAAATTGCAAACAAATGTGACAAAAGGTTAAATAGTTCATCCTGAGCAATTCCTCCTTTTGCCAGTATGTTTTCAAAAGTTGCCCGAGCAGAGGCTTCGAAAAGGGTCTGCACGTTGGAAAGGAGGAACTTACTGTTTCCAGTTTGGATCATGGTGACATGCTGTCTGACTGTCAGCATCCAAGCCATAAGCATTATCTGTGTAATTTCTATGGGTGCATAGCTGACCGGTGTAAAAGTTCAGCCCAAAAAAGTCGTACGAACCTGGTGACGAGAAACAATGGTCAAATTAAATCAGAGGACTAGATAAGAGAGACTAGTGAACTGGTCTTTTCCCCACAACATGTCTCATTACTCATCCAAATCCTATGTTGTGGATACTCAAAATAATTGTCTCACTGAGACGATTCTTTTGAATACCCACAACATAGGTTTTGAATTGTCAAATAAGGATTTTAGAACATGAAAAATTCCTGTTATCTAGAGCTCTAGGTCAATCATGTAATAGAACTCAAATCAACTTTTTCCAACATACAACAAATTTATAGAAAAGACTTTGAACATTTAACCCTTTCCTACATACATCAAATCTGAAGCAGAAGACTTTGAAAATATCTAGACAAAAATATGGTAAATCTCTATGAATGAAAGTAAAATTATTGAATTGAGTTGTAAACATTGCGGTAAAAGGTGATGGCGGACCGGACAAGGTTCGGACAGACACTCACGGACGCAAGCACACATAAACATATACCAAACTGCCATTCGAACAGCTTTGTCGAGCTCACCACAAGCGGGCTTGACAACAAAATCAACCTCTAACACTCATAATATTTGTTAATTTAAAATTTTGCAGTTTTCCTTTCATGATGCAGGGAACAAACTGAAATCTAACAAGGGTTTTCTTCCTTCTATGCAGTCAGGGACAAATCGTTATGAATGAACAGTATGAGTGGGAACTTGTAATTATCAAATATTCTTATCATGGACAGATGTTTTAAAATAAAGTAGAAAATATTAACCCATAAAGATGCTTTTTCCAGCTCTGCAGCAGACGACTTTTAAAAACTTTATGGCAAAAGGAGAAATTGCTCAAAATGAGCATTTTCTCATTTTGCCACAACTTTTTTAACTGTTTTCAATAATTTAAAAAGCTTCCATTTAATGAGATTAATCATAGTTTTGCTACATCAAATTCGTCTGTTAGAAGTGGGATGTATGTGGGAAACGGTTAAAGAAAATGCTCATTATTGATCTTCATTGTCAATTACTCCCTTTTCCATTAACATGTTCAAAGGTCAACTTACTGCTATGTCATATAGCAGCTTTTAGACGCCTCTGCAGCAGATGACTTTTGAAGAAGAAATTGTACTTTTATTTTAAGAAAATGTTTTTTTGCTAAGATATTTTAAAAGTCGTCTGCTGCAGATTTGCTGTATGTGGGAAAAGGTTAAGATGTGTCAAAAGGTGGTTTTACATGAAAATATATTCAAGTCCTCTTACCTTTCAGATCATTTATCTCTTCCTGCGAGAACTCGGGTAGGCTAGATTGACTATGATGCAGTGCTTGACTTCTTTGTTTAACATACTCTTTCATGACTGTAGGATAATCCCCTGTGCCGTAAATCGGGTTTGCAAACCATCCAAAGTAAAACTCCATGCCTCTTTCAGATGCCTGGATGTCGGATACACTATAATCATCTACTGGTTCCCTCCAGTCTGTATTTATTGTTATACCAATCTTTCCTGAAATGGGACACCAGATTTATTGATACTGAGGCATTAGAATAAATAATAAGTTATATTTCCATGACAAACCTTGTCAAGAAATCCTCCATGAATCTCTGGTTGAAATGATGCTGAGAACTGATTGTTTGGCTATAGAGAAACCAATTTTACCTTTATATTAGGTAGCTCTAGGTAAAGGTTCATATTGCACATTCCAAAATCCTTATTCCGACTCTCAAACCCTATATTGTGTGTACTCAAAAGAATCGTCTCACTGAGACAATTCTTTTGAGTGTCCACAACAAGAGGTTTGGTAGAGTCATAAGAGAGATATTGATGGGGAAAGACCAGTTTACTCCTCCTTAGCAAGACCTCTGGACAAAAAGTTACCCACCATTTTGATGTTTAAAGTTAGCCCTGTAAACCTTGACAGCTTGAGCATGAGCCAACAGAAGGTTATGACCAGCAGTGTAGGCTTTTCCAGGTCCTTTCTTCCCCGGGGCATAAATAGCGCGACCATACCCGAGATCAGCTATGACATATGGCTCGTTGAATGTTATCCAGTATTTTACCTAAAACAGAACAGAATAGGGCGATGTAAGTCAGTACAAAACCTTAACACTTTCCCACATACAGATGCTTTCTGATGCCTCTGAAGCAAATAACTTTTGAAAACATTTGGTAAAAGGTTAAATTGCTGATAATTAGCAATTTCTCCTTTAGTCAAGATGTTTTCAACTCTATTTCATAATTAAACTCTCATTTATTGAGACTTTTCAAGTTTATGCCAATATGTGTTTAAAGTCGGGATGGCAACGGTTACCAATATTACTAACCGGTTATTCGTTAAGTTTTGTAACCGGTTACTCGGTTAACCGTATAGATTCATAGACAATAAATATTCATTTGCTTCCAGGTTTTGTTGTTGTTGTTTTATATCGCATTTCCTGGTCATGTATAAATTAAGCAAAAACGTTGTTATCGGAACGTTTTTCATTCGTGACAACTATATTTTTTAAATTTAGTTAAGAAATTATTCGGGTTTTTTAACAAAGTGACCGTTATACGATTTATAATATGTTGAATGGAAGAGGTGCATAGCTGCATATCTTTAAATACCAACTCAGGGGGAAATGTGTTGGAAAACTACTCTTTAAATCTTCAAATCCTGTTGGTAAATATTTTACAAATACAACAATTTGAATTTATCAAATTCATTCCAATGACATTAATAACTTGTATAAGACATCAAAGTTTTATTTAAAGAAACAAACTGTCCTGTAATTAAATGTTAGATCAGCCACAATTATTTAATAACAAATGGTTATCAATACAATCGAGCAATCGACCGGGTTCGATCCCCAGTCGCAGCACTACGGTCATGGTGGAGTGCCCTTGGGCAAGGCACATTTTCTAGCCTTGTACTGGTTTGTTTACCCAGGGATCAAGTGAACTGTCGCCATGATATAACTGAAATAATGTTGAAAGCGGCGTAAAACCCCATTAAATAAATAAATAGATACACAAACCTAAATTGCTTGATGCGACTGGTATTCTTACCTTATCACCAAATGTCTTGAAACAGAATTCTGCATACTGTCTAAAATAATCTGCTGTTCCTCTTGTTAACCAACCTCCCTGGTCTGTAATCATATAAGTGGGATAGTGTTAACCCTTTCCCTCATACGACAATTCTGCAGCAGACGACTTTGAACATATTTTGTCAAATAATGGAAAATCTCTAAAAATGAATGGATAACCTATGACTAAAAGTGGAAAACATTGTGGAAAAAAAGGAGAAATTACACGTTCTGTGTAAAAACTATGTTTTCAGAAAGCCGTCTGCTGCAGAGACGTCAAAAAGCTTCTATATGAGGGAAAGGGTTAAATCATTTCCCACACACAACAAATTTGCAGCAGACAACATTGAAAACATACCCGAAAAAAATTGGAAACTCCCTTTAAATGAAAGTACAATAATTGAACAAGAGTTGAAAATATGGTGCAAAAGGAGAAATTGCTCTTTTGAGCAATTTCTTCTTTAGTCGCCATGTTTTTAAAAAGGTGTCTGCTGAAAAGGCGTCAGAATGCGTCTATATGATGGAAAGGGTTAAATCATTTCCCACTTTAGGGCGCTTTCAGACGCCTCTGCAGCAAATGCCTTTTGAAAACATTGCGGCAAAAGGAGAAACTGCTCATTACGAGTTATTTCTACTTTTGCTACAATGTTTTCAAGTCTTCTGCTGCAGATGTGTCAAAATGTAATGTAATATGTGAAAGGGAACTGTATGATCTGCGTAAAAAGTATTACCTGAATTTGGTTTTTATTCCTAAATAATCACCTACATGAATGGCTTGTTATACAAATACCCTGATAATTGCAATTGTGTTAAAACTTACAAATAACAACTTTCTAAAGAATTGAGTGGGGGACAATTTATTTTTTAAGTATTGAAGAAAATATTCTTCTAGCTTCCAGAGTGTTACCAAGATTGTTCTTAAATTTGGCCTAGGGATCTAATTGTTGACCTAATATGACCCATATTCAAACCTGGCAGTAGATATCATCAAGACAAACTTTCTAACAGTTTCAACATGCTCAAGCCAAAAATGTGGCTTCCATAGTGTTAACAAGATTTTCCTTAAATTTGGCCTAATGACCTAGTTTTTGACCAAACATAACCCATATTAGAACTTAGCCTAGATATTATCAAGGCAAATATTGTGACAAAGTTTCAACATGCTCAAGCAAAAGAAAAAGCTTCCAGAGTGTTAACAAGATTGTTCTTAAATTTGGCCTATGG
Source organism: Serripes groenlandicus (assembly GCA_031761405.1). Lineage (NCBI taxonomy): Eukaryota > Metazoa > Mollusca > Bivalvia > Cardiida > Cardiidae > Serripes > Serripes groenlandicus. Next base: position 65,057,066 of record JASEVX010000003.1, read on the forward strand.
ATCTAATTTTTTACCTAATATGACCCATATTCAAACCTGGCAGTAGATATCATCAGGACAAACTTTCTGATAAAGTTTCAACATGCTCAAATTTAAAATGCAGCTTCAAGAGTGTTAACAAGATTTTCCTTAAGTTTCAAACTTGGCCTAGATTTGATGGAGATATATGTTCTGATAATCTTTCATGAAAATTGGATGCAAAATGTTGCCTCTAGAGTATTTACAATCAAATATTGAAGATGGACGACGAATGACGGACGACGGACAAAGGGCGATCACAAAAACTCACCTTGAGCACTTCGTGCTCTGAATAAATATTTTCCTTAAATTTGGCCTTGTGACCTAGTTTTTGACCCGACATGACCTAGTTTTGAACTAGGCCTAGATTTGATGGAGATATATGTTCTGATAAACTTTCATGAAGATTGGATGCAAAATGTTGCCTCTAGTGTTAACAAGCAAATGTTGAAAACAGACGACGAACGACGGACAAAGAATGAACACAAAAACTCACATTGAGCACTTTGTGCTCTGGCGAGCTAAAAATCGTACAAAAGTTTGGCAAATCACTATTAATGAAATTGTTTAATTGAGTTGAAAAAACATTGTGACCAAAGGAGAAACTGCTCATTATGAGCAAATTCTACTTTTGTCTCAATGTTTTTTTCGATGTGTCAATATGTGGGAAAGGTTTAATAAATGATTATATACAATAAAAAAAATTACAGTAAAAGGAGAAATTGCATAACAAGATCAATTTCTACTTCTGTGTTTTGAAAAGTTATTCACTGCAGAGGAAATTACAGTCATATTATGTAGAAGATTTATGACCAATTTGGCACAGATTTTGTGGGAGACAGTGGTGCAGAGGTAGAGCGTCAGCCTCTCTTACCAAAGGTCCCGGGTTCGAATCCAATGATGCAGGAAGCAGACATCGAGCGTGATTAATATAAGCTTAAAGCTTGTTTTGCAATCTATGTAAACCAAAATTAGACAAATCCTTTTTTAACCACATTCAATAAGTTTGCAGCAGATGACTTTGAAAACATCCAGGCAAAAATATTGAATATTTTGAATAGGGTTGAGAACATTTTGGCAAAAGCAGGAATTGTTCATTATGAGCAATTTCTCCTTTTGCCACAATGATTTCAAAATTCGTCTTCTGCAGAGGTGTCAGAAAGCGTCTGTATGTGGCAAAGTATTAACAACATACCCTCTAAAGTTTGTGGTAAGTCCCAGTGATAGAGTGTAACCATGGGAGTTATTCCTGCATCTGTGACCTCCTGGATCAGATTGGTATAGTAGTCTACACCCGCTTGATTGACTGGGTACGAACCATTTGGAAATATTCTCGGCCATGCTATAGAGAATCGGTAATGCTTCACCTGAAACATGTAAGTTTTTGGAATATATTAATTAGTCAACTTAGAATAAAAAGAAGTATAATGAAATGAAGAGACTTCTTGCATGACTCCATGTTTATCTTAATCATTGTGAAATAAAAACAGATTTACTCTCTTCTTGCATAAAAGTAGCAAATTGTTTTCTCCTTATTCGCCATTATACACAATACAACATCACCAATCTGAGAAAAAATGGATAACATTTGGAAGTATAGTTTTGAAAAGGTGAAACAGAAGAAGAAAAAATCTTATTTTCTCATATTGTTTTGAAAAATCATCTGTTGCAGTTCTCTGTCTTAGGTAAGGAAGTAATGTTGTTTCAAGTTTCTTAGGTTTAAACCTGGGTTATAACAGTGACCTTAACCTTGACTTAGGAAACCATAAATTCAGTTAGCTTTACTTCCAAGCTATCTACCTATGAAGTTTGCAGAAATGCTTAGTTTGCTCTGCCAAAGCATATACCAACACCATCAATTTGATAACAAAGTTTACAATTGTCAATCTGTTAAATATATGCCAATGAAGGGGCCATAACTCCAGAGTACCTAGCTTAAAATTGACATTGGCAACAATTGTATGCCCATAAATAGTTTGATAAAGTTTGGTGAAGATTGAATTATAAGCCTGTTTGAGCAGACAATAATATCTTTGGACAAAGCACACCATGGAAGGTGTCACTATAAAACGTCAGGTATATTTGTGGACCAGGCATGCATCTAAAACATTTACATCCAAAAAGCAAAGATGAATAATTTAAATCGGGCTATGTGTATATGAAAAAGAACTCTAGCTTACCCCTAAATCTTTTAGTATGCGGACATCATCTTTGTATTTATGATAACTGTCATCAGCAATGTGTCCATTGGCATGATCCACTGTATTCTTTTCTCCAACAAACGTATCCCAGATACTCATTCCTCTACCTGAATGGAAAAATACAACTATTTCATTCAAATCTGTTATCCTCATACAACCAACTTTGAACATTTGTGTCGCATTCAATCACTAAATTACCAATCACAACGACAAGGAACATAGTCCTTCATAAACACTAAACACACTCAATCACAGTTTTGGACAACAATTATTACTCAACTCATCCTGTTAATTGCTGTTTACCTTTGACCTCTAAGTGTGACCTTGACCTTTGAGGTACAGGCCTGGGTCTTGTGCGCGACACGCCACCTCATCATGGTGAACATGTGTGCCTAGTAATTTTGAAATCTTATGATGCATGTTAAAATGCGGGCCGGACAATAGTTAATAATACATATAAATCAAATCTGTGTACAAAAATGTTAACCATTTTTCTTGTATTCTTTCGTACCACGAGATATAACCAAACAACAAGAGCGCTGCAAGCAAACACAAAGGCTTGTTAGTAAAGACTATTATACCGTCAGTATCCCAGGCTCCTTCTATCTGAGGGGCTGCAGTCGCCACTCCCCATGAAAAGTCTTGAGGGAAGGTCCCGTGATAAAATATCCCCTCATGAGACGGGGCTGTTCCGTGACCTCCAGTTCCTGGATATCCTTCTTTAAAACCATTCTCAGATATCAGCTGAAAAGATAACAGTCAACAGTTTGTAGTTTATAATCAAATATAAATGCTTTCTCACATACAAACAAGAGGGCCATGAGGCCCTGGAATCGCTCACCTGTGAATGGGCTATTTAAGACATAACTCTTTCAGCGCCAATGGCAATATCATCAAGACAAACTTTCTGACAAAATTTCAAGCTGCTGAAGTCAACAAGAGGGCCAAGATGGCCCTAAAATCGATCACCTGAATGATAGTTAATTAGAAGCAAATATTTAACTGCAAATATCTGTGAAAATTTGATCAGGAGTTCAAATGAAACTGCAAGGAGTGGACACTCAGTTAAAGAAATAGTCCATTTTTATCTTGAAATCTAACAAGAGCTTTCTCAATTTCTGATGCTGCAGCAACAAAGGTTCTACACAGAATGCAAGTATTTGAACAATTTTGAAAGAGGACCATCAAAGGAACATTCCTGTGAAGTAACGTTGAAATTGGTCAAGTGGAATGGTAGGAGTTGTCATTTGTAGCTAAAAGTTCAATTTACCCCTTTTGTGATGACGCGAGGTTGCTATGATTTTGTAACTAATCAAAACAGCTTGAACAAATTAAATGTAGAGGATCACTGAAGTAGGATTTATATTCAATTTCCTTAATATCAGACAAGAACTTAACAAAAATGGAATTTTGTCATTTTGCCCCTTTTCTGATGCCTCCTGACTGCCATGTTTTTTCAACGAAACAGTATGCCTTGAACGATCTTTGTAGCGGCTCACCTAAGGAACATTTCTACCAAACTATAATGGAATCAGACATGCAGATTCAAAGAAAAAGATTTATAAAGCTTGGACATTTTGCCCCCTTTCTGATGCTGCAGCAACCCTGGCGGCCATGTTTTTCAACCGATCGGAAATATTTGAACAAGCTTGGTAAAGGGTGCCCCAAGGAACATTTGTGTAAAATAATTTTCAAATCATGCCAGTACTTTTGGACAAGAAGATTTTTAAAATTTTAACAAAAAAAAACCAAGCTCCGCCCCCTGGCACCATGTTTTTCAACCGATCGGAAATATTTGAACAATCTTGGTTAAGGGTGCCCCAAGGAACATTTGTGCAAAATAATTTTCAAATTGGGCCAGTACTTTTGGTCAAGAAGATTTTTAAAATTTTATCAATGCACATATAAGGAAAACAGGCTCCGCCCCCTGGCGGCCATGTTTTTCAACCGATCGGAAATATTTGAAAAAACCTTGGTAAAGGGTGCCCCAATGAACATTTGTGGAAAATAATATTCAAATCGGGCCAGTACTTTTGGACAAGAAGATTTTTAAGTTTTAACAATGCACGTAGAAGGAAAACAAGCTCCGCCCCCTGGCGGCCATGTTTTTCAACGGATCGGAAATATTTGAACAATCTTGGTAAAGGGTGCCCCAATGAACATTTGTGGAAAATAATTTTCAAATCGGGCCAGTACTTTTGGACAAGAAGTTTTTTTAAGTTTTAGCAATGCATGTATAAGGAAAACAAGCTCCGCGCCCTGGCGGCCATGTTTTTCAACGGATCGGAAATATTTGAACAATCTTGGTAAAGGGTGCCCCAAGGAACATTTGTGCAAAATAATTTTCAAATTGGGCCAGTACTTTTTGACAAGAAGATTTTTTCAAATTTTAACAATGCCCATA